>LNAC01000201.1:159691-449455 GCA_002007465.1 Ailurus styani | reverse complement strand
GGGGGGGGGGGGCTTGGGCGGGGTGATGGGAGGACTCTCAGGGTAAGTGGTGCCACTGACCAAGATTAAAAGCACAAGAGAAGGAACAGGTGTAGGATGGGAAAGACAAGCGTGTTATGTCAACTACGCTGAATTGCAAAGGGGTACCAGTTACTTCGGAATTCCTAGTATCTATTGGGGACTTCGTACATATGCTGGAGGAAGCTTTTTGAGTTCTAATGATAACTTAAGGGCTATTTAATATATAGATTATTTACCCAGGAGACCTCAGGGATGCCCTCAACATATGCACCAGAGAGCGTCTTCTGGATTTAAGCATGGAGCTTTAATCAAAAGAGCCCCATTAGGTTTAATGGGATTTACATAGCTAGAAGGCCTGTGGATGCTACAATGAAAAAGACTCTTAACTTGCTTTTGCATTTAATAATAATTAATAACGAATCTACTCTTCCCCGTGGGAGTCAAGCGCAGGCACGCATACCTGCTGCAAAGCCCGGTTCCCTGCTTTGCATACCAGTCCCATGCTACCGTGAGCACCCTAATTCATCAGTGCCTGAGAGCCTGTCTAGCTCAGGACCCACACTGGATGACTTATAATTAAAACAATTGCAATTTCTTTTTAAAATTGAATTCCAAATATAATTTCTCACTTGCTTCACAAGGGTATGGCACTCACAGCAGCCTATCTGTGGGGAAATTAAAGAAAAACAGAGGGATATGCACCACACGGTGCTTATATTAAAATAATCATTCATACTTTTCTGGCAACACTTTTTAATAAGTGTCAAATCTTTATTACTTTCTTTGGCATTTGAATCCACATTAATCATGTCAAATTCATAGGGTATTTATTTCTGGAGGATGTGAAAATCAACACGGGGTCTTCCCCAAGCTAATCAATTAGTCCAAATCCACTCCTGGGTTTCTGACTTGGGGAAGTTGCGCTGGCTCATGAAGCATGTGAGAAAGCCAACTTATGATGGTGTCAGGGGTAAGGTAGAGCTAGGGTGACCTTAATGCTTTGGCTTCTGGGATCAGACCCTTCCTGGGAGCATCTTTCTAACACAGGAAACCCACACACCAGCCCTTCTCCACAGCCACAAAGTGGTGCTGGGTGGGTGGGCTGGAGCTCTCCGAGCCCTCCTTTTAGAGTAGAAAAGGTCTAACCGTGGGATGATGTAGATCTTCGCTGGTTCTTCTGGATCACTCCTATAAATTTTATAAAAAGCACCCCTAATAAAGGGAAGGCTAGAAAGTTAAAACTGCCGGTATGGCAGAAAGCATAAGCCTGGGAAAGAAGTGATGAGAATTCTAGTCTCAGCTTTTCTAGGAATGACTGTGAAATGCCCCTCTCTCAGTCTGCATTGTCGGGCTGTGAAGATGGGCTCACCTGCATGGTGTCTGAGGGTCTACCCACTGTCAAGGTGCTGAATGACATCATCAAACATCTTTGACCCAGGAGGAAACTTCTAGCGTGGAATTTGGAGGATGTGGTGGACCCAAACTTAAGCTTGATCCAAAGAGGAAGTGACAGTCAGGGGCTGAAATTTAATAATGCTATCCCTACCTTTTGGGTTGAAACCTCTAATACTAACACAGTTGATAGAGCAGCAGTAAGGAGCCTGGGGTTCCTTAGGGTTTCCCTCATTAAAGGAGAAAAGAGAAACAACAGGAAACGAAATACATGGTGGCTAATCTAGCCTGCATTTTAACTCACCAGTATGGAGCACCCAGGACCTGGTATGAAAATTTTATTCACTCCTAGTGGAAAAGATAGAGACTGACTTAATTGACATATTACTATGGTACCTACATTGATCCTTGAAATCACAGAACAGAAAGAACCTGAGGAATGGAACTAATATTTGCAAAACTGTGAAATTGGCACAACTCGTCTTTTCTTCCTCCAGCTTCCTTTTGTGTATGAAGTTCCCCCAATTATCTCTCCCAGTGCTCAGTGTCCTGCTCCTCCTCTTTGTTCTCCTGTATCTTCTGTCTATAGGATCTCCTCTCAAGCAGCATTCATCACCAGTCATTTGGATCTTCGTGTGAACTGGCATAATCACCTCCTTCTTTAAATGAGGGGAGGAGACAACCTGGATTTTGAGGAAACAGGTACATAGGCAGAGACTTCTAGTTGTCACCCCAAATCCATTACCTCCTGAGTCTCTTCCACAGCAACAGTACCTCAATTATCAGTGGAGGGTGTGGCTGCTGAGAGTAAAGATGATATTTTCCAGCCTCTCGTGCTGTTTGATGTGTCAGGTAATCACATCATGGCCAGCGGAATGTGATGGGAAGTCATACGTGTAACTTACAGGGCATCCTTAAAGGGAAGAGGTAGACCCCTTACTTGCATCCACTTGTTTGATCCTGCTTGCTGGAACACGGTCATGGAGGTAAGCCATCTCGGACCAGGAGCCAAGGGCAATACCCTGGGAGTGGCAGAGCAACAGGACAGAGGAGTCTGGGTCTCTGGATAACCGCAGGAAACAAAATCATCATCCCAGCCCTGAACTACCTACTCAGGAACTGTTATGTCATGGGGAAATATTGTTTAAGCCACTTATTTTTTTTTTTAGCTTTATAACATGTAGCCAAACATGTAGCCTATATGGTAACTAAAACCAAGGGCAAATGATTAGCTATCCTGGAGATAGCGGTATCCTCTCAAAGCACCTAGGACTGAATTCCAAATCCACCACTGATCACCTGTGTGACTTTGGACGATTTATTTCCCCTCCCTGAAACATGTTTTTCCCCAGGGTCCTTTCTGCAAAATAAAAATAATAATTCCTATCTCATTTGTAGTGAAGAATAAATTAAACGCTTATAAAAGTGTTTTTGCATACTCTGAGGCGCTTGTAACCCTATAATATTGATCAATGGTTGTCAGGGCCCTATAGATTATGACAGGAGTCCCCTCACACCAACTCAATGAGGGGTTTACCTTAAGGACATAATAGGAGAGAACATAGACATCCAAGAAAAGGCAATGAAGGGTGGCTGAGTTTTCAGGATAGTTGCAACTACAAAAGTCAGAAATAGATACTATATTCACTGTCCTCCAGGAACCACATGACCTCCCCCATACCTCAGCTTCCTCAACACCTCAACGTACTGTGACTCTTCATCTTTGGTACCCACCACCATCTGACTAGAGTCAGATGGGTTCTTGAGTCTTAAATTCAGATTCCCCACTGGGGATCTGATTGGTTGAAGCCATTGACTGGGTTTAGGTCAGATGCACACTGAGCCAATCACTTGCCAGGGGTGCAAGGTCATGCAGTATGGTGGGCTAACTTTCTAGAAGCTGTGATGGATTCACTTCTCTAGTGATAATAGGTGGAGCTGTCAGTATCCCTTCTGGTACACGATGGAGATAGTGATCGATTGTGAAAATTATGTTAAATACTCTGGGCAGGAGGAAGGTACAAACAAAAGTTTAACTTTTACTTGGAAAAAGTTATGAGTTCTCCAATTATTTCACCTTTCCTGTCAATGGAATGGACCTCATAACATCAGTTTTGCAGGGACCAACACAGCTGAAAACTCATCTTCTTAGTAGTCAGCATCCCCTTGCTCACCCACATCATGGACTGTCTGGACATTCATATTACTATCACACAGTCCTTTATTTTTAAGGCTGAAATTGAAGGTTCCTTTCAAATGGGACATTGATGGATGTAAAGGGCATGGCATCTTTCCAGCGCAATCTGGTACCAGAGCCACGGACACATTTTTGTCCTCACAGAGCCTCTAGCTTCCTTATAATGTCCATCCCCTTAGTGTGGCCTGCCTTCTAAGTAATTGACCTACACCTTTCCCATTGCAAAAGAAAGAGCAAAGAAAAAACTCATCCAAAGACCTTAATGAGAGCAAGAAAAGACATTCTTTCAAGCTTTAAAGTCCTGCCCGTCTGCTGGAGGAAAGAGCATCTGATACCCAGCCAAGATCTTGTGCTCTCTTTCTGCCTCTGAGCTTTGAGTAGAAAAAAAATGCTTTTTAGAAAGTGAATGTGCAAGTGAGCCCATTGACTTCTGATTGAGCCAGATGGAGAGGAAGAGTTAAATATAAAATGTTCTAAGTTCTAGCTTCCTTAATTCCACTTTTATTCCTCCTAATGAGGCAAACATCTTCTAGAGGACTCAGATTCACCTAAGCCAGTTTATATTCAATTTTCTATCACTTATAACAGAAAAAAAATCTTAACAGAAACAACAAAAATCACAGTACTAATTTTTTTGTTGTTGTTCATTCTTCCTTTCCCTTTCAAACAGTTTCATTTAGGAATGATGGCAAACAATAAAGCTGCATATATTGAAAGTATAAAATTTGATAAGATTTGATGTATGTATACATCCAGGAAGCCAAGTGTACAATTAAAACAATGAATATATTTACTCAAGAGTTTACTCCTATCTCTTCCTAATCCCTTCATCTCATTCTTTTCCCCATTCCACCCTCTCCCTGGCAACCCCTGATCTACTTTCTGTCATAGCTTGCATTTTC
Organism: Ailurus styani; assembly: GCA_002007465.1. Classification (NCBI taxonomy): domain Eukaryota; kingdom Metazoa; phylum Chordata; class Mammalia; order Carnivora; family Ailuridae; genus Ailurus; species Ailurus styani. The sequence continues at coordinate 444,943 of LNAC01000201.1, read as the reverse complement.
TAGGATTTTACAGAAATGTAATCATACAGTATGTACATTTTTTTGGTCTGGTTTCTCTCACTTAGCACAATCATCTTGAAATTCACCCATACTGCGCATGTCCATAGTTCATTCATATTAATTACCGAGTAGTAGTACTCCACGGCATGTATATAACACAGTTTGTTTACCTGTTAGCCTGTTGATAGGTATTTGGATTGTTTCCAATTTGAGGCTGTTACAAATAAAGTTGCTATGAGCATTTAGGTTCAAGTCTTTAAATGGAAATATACTTTCATTACTCTTGGGTTAAATATCCAGAAGCAGAATGACTGGGTTCTGTGGTACAGGATTAATCTTCTGAAAAATTGCAATGCTGTTTGCCAAAGTGGTTGTACCATTTTAATTCCCATCAGCAGCGTATGAGAGTTTCTGTTCCTCCGCATCCTCACTGACATCCGATGTGCTCAGTGTTTTCAATTTTGGACAATCTAATAAACATGTAGTGCTATTACAGACTAGTTGCAATTTGCATTTCCCTAATGACTACAGACAGAGATTCTTTTCACATGCTTATTTTCCAACCTGTTATCCTTTAAGGTGAAGTGTCTATTCAAATTTTTTGCTTCTTTTTTTTTTTTTTTGAAGATTGCATTTTTAAGTAATCTCTCCACCCAATGTGGGGCTTGAGTTTACAACCTCAAGATCAAGAGCCATATGCTCTACTGCCAGCCAGGTGCCCCCCCCTTTCTTTTTGCCTATTTTTTAACCTGAGTGTGTTTCTCCCTGAAATTGAAATATTCTAAAATTCTTTCTACATGCCAGATGTAAGTACTTAATCAAATATAGGATTTTCAAATAGTTCCTCCACATCAACAGTAATGTGTCCAAAAGCAGAAGTTCCTAACTGTGACAAAGTCCAAATGACCATTTATTTTCTTTTGTAAATTACTCTCTTGGTGGTTTATCTAGGACAACTTTATCTACCTCCAACATCACAAAGAATTTCTCCTATATTTTCCTATTTTTCTTTTCTTTTCTTTATTTTTAGACCTTGAGAGAAACTATGAAATGAAGATTCTTCACCAGGCCTCCCGGTTACTTCCACAAGGGTGAGGTGGAGTGACTTGAATCAGAGGCAAGAAAAACACAAGAACACAAGTGGCCTTTCCTCTGATGAGTTTCCATTTGTGCCATTTTATCATAGGAGGACAGCTTTTCAGGTAGGCAGTAAAGGGGAGAATTAGCTCTGATCAAGAAGTGTTCCTGGCACTTACATTTCAAACTGAGATGTCAACAGCTCATCCCTCAGAGCTCAGCTATTCACTACAGCCAAGTTGAAAGAACAGGGGAGAAGCCATGAGCAGAATTCATTTAAAATGCCACACAGGTTTTCAGAAATAATGCCTCGTCAGCTCTCTCAGGCAACATTCACCTCATAATTATCCCAGCTTTCCCTGTCTATGACACGAGATGGCTGATTTTCTTGAGCTTACCTTGAGTTCCAACCTGTCAGGGGGAGGGGAAGGAGAGCTCTGAGCAATCACCCCATCAGGCTCTGGACCACCTGCACCAAAACTACTGAGAAAAATGCAAACCTTGGCACCCCCCTCAACACACACACACTCGTCCTGCTCCCAACTTAAAAAAATTTTCTGAGGGTAACACCTCAGGGTCAAATGTGCCATGTACATTAAACAAAGTAGTCACAGATGAGCCCTCAAGTACCTGATAATGAACATGCTGGGATCTTTTCTTGAGGCAGCTTCTGGAAAGTTCTCAGGATGAACCAGGGGTTCTCAACCTTCTGTTGGCATAGAATCACCTGGAGAGCTTAAAAAATGCAAATACCTGAGCCCCACTCCTGAGGTCCTGCAGTAATCATCTGTGGTAAGTCCAGTCTTTTTTTTTTTTTTTTCCTGCTTTGCTTTGCTTTCTTCTTCTCCTTCTCCCTCTTCTCCTCCTTCTTTTCCCCTTTTCTCTCTTTCCTTCTTTTTTTTTTTAAGCTCCCAAGATAAGTCTAATATGCAGCCAAGAATGAGAACCACCTGGTCACAGATCAGGGGCCTCAACATCCCAGCCATAGGGCTTGTCAGGCAATGGGAATGAAGGAAGCAGGCTAGCTGGGGACTCTGGTGAAGCACAACCTGAACTCCATCAAAAGAACAGGACTGCTACTCAGCTAGTCAACTCCTGCCATGTGGGAACAAAATCCTCTGATAGTTCATGAAAAGTGAGAAATAATTCTTTGACTATGACATGTCCTGATTTTTAAGTGTTTGAAATGGACAGAAAGTGAGTAAATCACTGTGCACAGAACAGAACACAGCTGTAGGTGGCTATGGGCCAGGGACTGCCAATTTGTGACTTCTGCTCGCAAAGTTTCTCAGCCATGTGGACAACATAAGGATGTCTTCCCATGGTGACCACTCCTCAGGGGCCAGTTCAGAAGGAGCTCGTAGGTTTGTGCGCAGTCCACACCTGCCTTTGTAGAATTTCTATGCAGGGATGAACACGACTGTGTTCCTTGACTTGGGTGTGCCAGATTTCCTGATTTGCTTGGGGCCAGTCAGAGAAGTTAGTTTCATAATTAATATTTATATGGTATATTTTGCATGTTTATCTCCCAGTAAAATCTTTTTCCTGTCTTAGACAAATGAGGTAAGGATATGGTTTTTATAAATGACACTTGAGTGGTTTTTTTCCCTATCAATTTCACTAGCAGTCATATCCATTCCACTCCCTCTACCACAGGTACAATGGTCGTTCTCGAACTTTAATAAGCATAAAAATCACCTGGTGCCCCTGTTAAAATACAGAACTTCAGGCCTAGAGGGTCCACATAGTTTATTATCAAAGTAGAAACACTTCTGAGAATGAAAGTAACTTTGAGTGAATGGGGATGAACCAGTTTACACGGTCAGCAGCCCCTGGCCCTCACTTGTGAAAATTCCGATTTGGTGGTCAGTGCTGAAGCTAGAGACTCCCCAACTTTAATAAAGCACCCCCAGACAAACTGGAGGCAGGTGGTTTGACTGTATTTTGAAGAACACCCAGGAGTAGGAAGGAAAGATGGTAGAAAAATACTCATTTGGGAGATGGACCCACCAAGTCTTGAGAAGGATTCACTGAGACCCAGTTGTGTGATGCTCGACACATTAGAAAGTAAGCAACCAGCCAGCAAGGCAAGTAGGAGACACATACTAATTGCTAATCTCACATTTTCCTTTTCCCAGATTTTCCACAAAAGTAATTTGTTAGTTCTACTTGATTACATAGTACTTGACTGGCTTCAAGTAAATGCCTAAAGGCAACTGGTAATTAATGAGTGCGTATAAGCATTGTGATGAGCAATAAACACATGCCGCAGACACACATTTTTATGAAGATATGCTAATGAATCTTCATACCCTAGACTGAAGGCAGAACCCCAGGAGGGTTTTCTTTTTATTTATTTCTTTTAGCCAACAACCAAGTGATAGGTAATGAGCTCGCTCCAGTCTGGCTTTCCATGCAGTGGGCACTGGGGGTTCTGCGGTGGGGCTGTGCCGTCACTTGGGAACCTCAGTGAGCGATGATGCCCTGTTTCCAGGAGCAAGGCATTGCTAATCCCAGTAGCAAGCAAAGGATTTGCATTTTATTTCTGTGAGCCACAACCACGTATCTGTGCAACCTGAACTGGTCAGGAAGTGACTTTCTTGTTTGATTTTGGTTTTAATGGACTCTCATCTGATGAATTTAAGTCCGAGAATTCCAGGGTCTTGAAGGCCATTGGGACTCCAAGGTACACAAGCATGTTCTACTCCATTTTTGGATGAGGCAGTGTGGTGTGTTTATTGTTTAGGGCACACTGCCTGGTTTTGAGTCCTGGCTCAGCCACTTATCATTTCTGTGTCCTAGAGTTTAATGGCTCTGGCCTCAGTTTCCCCATTTCTCAAGTGAGGATAATAATAGTACCTATTGCCTAGGGTTATTCATGACTAACAAATGAGCTAATGTTTGTGAAGCACCTAGCAGGGTGCCTGGCCTGTAGCAAAAGCGAGGAAGCTGAACACAGGTTCAGAGGACCTAGCGGCCCTTGGAGCAGAGCCCAATATGGGAAAGTTGTACTCAGGGTCCTTCTGGTCGACCCCGGCCCTGAAGTTTCCATCTGTGAACCACCAGCTTTGTCTCCACATATTTAATCAAAACTTCCCTGTAGGAGGCTGAGCACGTAACCCTAGGCCCCCTTCCAGGGGTCCATGAGCTGTCCTTCCCAGAGGGAACTTTGATCTCTCTCCCTCTCCTATACCAAACTTCAACCACATACCTTCTTCCCTACATCTCCACCTTCATCTTCAGGAGAGAGTAAAAATCTGTGCAAGGTTCTTTTATCTCCCCTCCAGACATTCTGTGCTAAAAATCCTAGCCATTTCTATTTTCAGCTTCAAGCAGATATTTGAGGCAGAAAATGCCTGCCAGCCAAGTGTTTCAGATTACGTTTAGGAGGTACATTTGTGCTCATGCTTTTGTGAACAAAATCTGTGCTGACATTCTAGAAAACATGTGAAAGTGTTCTCCTGAGAGAGGCTGAAAGCTCTAGAGAAATAATTATGGTGCCTTCTACTTGACAGGACTTTACAATTTACCAAGTTCTTACACATCCATGATTTCATCTGCATCTTGTAACAATGCTGAGAAGTAGTCATGATGCGGTTGAAGACTATTACTTTGCAGATGACAAGGCTACAGACAAGAGAGATGCAAGCATGTGACATCCTTGCAAGAGCATGGTCCCTCACCTCACAAACCTATGCTACATTTACATCTTGCTTTCACATGCGCTTTACAAAGTACTAGCATGAGGACAGTATCATTGTATCTACAGAAAAGCCCCATGAGGGACGCCTGGGTGGCTCAGTTGGTTAAGCGGCTGCCTTTGGCTCGGGTTATGATCCCAAGGTCTTGGGATCGAGTCCCACATCTGGCTCCTTGTTTAGTGGGGAGTCTGGTTCTCCCTCTGCCTGCTCTGCCTGCAGCTCCCCCTGCTTATACTGTCTCTCTCTCTGACAAATAAATAAATAAATCTTAAAAAAAGAAAGAAAGAAAGAAAAGCCCCATGAATCAGATGGGAAAGCATTTTGGTCAACATAAAGTGGGTTATGTTTTGTAACAAATAAGCCCTCATAGCTCAGACACTTAACCCAACAAAGATTGATTACATGTTCACATCATGGTCTGATGCAGGTCCAGGTGGTTCTCTAGGGTGATTTTTCTCCATGTGGTAACCAGAACCCTTTCCTATTATCATTCTCCATTTAAAAAATATAGCCCTTAGAAGTCGCTAGAGAAGAGAAATACAATGTCATCAATTTCTCAGAAGGTTTTATCGCCAGGCCACTGCTTCCACCCACATCCACTTTGCCTGAACCCAGTCGTGACCTCAGCCTAGCTAACTGCAAAGGAAAGGTAGTCTTCTTATATACCCAGGAAGAATAAATGAGATGGAGTTTGATAAATGCAAAGCATTCTTTTGGCCATTCCAGAATATGCCAGCACTTGTCCTAGGCTGTCTTTGAGGGGTTGGCAAGCAAAACATCGTGGTCAAAATCTTTGACAGTGTGCCACTTGTTTGCAAGCAACAAAAGATCTACAGAAAAAAAAAACCCAGAATTATTTCAGAGGTGAAGCTCTCCACAAGCTGAAGAATGTGGCTCTATATCACGACAGGTCATCGGACCAGAGGAAAGGAGGGAAGAATGATTTGTACATCACTGGGACACCAATGGAAATATTATTATTCATTCATTCATTCTTTTTGTATCCCCACGTATATCTACAGGTGATTCCAGCAGGTTTCTAATACTGAAGCGCATCAAAAAAGAAACAAGAACAAACACACACATAGAATGAAAAGTAGTTAAATATTTAGAGCAGAAATCTAACGATACCAACTATTTGGGATTGATAAATCATTACACCTGAACAATAATTTCCTCTCTGAGCACTAGAAGCTAAAGCAGAAAGAATAGAGAGGTTAGGAAAATAGCATTTTGAGCATGTTCGATGTCCCAGTGATGGTGTGGAATGTTGTACACACATCAGCTTGTTTGACCACACACCAGCTTGTGACCATCAGCAGCCACCGCATCTCGAACCCCTTCTCAGAGAGATGACATAGAACATCTCAAGTATAGTCAGTGGTCAAGGCTAGGTTGCTACTTAGCTCTGATGGCAGAGTCTGTGCTCTTACCATGACCTAATGTTTCTCTTCATCACATAAAAGAAAGTGTGTAAATAAGTACACACAGAGAGAGAAAGAGAGAGAGAGAACAGATGTATCTACTCTTATTTTTCCTAAAAGAAAAATGTAGCATCTCAACGTGCTCCAAGTCAGCAAATACAAAGGTTTTCTCACTGTTTCAAGCCACTTTGAGGTTAGGGTAGAGCTCACCTCGGATGGCATCAAAGGGGCCTGCACCATGCCTGTGGCAAGGAGAGGATTTGAAAGCAAGGGACGGACCCAGCACAGGTAAACAAAGGTCACACAGCAAAGGCAGGGCCAGAGTCTTCCAGGCCTTCTCTCAGCATTCCCTTTATGAGATTGGATTACGTTAGGTTCCAAAGGCCAAAGCACTAAAAGAGAGTGAGTTTTCATTTTTGCTAAGGATCAGTAACAAAGAAAGAGGGGGCCTGTAGGCTACATATTTGTCCCCTTCACCATCTTTGATTGACACATGGGCAGTTATTTGGCTTATTAAGCTTGCTAATGGCATTCCTGTTTCTCAGCAGAGTTCCACTATGTGTCACCTCCCTAATTAACAGCTATTTCCATCCATGCCTGCTGCACAGACTCAAGGCTAACAGTACATCCTCTCCTAAAGCCAGAGACCAGGCATACGGTCCAGGGATGGGCATTGGATGATACGTGCTCTGCCTACTTCACAGCACCTGGAAGGAACGGGCTGGCCTGGGGTGTCTCGGAAGTATAAAGTGAAAACACTGTCCGCACGTGGCCGCTGAGGGGCTCTGTCCTGAATTACAACCTCCGCAGCCTTCATCCTTCACAGTATGCAGATTTCAGCCACTGTGGTTTTCTCAATAGGCATCAATTTCCCGACGGCACAGATCAATTTCCAGTTACCACAGTATAGTAATTAGGAGTCATTGAATAATGTGGGCTGCCAGCTCCCATAGTCCACATATCATCTTGAAAATAACAGATAGGCCCCATGGTCAGTAACCAATCAAGTCACGTTTTTCAAAGTCTGGCAGTTAACGGGTCACTGCGCACAGGTTTCAGTGGTGCACAGCCGGCAAACCTTGGGATTGTGTTGCCTCCTGGTCTCTCTTGGGGATAAACACATGGGACATTTTACAGAACTGGGTAATCAGTAGAGGGGGATGGAAAGGAAACCATCATCAGCAAAGAGGAAGGAAAGGAAACAAAAAGTGAAAATAAAATTCAAATCAGAAGTTACGTTCTGGGGTGCCTGGGTGGCTCAGTCGGGTGAGCATCTGACTCTTGGTATTTGCTCCGGTCATCATCTCAGGGTGCTGAGATCGAGCCTTGTGTGGGGCTCCATGCTCAGCATGGAGTCTGCTTCAGAGTCTCTCCCTCTCCTGCTGCTTGTACTCTCTCTCTCTCAAACAAATAAATATCTTTAAAAAAAAAAAAAAAGAAGAAGAAGCATAATTCTAACTGAATGTAAATAGAGCAGCAATAGTGGACCTTGGAATGCTAAGTGCCTGCCCCGGAAGGCTCTAGTCAGCCAATCAGAAGAACTTAGAGAAGGTGACTTATCCACATAAATGAGGAAAAGGAAGAAAATACCCCAGAGAAATTGGCACCTTTAAAAAACTTCACATGAAAGGAACTCTCAGAGCTATTTCACAACCTTGAAGGTGCAAAGGAAAAAAAAAATGTTGAAAGTGAATACAAACTTAGAAAGAAGCATGACGATTCGCCAAAGCACAGAGAGGATGTTCACTCGGTCTTGTAAGTGCTGTGATGAGAAGAAGGCAGGCATGGTTCAAACTACTCTTTATCACTTTTTTATAAGAATAAAACACTTGGATTCTCAATGTTTCTAATGGTTTAAATAACACTGCATTAAGTAAATATCAACTTTACTCTTTTTTTCCGTTTCCCCATACATTTATAAGTGACAGTAAGAGAGCTTTCTAATGTTCCGATAGAAATTTTTAAAGGTCACAGAACAATAGTAAATATTCCCTGTGATTATTGAGATCATTTTGCATGGTCATTTTTATAGATGCATATTGCCAAGCAAAGCAAGGACTTCTGTATTCCCCCTGATCTTGCAGTGAGGAGTTCTGCTCAAATAAGGCATAATACAAAAATAATGGCCACTGAAAGGTGCTCATAGCATGCACGAGAAAACAAGATCCATTGGCATGACCTTTCATCATTCAGCTAGCCTCCAATGAGGGTTCTGGGGGCCTGGACACAGTCCTAGAAATGAAGGAGGCTGATTAAAAAGACATTTGGTATTTTCCCTGAAAGAGCTTCTGGGATGTCTAAGTGGCATAAACTGGAGGGACAGAGGGTTATTCAAGAAGAAAACCTCAAAACAAAACAAAACAAAACAAAACACAAAAGGAAGACCTATATATCTAAACGGAATAGCTAAGCAGATATTTGGAGTCTCCTCTCTAATTCTCAGAAGTCCAGGCTAAAGATAAGTAAGTAGGAGTCATTGCCCTGCTGGTTATAGTGAAGGCCATAAGCCCTCCCTGGCAGTGTCCCCAAGACTAAGGCAGACACTACCTGCTGAATCCTCATTTCTTTTCAACAATAGAACCCAGATTTTTTTGTCTGTCTTCTCACTCCATGTAGTTGGGTGTTCACGGTGGGGCCTCTTCCCAGCTACAGAGCATAAATCTGATTGGTCTAATTCTGGAACGGTATTCCATTCTGCAAGGTTTGGCGTGGGCCTGGGCCTGGGCCTGGGATGCAGCTCTGGCTATTAAGAAGTAAGGGCTGCGGGGCTTCTGGGACAGTGGCCCTCCCTGGGGAAAAGAGAGTGAGGCACAAAAGTGTCTATCTCTGTTAGCCGGCTTGTAGAGTGTAATACCTGGAACTCAGTGCCAATTACAACAAGGTGACAAGCCTAAGAACCAAGCCCGCCTGCTGAGGGGCACAGAACAAAGAGCGGAATGACCTAAGCTGCTGAATTAACCAAGAACTGACTGATGGAGGAATTCCTTGACGTGTGAGACAAATGTCCTTAAGATGTCAGCTGTTGCTTACAGCTGAAACATCCTAATACATCAGATAGGAACCTGAGAAATGACAAAGATGAGGGATGTCAGGAAAGGAGACGGAAGGAGTTGGGGAGGAGAGAGGAGACACATGAAGTTCTAAGGAAGAGACCCAGGGCAGGGACTCTCGGCTCCCTTTGAACTCTCTGATCCAAAGATGTTTTTTCAACTTTACTGAAGTGTAATTGACACATAAAATTGTAAGATACTTCAAGTGTACATCTGATCCAAGATTTCAAAGCAGGCAATCTGCCTTCTCTTGCAGGTGTTAACTCATTTCCAAATATATATGCAAGCCAGAGAGGACTTAAGAGTCAAGTGGGTGGAGGAAGAAAAATCACTATTATTGCCTTAACCAGAGGGAATTTGATACTTATTTTTGCTTTAGAAACGTTGGTTACATCTTTCAAGGATCTCAAGCTGGTGACTCGTATAAAATGAAGATGAGCATTGTAGCAGGGGGTAAAATGTGAACGAGCACGGGCAACCAGCAACAACAGAAATGAAACAACTTAGAGCTTCGGTAATGCTAAAATTACCCACAACCGAAGAGTACAGTATTATTAACAGAAAAGTACCAATAAAGGGCCAAATGGAACTGTTGAAAACAAGCCCAATCTTGTTTCTGCTTTTCAAATTAAATAGGCTGTGGCATCTGTATTTAAACAAGAAATGTCTGTGGGGAGATTTTGTTGTATGTTACTGGATTGGGCTGTCAAGGAAGCATCCTCAACTCAATAGTCTTAAAAATTAAATAAAGGGTCCTTGTATAATGAATGCTTTGTAATCATGAGGAGGCAGGTACCTACCAGCCAGGATGGTATGAATTACTCCTATGGACTTGGAATTGGAGTTAGGTCAAGAAAGTCAATTTTCTCCTCCCCTCTTCCAACTACCAGAGATTGATTGAATTCATTATATAGAAATGAAGAGCTTCAGCTTTGGGGTCAGACAAATCTGGATAATATCAGCCCCCCCCCCCACCATTACTAATGGTATGAGCTTAAGAATGTCCCAAAGTCTGTGAGCTTCAGTTTCCTCATGGGGAATAAAAGGAGCTATAATAATATAAGGTTATTATATGTAAGGCTATTATAAATATTTAATGAGGTTGTTCTTATAATAACCTAAGTCAAAATGGGGGTTATAACTAATATGCATTAAACATTTACTTTGTGGCAGACATTTCATTAAGAGAAATGACAGAGACAAGACTTGGGTTCATCTGCAAAGTCAAGTTATGATGAGAAAATTCCTGCTTCTGTCAAAAGTGAGGGGAATATGGTTTTTATCTTAGACCAAAGTGAGTTTTAATATAACAAAGAGTGGTTTTAATAAGAAAGACTAGTCAATTCCTCAGATAGACAAGGTGTTTACCTTATATTGGGTAATTTGAGAGATCTTCATGAGACCTGCCCACCTAAACTTATTCTTATTTTTTGTTTGAAGTTCCATTATATCTTTCTGTTAAGTTTTACCTTCTCCCTCCAACATTCCGTAACTTCTGTAAATCAGCCCAACATCTCCTTCCTCCTTCGAAAAACTAAATGTTTTCTGAATCCAGGTAGTTCTGGTGGGGCTTCAGTTCACAATTCTCCAAGATTGTGGCTATCAATGGAGAGGGAAGATGGGCAGGAGTGTCTCATACCCAGCCTTGATGGAGGACTACAACTAGCCACCTGACTTTAGATGGGCAGGTGACTCTGGGATTTTACAACTGGATGTTCAGAAACGACAGCTTTCTGTTCCCTGGATTACAGGCTATGAGGATGTGACTCCCGCCCCCCCCCCCCGAACTGTTAGCATCCAAGTTACATCTACAGGGAGGAAATAAATCTGGAGAAGAAAATGAAATCAACAAAGAGAAGCAGAAGGAAAAGCAAAGCTGAGAGACAGGAAGCCCCAAGGATATTGTTTGGGTCCCCAGATTCAGTCACACCTCAAGTTAGCATCTCCTCCATCCCTCCCAGCCATGGAAATCAACAAATTCTCCTTTTTTGTTCAAGCTACTTTGATTAGAGTTATGTCACCTTTAATCAAAAGAGCCCTGATTGATATAGAGCTAATCTAAAGCAAGTATGCAGTCATTTAGCTAAAAGGAAAAAACCCTCAAATTTTGTAGTGGAAAAACATGATGGGAAGCATGAAAGAAAATGCTTGAAAGCAGCTGATTTAGAACACAGTCCTACCTCCACATAGCCTCCAAGGGTACCTTTGAAGTGTCACGGGGAAACTACCCTGTGTTTGTGTACCTCTCTCTGTTGCCAAAGTCTTACGGCTTCCTGAAAACTTTCTTCTACTCCTGGTCAGTTGGCCCTTAAAGAATCACTTGCTGAGGTCACAGCACCAAAAGCCCTGTCATGTGTTCAGAGTGATTCAAGAAGCGTAGGAGGAGGATCTAAACAGGGGAGATTGGGAGTTGCAGCCAGTTGGAGGTAACCCAGAAGAAACAATCACTCATGCTCAAGACAGTCCAGCGGAAGAAAATAGGGGACATAAGATACCAGGGACGGTTTTGAGTCTATTGATGTCTGGACAGCTGGTTCCAAAGTTAAATCTGCCTTTAGGCTTTCCATGCATTTATTGAATACAATGTCTGATGCCTTTGGGGACCTAAAATAAAATAGCTCTTGTCTCAAAGAGTCAGAAACATGACAGACACCTAGGATGAATCCCTTCTGTCCCCCCAGTTCAATCAGTTTTCTAAACTTATTTGACCACTGGACATGCTTTGTTTTTGTCACTTTGGACAACAGCATTAACATTGTACGGTAGTATTAGGATTATATTGTCTGCTTTAGTAATAGCTCTCCTTTATTGAACACCTGATACACACCAAGCATTATCCTAAGCACTTAGCATGTCAGACCTCATTCTGTTCTCAGAGCAGCCCTATTACTTAGTTGGAATGATTATCCCTACTCTTTGGAAAAGGTAACTGAGCCTCACAATAAATAAGTAACTTCACCTAGGTTGTTGCTACTCAGAATGCTGCTCTGTGAACTCTTCACTATCAGTCAACAAAGGAAGAAGGAAATTACATTAGAATGGAGTACTGGGTGTTATAGTAAACAATGAATCTTGGAACACTACATCAAAAACTAATGATGCATTGTACGGTAACTTACATAAAACAACAACAACAACAACAAAGAATGTAAATCAGCCTGCTGCTTCCCTCATTGGGAAAGTCTTACTTTGCAAAAACCAAACGAAGAGTCAGCAGAAGTAATGGTGTGCTTAGTGATGTAGCTGATTTACATTCTGGTGTAAGCCCCTAACCTCCTTGCCACAGGTATTAGTCTATAGACTGATGGTGGTCGGTAAAGTCCGCTTGGTATAACACTGTTTCGGGTCACGGAACCGTGTGGGGAGAGGAACCAGGATTCCAACAGTGCATGTCTGGCTTCAAAGCCTCTTCTGTAAAAACTGCTGGGATCCACTGTCTCCTGTAATGCAGTTCTGTTGCCACCAACCAAATAACCCAGTTGCCAGGCCACGACTGGTTGGATTTTCCAAGCTACTGGATAGACGTACTCCCTCCCACCCCACCAAATTTAAGATGTATTCATTTTAAGAGAGAATGCACGTTGGGTGGGGGAAGAGGGAGAGGGAGAGGGAGAGAGAGAATCTCAAGCAGACTCCCCACTAAGCGTGGAGCCCCACTTGGGGCTCGATCTCACAACCCTGAGATCATGACCTGAGCCAAAATCAAGAGTCAGATGCTTAACCAACTGAGCCACACAGGCATCCCTTAAAAAATGTTTATATTTTCTTTCAGAGCTGAACAAACCCATTAGCCCAAGCAGGAACCAGACAGCCTTCAAGACAAGTACATTATGACTTGGTAGCTGAGCTGATTATGTTTGAGAAGCAGGGATCAGCTAAGCCGCAGGTTGACCCACTTCTTACCACAGAGTCCCTTTCTAGACTTGATTCACTGTAGCTTGTAATTAGGAATTGTCACTTTATTTTTTTTTTAAGATTTTATTTATTTATTTATTTGACAGAGAGAGAGAGAGAGAGAGAGATTACAAGTAGGCAGAGAAGCAGGTAGAGAGAAAGGAGGAAGCAGGCTCTCCACTGAGCGGGAAGCCCGACATGGGACTCAATCCCAGGACCCTGAAATCATGCCCTGAGCCGAAGGCAGAGGCTTTAACCCACTGAGCCACCCAGGCGCCCCTAGGAATTGTCACTTTAATGACTGAATGAATTAGTGATGTTTACATGAGGACCCAGCAATGACTGAAATAAAGAGATTTTACAAAAAGACAGATGGTATGCTATTATAATTTAAATGATAAAATGCCAGGGGTGTCTGTTTTTCTCTTCATCCTTGGGTCTTGTCTGTGTATTTCCTTTGGAAGTGGACACTTTCCCTTCTCTGACTCCACAGGGACAGCAGTCGTGTCTAATAAAGAAACAGTACATTTTAATCCTGCTCATCCACTTATTCTTTCCATCTAAATATTTATTGAATCCTAGTGTGTGTCAGGCACTGTAGTGAGTACTAAAAAAAAGGAGGAGGAATACTGAAGCATCGCAGAATTTCAAACAAAGCAATTCTGCTGTCTTAGATCCAACCCGAGGAAAATGAGAAGGAAAAGCAGATGTTATGATCACACCAGGCCTATAGCTGGAGTCTGAGACAGTTTAGATTACGACTCCAGCACAATGATAGTAACAGGTAACATTTATTGACGTGCCAAGTACTGTGTTAAATATTTCACTCATGTTATTATATTTGATCCTTACAACAACTTCAAGAGGTAGAGCTAATGATTAGATTAGCTCCCTTTCAGAGATGAGGAAACTCTGGCACAGAAAAGTTGATTAACTTGTCCAAGGTCACACAGTTAGCGAATGTTCTATCATGGCCCAAAACAATGAAGTCTGGCTTTAGAGTCCTTGTTCTTCATTTCGGACCTCTTTGAGATGGCCTATTGGGGACTCATTTCTACCAGCTCAGTTTCTATTTCTTAGTTCATCAAGGGCAAGCACCTGCTGAATTCAAGCCATGTTTCTTTTTAGGCTCAGGGATGAGGAAAACAAGGAGGCCTGGGCCCCAGTTAGCTTTGTTGGCCCTTCCATTCTGGTTAGACTGATGGGGCACATGCAAAACACCATCTCTAGACAAGATGGCCTTTGCTACAATACTGTATCATACTGCTGGACCAAACTCCATGGTTCACACCATTTGCAAAGAGACTAGAAAGAATTGTAGAGTACTGGCTCCCAGACTTGGTACCACCTGGTCAATTTTTAAAATATTGATTGCCACCCCCAAGAAATTCTAATCTCATTGGTCTGGGATGTTGCGTGGGCATCAGGGTCTTAAAATCTACCTAGGTGACTTTCATGTGCAGCAAAATGTGAGAATGATTGATCTGCTATGTATTGTGTGGTTAGAGTAAAAACCAGAGAGATCACTGTTCATTTTATACACAGATGCCATGTTATCACCTATTTCCACATAATGTGCTTTCATAGAACTCATTTAAACCTGACAAAAATGTAGCTGTTGTTATACCCATTTTACAGCTGAGAAACTTGAGGTGCAGAGAGGAAGGCACCTTGCCTGGGAGCTAAGTCACAGAATCAAGACTTCCACCTGGGACTGTCTGCTTTTGAAGACTGTTGTCATAAGCACTAGCCTAGTATGCTTCCTTGCAAGAAGTGAGAACAGCTCTTGAAAGAGGTCCATTGGAGCTGAACCGTGAAGGACAGAAGCAAGGACAGAGGGAGGTGGACATATGTGGGAGATGGGCAGTCAGCAAAGCCTGATGCCTCTGGGCATTTAGGACAATAGGCTAGAATGGTTAACTTAGGAAAGTCTGCTTTTCAGCATGAAGACTCACCATAAACATGTTGTTCTCAAGCTTGAGCAGGCATTTAAGATCTCCCGGAGAGCTTGTTAAAATAGGTGATTGGACCCCACTTTCCAAGTTTTTGATTCAGGGGGTCTAAGGTGGGTCCTGAAAATGTTCATTTCCGACAAATTGCCAGGTGAAGCTGATTATGCTGGGCCAGGGATCACACTGTGAGAATGATAGAATGCTATAGAATAGGCTTTTCTGTAAAATGGGACAGCCTTCCATTTGAAGATTTCCAGCCATTACCTTCCAGAAATAGAGTCTGGATTTTAAGGTCACAGAACCTTCTGGGTTTCACAAGCAGATTCTGCCTTTTAGGGTAGAAGATGGAATTTAGGGAAGATCTTCACTTTCTTTATGGAGGAACCAGTTTAGTGGGTCCTTTTATTCATGTGTCCACCATTTATTTTTCCTCTGTGGAAGAGCAGCATCCAAAGATTAATCCAAATGCAGATCCTTCTGGGATGTTAAGAATTTCAATCAACAGGGTAATAGGCTATCTTCACTCAGACGAGGCACATCTTGGCTCTAACAGTTTTTGTTCTTCCTCTGGTAAGGTCAGAAAGGAAAGGTAGGGGACCCAGCATTTGTGAAAGACTCAGTAGGGTAAAGGTGAGGAATTCTTACATGGTGGTAAGTAACGAACAAAAATGGGGGACCTTGGGGACTCAAGGGGCAGCACTATCTGATATCTGGTACTGGGTATTCTGGATAACCTGACTGCTCCATCTCTGGCATGTACTATCTGTCAGGAAATGCTCTGTCTTCTCTACACATATTGACCCACTTAAGCCTCATAGCAGCCCTATGAGGCGTATTCTATTATCATCCCCATTTTACAGATGAGGAACTGAGGCAGGCCATGTAACTTACCCAAGATCACACAGTTATTACATAGCAGAGCTGGAACTTGAACCCAGTGATCTGGTTCCAGAGTTTGTGCTCTTAACCAGCACCTCTACATGATACATGACAATGGCTAACTTTTCCTACACGCTTACTCTGTGGCAGCCTGATATTTCAGGGCATTAGCTCATGTCCTCCTGATAATTACTATGAAATAAGGTGTATTGTTATTGCACTCATTATACAGAAGGGGATACTTAGTACAGTAATGCCACAGCCTGTCATTACCTGAACTTTGGAAGAACTGAGGCTGGAGCTGGGCTCATCCTTCCAGATAAGTAAGAGGTAAAGGGAGAGCAGAGTGGACAGAAGGAACAATTTTCAGGCACCATTCTGAGATCCCCCAAGAAACCTAAACCCTCTTGAAAGGGGGTGTAATTGGACAGAGTCTGTGGGTATCAGCAGCATTCCCTGAGGCTCTCTGGGAGCGCTCGCTCCTGGAAGTCATAGTGGATTGAGACTGGGCTGTGTTCATTGTGCGTTATACGCAAGGTGCCCACTTGGGATCTGGAGAACTTGGATTCATTCGTTCAGCCGATATTTTTGAATCTCCTCTAGGACCCAAGCACTGTACTAGGAATTTGGGATTTGTTAAGGAACTAAACAGGCAAAGGGCATGCATCCTAAAGAATTAGGTGTTTTAATGAGCAGCTTCTTGGCAGCAAAGCAGAGATGAAAGATCACTACCAGTGGGAATATTAAAAGAAGGGTTAGATCTAACTTCTCATTTGCCCTACCCTGGATCTCTCCACCATTCACTCTCTGGGCCTCAGTTTGTCCCTTTTGTATACCGGAGAGTATTCTTTCTTCACCCATATAGTGGGCACAAGATACCAAAGAGATGATCAGAAAGAACTCATGCTGTGCCTACAGTGAACTCTCCCTCTGGTTTAAACCCACTTTCCTGAAAACTTTTATATAATTGCCAACAGCACATTGCTCAAGAGCGGGTGAGGACATGCTGTCTGCTATTCTTCATTTGAGCTCCAGGACTCCTGCTCTCCAGAGGGGCTTGGCAGATGATTAGCAAGTCATCTGATGAATATGCAACATTATTCTGTCTTAATAAGTCCCGCAGCTGCTGGGAACTTGACAAGGAAAACAAAGCCATAGAAATACTTGATGGTTAAAAAACTGCCTGCCCACTTCCCACAGCCTCCCCAGACAGGATCTCTCTGGCGCAAATGGGTCTGGGCTTTTCCGGAGATGCCAAGTTCACTGCTAGTGGGGTGTCTCCGCCCAGTCAGGGGGGCCACTCTGAAAGCATCCTTTTCCCCTCATCATTTACCTCCTCTTCCATCCGTTTCACAATTCTCAATATTGACAGACACATGCACATGCATGCAGGCACCATTTTTTCCATCAAATCACAAGTAGAGAATGCTTACTTAGGGACAGGCACAGTGGGCAGAGCTAGGTCCTAAGATAAACCTGAGTGCAAATCCTGACTTCCCTAACTAGTCGCTGGACAGTCTTAGCCATTCCTTTAACCTTTTAGAGTTCCAGTTTCATCATTAGTAAGATGGGCATAACAGCACCTATCTCATGGTGTTGTGATAAGGATTATTAGTAGAGACTCGAAATACAGTAGGTGTTTAATAAGCAATAGTGTTAATAGCATCATATCACCATTTCACAAGAGAAGAGATTAAAGCCCCCTCCAGAAGTTTTGCAGACATGCTTTGATTTTCCTGTCCAGCATCCTTTCCTCCCCTTTCTGGTACTAGCTCTCTGATGATCCTGCTCCCTGGTTTGTGGGGTGAGGATGGAGCTGACTGGCTCCTGGCCGCAGTAATTGGTTTCTGGAAAGTGTATGACCCACCCCAAGCCAAAGAGCTGTAATCCTCTGGCTTTAATTGGAGCTGTTAGTAAAAAAGGAGTTCTCACTTTGTCCGGACCTAAACTCAGGAAAACATAAACCTGGACTTGCTAGAGGCACGAGGCGGAAGAGACCAATGAAACAGAATCTGACAACACGTCCAAGACCCTGCATCCAGCTCCATGAGAAGCCCTAGAGCCTTCAGTTACACGAGGCAACACCCTCGTGGGGATTAAGCCACTTTGACTTACAATTTTGGCAGGTTTGGTCACATGTTCTGACCTGGTGC
This sequence comes from Ailurus styani, assembly GCA_002007465.1. Taxonomy (NCBI): domain Eukaryota; kingdom Metazoa; phylum Chordata; class Mammalia; order Carnivora; family Ailuridae; genus Ailurus; species Ailurus styani. The sequence continues at coordinate 426,813 of LNAC01000201.1, read as the reverse complement.
CTTTTGCTGTATGTAAATGATAACACTAAAAATGTAGTTTTAAGTCAACCTTTTTTTCTGAGTTCCATATAGCTCAACATATCTTCCCAGGAACAATTCTCATTGCCCTTTCTATCAAGACATTTCTATGTAAATCATTTTTGGCCCATAAATACGGTCCAAGTGCTAAAAGCAGCAGGTTTGCACCACCTTCTACACTGTATCTGTGGTTTGACACAGTCTTGCATATTCAATAGAGATGTTAATTGATGCATGTTCTTCCAACAAAGCGAGGAGGTTTTTAAGTCTTAAGATACATAGATTACAATTCACAGCATTTGTGAATTGTGATGCTTGGCTTCTGTTTTCAAGATTGTTATTTTAAAATGTGGGGATCTTCCAGGAAACATTAAGGTCTTGTTTACATGCAAACTATAGTTTAATTCTGCAAATGGAAAGAGTTTTAGGGAACTCTTTGAGGGGAATGTAGATGGTAATAGCCATAGTCAGCCTCTTCCCTTTAAGCTTGCTGACATATGGCCAAATGCGCTTCATCATTATTCTTCAGTAAAGTGCTATTTGTGCTTTGCATCTCTCATTAGCAACTGGTTTCATTTCCACTTATTCAAGCTTGGGTGAAGTCGATAGAAAGTGTGTATGTCCAAGCAGTTTCTAGATGCCTGGGGTTTTTTTAGGTGGGTGTAGATAGAGAACCACAAAGGTCATGACCACAGTGAGGCCTCCCTACCCCTACAGTCCTGAATGGGGTAAGAAAAATGGGGTGGCATCATGCTCTTTACTTAGAGTCGGGTTCTGATGGCAGTCTACATTATTCATGGCACATAGGGGCTGCTCACCACTATAGCTAATTAACATCCTTATGTCCTATTCTGTATTGTGCTACTTGTATTTTAACTCCTTCATGAGGAAAAATGTGTGTTGCAATTTGGTTATGCATGTGCTTTTGAGTTGGACATGCCTAAATTCAAGTCCTGTGGAGAGTCAATGGCCTCTACCTGTGAGCACCTAGCACAGGGTCTGATCCTTAGGAAATTCTCCCAAATATTCGCATCCTGGTTCTTCTGCAACTTATAAGCTCTATAGGGACAGGGCCCATGCATATTTCACCTTTCCATGCTCCCAGCTCTTAAGAAGAGAGCCCATACCAAATGTTCTGGAATGAATGCCTGAATAAGGGTGAGTTTTATTTGCTAGTACAATTATTTGATTGTTTCTCCTGATGCACTGGACTATAATAAACTCCAGGAGTTGGAGGATTGGATTTGCCTATGTTTGTTATTCTGTCTTAAGTACCAGCATAGTTCTGGCACAAAGTAGGTATTAAATAAACACTGGCTGAATGAGGAATGAACAAAAGACAATACCCTCACTATTGGAAGCAACACTAAGAAATAGAGCTATCTGAGTATAATGGTGTGTATATGTGTCAGCGTGATGTACTACTATGTGAGTGTACACGTGTGTGTGATGGTGACTGTGTGTGTGTCCATAGCTTTCCATTATATTAGTATTCTGAGAGGGGCAGGGGAAGAGGCCGTGTTGAACAAAGGGATAGGGAAATAGGCAGAAAATATGTTTGGTAAAAGTTGGACAAGGGATGAAAGAGGAGAATCAAAGTCTGTCTTAGAGTTGACTCCATAAAAGCCATCTTCAAAAACAAAAGCAATTTGGTCCTAGAAATCAAATTCTTAACAAGCAAATAAAAACAAATATAGTTATACAAACTACACTCAATGCTATCTTCTGGTTGCCAGCACCAAACTTATGGTCTGTTTTATTGTGTCCTTATGACCCACATGTATGTCCCCTATCACCTTGCTAGGACCGGGACACCTGGGTCTGGGCCGCCTTGACTCCTCTCCTGCCATGTAACAGCCAAGCTCGAGAGGCATCTAGAACTCAAGGAATTCTGCTACATTCCCAGCCTGACTTGCTGTCTGTGTTGCCCTTGGAACATGCTTACCTTTGAGTCAGGAGTCATGGCTCCTGCTTCTTTCATGTGATTGTGGGATCCCTAGCCCTTTGCTTGCCAGGATGCGAATATTTGGGAGAATTTCCTAAGGAAAGTAAGTTCAACTTACTTACGTCCTATTCATTGTGTTTCTTTTCTAATTATGAAATGTAAAAATTGGGAGAAAAAATAAACACAAATATAGAGAAGAAAATTAAAACCACCCACGATCTCATTTCTCAGAAATGATGACTATGCAAGTACACATACACACACACATATACCACACAACACACAAGGCTTTTCCTCCCTCACCACCACACAACTAAAATTTTACTTTCCATATTTTTGTACTATTTCCAATTAGGCTTTTTTTTTTTTTTACTAGCCATACACCATGAGTACAGTTTCCTAGACACAAATATTTTTTGAGTTTTGATTTTCAGAAGCTGAAAATTTTTCAGGCATGGACATATCATTATTTGTTTAATAAATCCCATATTGTTGGGCACAAGGAACTTTCTTATATTTCACTATGAAAAATCAGAATGTCTTTATGGGAAAACCCTAGAAAGAAATTACTTGCTTAAAGTCTACATATTTTTAAAGAATTTTTACACATATTGATAAACTGCCTTGCAGAAACATTAGACCCATTTCCTCTTACACCAACACTGGGTACTACGCTTTTTTTTTTTTTTTTTACATTTTTTGTGATAAAAAAAAATTAATGGTTATTTCCTAAGAGGATTTGCTGTTACATATTAAAGTATAAGAGTTCATTGTATGTTAAATGTATCAATCCTTCAAAATGTTGGCTAATTGAATATAAATTTAAAAAGTATCAATACTTTGTTGTCCATATATATTACAACTATTTCCTGATTTTACTGGTTTTTTTTTTTTCAGTTATGGACAACTGGCTCTTGAACAACACAAGTTTGAACAGCATGGCTTCACTTATACGTGGATTTTATCAATAAATACAGTTTTGTACTGTAAATGTATTTCCCTTCCCTATTATTTTCTTAACATTTTTCTCTAGCTTACTTTATTGTAAAAACACAGTCTATAATACACGTAACATAAAAATATGTGCTAATTGCCTATTTATGTTATCAGTAAGGCTTGTTGTCAGCAGTAAGTGATTAGTAGTTAAGTTTTTGGAGAGTCAAAAGTTATACAAGGATTTTTCAGCTGTGCAAAGTGTTTGCACCCCTAATTTCCACATTGTTCAAAAGTCAACTGTATATGGAGTTTATCAGTATACAGAAGATATACTCATCTTTTCCTGGGCTCCATTTTTTCCAATTAACCTGTGGTTGTTATGGGTTTTTTCCCTTACATTTAAGTTTAAAAACACTGTATCTTATGGTTTTTTTTTTTTTTTAAAGATTTTATTTATTCATTTGACACAGAGAGAGAGATTACAAGCAGGCAGAGAGGCAGGCAGAGAGAGAGGAGAGAGGAGGAAGCAGGCTCCCCGCCGAGCAGAGAGCCCGATGTGGGCCTCGATCCCAGGACCCTGAGATCATGACCTGAGCCGAAGGCAGCGGCTTTAACCCACTGAGCCACCCAGGCGCCCTATCTTATGGTTTTTGTTGCCATTGTGAACGGAATTGTTTCCTTAGTTTCTCTTTCTACAATTACATTGTTAGTGTATAGAAAAGCAACTGATTTCTGTGCATTGATTTTGGATCCTGCCACATTGCTGAATTGCTGTATGAGTTCTAGTAATTTGGGGGTGGAGTCTTTTGGGTTTTCCACATAAAGTATCATGTCATGTGCAAAGAAGGAGAATTTGACTTCTTCTTTTCCAATTCGGATGCATTTTATTTCTTTTTGTTGTCTGATAGCTGAGGCTAGGACTTCTAGCACTATGTCGAACAATACTGGTAAGAATGGGGCGCCTGGGTGGCTCAGTGGGTTAAAGCCTCTGCCTTCGGCTCAGGTCATGATCTCAGGGTCCTGGGATTGAGTCCTGCATCGGGCTCTCTGCTCAGCGGAGAGCCTGCCTCCTCCTCTCTCTCTGCCTGCCTCTCTGCCTACTTGTGATCTCTCTCTCTCTGTCAAAAAAAAAAAAAAAATACCAGTGAGAGTGGGCATCGTTGTTTTGTTCTGATCTTAAGGGAAAAGCTCTCAGCTTTTCCCCATTGATAATGATAATCATTGGGAGCTTTTCATAGATGGTTTTTATGGTATTGAGGAATGTTCCCTCTATCCTTATATTCTGAAGAGTTTTAATCAGGAACGGATGTTGTATTTTGTCAAATGTTTTTTCTGCATCAATTGAGAGGATCATATGTTCCTTGCCTTTTCTTTTATTGATGTGCTCTACCACATTGACTGATTTGGGAATGTTGAACCACACTTGCATCCCAGGCATAAAATCCATTTGGTCGTGATGAATAATCCTTTCAATGTACTGTTGAAGCAGAGAAGGATAATTATCATATGGTTTCACTCATATGTGGAACACAAGCAATAGCATGGAGGACCATAGGGGAAGTGAGGGAAATCCAAAGGGGGAGAAATCAGAGAGGGAGATGAGCCATGAGAGACTGACCAGGAGAAACAATCTGGGGTATTAGAGGGAGGGGGTTGAGGAGAGGGGGTAACGGGGTGATGGGTATTGAGGAGGGCACGTGCAGTGAGGAGCACTGGGTGTTATACTTAACTAATGAATCACTGAACACTACATCAAAAACTAATTGTGTACTATACATTGGCTAACTGAACTTAATAAAAAAAAGATTTAGGAAAAAAAGTAAAAGAAATAAAACACCGTATATGTGTGTTTGTCTCACTTAGTATATAAAATGAGGAATTGATATTGATATATATATATATATATATATATATATATATATATACTGTTCCAAATGATTAACCAGGTATCTAAGCATCATTTACTGAACAATCCATTTTGACAGTTGATTTGCAATACTACATACATCATGTATAAAATATCTTTTTATCCTTGGGTCCGTTTCTAGAATTTCCATTTTATTTTATTACTTTTTCCACCACCATGCTCACATCATACCATTTGATCCATTGTTTGCTTTTTTATTTATTGTTACTTGATAAACCTTATTTAATATGTTATAGAGAAGAACACCCCTGGCCTATTACATTTTCTTTTTATCTTTTTTTTAATAAGATATACTTGGCTATACTCATTTTTAAAATTTTATTTTCCCAGATGAATTAGATTACCCTTGTTTCATGTTTAAAAATGTCCCGATGTAGTTTTGATATTAAATTTAAATTTAAGATTGTACAGAATAATCATCTTCAACATCTTAAACTTTCCATCTAGTAAATTAAACTTTATTTACTTAATTTTTTGAAATATGTTTCTCTGCTTTTAGAAGTTTATTTTTTTCCTTTAGAAGTTTAAAAAATTATGTAGGTTATACATAAATATGTTTGATAAGGTTATTTATAGATATTTTTATATTTTTAGTATTTTCTTATAGTTTTTAGTATTAAATAGTAAAGTGATTTATCTGTATATTTATTTTATTACCCATCAACTTACTGCAGCCCTATTAATTTCCTTTTTTTTTCAGTTTAATTCTTTTGGGCTTTTTGGGAATACTACCATCATTTGCAAAAAAAGGCAATTTTGAATCCCCCTTTATGATGTTGACTATTAGATTCTTCATATCTCATCACATTAGATTGTCTAGGATTGCTTTTGTGTTTTGCTTTTACATTAATTGACTATATATTTTTTTATTTTTTTAAGGTTTTATTTATTCATTTAGAGAAAGCGAGAGAGAGAGCACATGCATGTGAGAGGGGGAGTGGTAGAGGGAGAGGAAGAGAGAAACCCAAGCAGACTCTGTGCTGAGTGCAGAATGGAAGCCGGGGCTCCACCCCATAACCCTGAGATCATGACCTTAGCCTAAATCAAGAATGGGGTGCTAAACTGACTGAGCCACACTGGCACCCCTAGACATTATTTTTAAAGGCAGTTTTAGAGTGACAGAAAAATTTACTAGAAAGTAGAGTCCTCCCATACTCCTGCACCCCCCTCCACTATCAACATCCTGCATCATGTAATACTTTTGTTACAGTCAGTGAACCAACATTAACAAATCATTGTCAACTGAAGTCTATGCTTTATATTAAAGGTCATCCTTGTACTTATATTCCAAGAGTTTTGACAAATGTATAATGCCATGTAGCTGCCATTATAGTATCATCTAGAACAGTTTCTTTCCCTAAAATTCCCCTGTGTTCTGACTATTCATTCATCACTCCTTTTCCTGAAGCCCTGCCCACCACTGATCTTTTCACCAGCTCTACAGTTTTGCTCTTCCTAGGATATCATGAGTGAAGAATGTAACCTTTCAGATTGGCTTCTTTTACTTAGCTATATGGCTTTGAGTTTCCTCTATGTTCTTTTATTTGTTCTGTGGCTTGATAGCTTTTATTTTTAGCACTGAATAACATTTCATTGTCTGGATATACTATAGTTTATCCATTCAGCTATTGAAGGATATGTTGGCTGGTTCCAAGTTTGGGCAATTATGAATAAAGCCGCTATTAATATCTGTGTGTAGGTTGTATGTGGACATAAGTTTTCAACCCTTTGGGGTAAATACTGAGAATCACGATTGCTGGAGTATATGGTAATAGCATGTTTACATTTGTGAGAAACTGCAAAACTGTCTTCCAAAGTGGCTGTACCATTTTGCATTTCCATCAGCAATGAATGAGGGTGCCCATTGCTTCACATCATCATAGGCATTTGGTGTTGTCAGTATTCTGGATTTTAGTCACTTGACTAGGTATGTAGTAATAGATTGTTTTAATTTAAAATTCCCTGATGATGGATGATAATGAACATCTTTTCATATGCTTATTATTTACCATCTATATACCACCTTTGGTGAGGTGTCTATTCAGATGTGTTGACAATTTTTAAATTAGATAGTTCATTTGCTTGTTGTTGAGTTTTAGGAGTTCTTTATATATTTTGAATAAGCCCTTTATCAGATATGTCTTCTGCAAATATTTTCTCCCTAGATCACTTTCTAAAAAGGTGAGACAGGGCCTATCCCACCTTATTCATGACTTCAATGGAGATAGCTCTGTCATTTCAACATTAATGTAATGTGAGTTATAGATTTCAGGTAAAAAGTCCAGATGTTACTGTAGAGGAAATCTGGATTTATATTCCCAAGTTATTAAACATGTCTAACAAATATGAATATTGAATTGCATGTTTTATAACAAATCATGTTTTTCATTTGACTATTAACATGAGATTTTATTAACGGATTCTTAATATTAACTACTTTTACACTTCTAGAATAAATCACAATAGTATCATTTTAATATATATATATATATATGATTTAAATCACTAACATATTATTTTAATTGATCTATCCTACTCTCAGGTTTTAGTATCAGGTTTAAACCCATAAAATAAACTGAGGAAATTTTGTTCTTTACCTACATTCTATACTAGTTCAGATGGTATACTTACCATTTTCCTTGAAGTTTGAGATGTCTTATTCTTAATACCAAAATCATTTTCTCTTTTATCTATATTATTTTCTACTTCCTGCTTCCTAGTGTTTGTTTTTCTTATCTAATTCATTGTGCTTCATGCTCGCTTTCTTTTTGTTTTGTTTTGTTTAAGAATAAAAGCATTTAAGGGTAAGAATTTGCCTCTGAGTTTACCTTAGGTTATAAATTCCCATTCTTAATATTCTTATTGTTAATTTTTAAATTACATATGCATATATATAATTTCTAATATATATATTAACCTATTCATATATTTCTTTTTTTCTTTGACTGAAATTTAGTTATAGCTGCATTTTCCAAATTATTAGATTTGTAAAATATATGTTTGTTATTAATTTTTAAAATTATTTCCTTTAAGGTAGAAAATCATAGCCTGAAGTTAAAGGGTATACTCTATTTGATTGCTGATTTTTTTTAGAATCATTTGGAACTGTGTTTATGGCATAATATATATGGGTTTTGTTTTGGGGGTTTTTCTTTGTATGTGCTTTATTGGAACTTGAATAAAAAAAGGTATATTCTTTATAGAGTATAAAGTTGGATATATGTTTATTAAATTAACCTTAAAATTTTATTTTTCATATTTTCTAATTACTCATTTACTTTTATCTCTGGGCCTGTCAAATGCAAAGAAATGTCTGCAAGTCACTTACCGCCTTTTTGTCTTTCTGTTTTCCCACCTTGTGTTTTTATTCACCTTTGCTTTATGTATTTTGATGTTATCGTGTTTAACAACTGTCATTCTTTTGCCTTCTTCCTATGCGTTTTAAGAGAAATTATTTTTATACCAAAGATGAGTTTTTCAGGTGTCAAATCAGTCCTTTGATATTTCTCCTATGGATTCAAATTCTGCCATTGCAATTTTAATTTCAATTTTATTTTTGTTTAAATTCATTCAGCTTCCTTTCATTTCTTCTATAGCATGTCTAAATGTAAAAATACATGTAAAATGTTTTGAATGGCACTTGGCACAGAGTAAGTGCTCAATAAGTGTTAACTATTATTGTTATTGATGCCTCATCTATTTTTTTTAAAGATTTTATTTATTTATTTGACAGAGAGAGACACAGCGAGAGAGGTAACAGAAGCAGGGCAAGTGGGAGAGGGAGAAGTAGGCTCCCCGCCGAGCAGGGAGCCCAATGCAGGGCTCGATCCCAGGACCCTGGGATCATGACCTGAGCTGAAGGCAGATACCTAACGACTGAGCCACCCAGGTGCCTTTATTTATTTATTTATTTATTTTTTGAGGGTAACATATTTTACAGAGCTTATTAAGGACCTGCTTGTGTAAAACTGACATATTCCTGTGTGTTTCAAGAGCACTCTTTTTAGGCGGCTAGAGAATAAAAGTTTTCCCTTTTTGTCACAGATTCTACAGAGCTGGGCAGCTTTTTGCTTTCCCATCTTGAATTTCTTCTCTAAGCTAAATGCTTGCCCTTAAACAAATTGAGTGCAATCTCTTTGCTCTTATACACCAGACTATTACTTGCTTTTAGGATCCTCCACCCAAATCTTAACTCGGATGGCTGGATGACATAAACTTCCTTATAAATTCAGCAATCCAGCAACCTGGATGGGAAAGGATGACAAGAAGCTACAGTCTTAGGTTGGCCACTATTGGGAAAACCTGAGGCCATTTCTCCTCTTTATTGTTGAGGGAATCATTTGTGATGGGGCCACATTTCTTTCTTTTTTTTTTTTTTAAGGTTTTATTTATTTATTTGACAGAGAGAGATCACAAGTAGGCAGAGAGGCAGGCAGAGAGAGAGGAGGAAGCAGGCTCCCTGTCGAGCAGGGAGCCCGATGCGGGCCTCGATCCCAGGACCCTGAGATCATGACCTGAGCCGAAGGCAAAGGCTTTAACCCACTGAGCCATCAGGCGCCCGTGGGGCCACATTTCTTAACCCGTTTTCCCTTTGGCCTGGTCTTTTCACCAGTGGCAAGCTGCAGCTCTTCATGCTCTCCCACCTGACTCAGTTACCCACTGCCATNCGCCCGTGGGTCCACATTTCTTAACCCGTTTTCCCTTTGGCCTGGTCTCTTCACCAGTGGCAAGCTGCAGCTCTTCATGCTCTCCCACCTGACTCAGTTACCCACTGCCATCCTTTCTTCTCATCTGACAATACCGGAAACCCTGATATCTCCAGAGTGGCACTGACTTGGAGGAGGCTAATCTGCAAGGTCAAATGCAGTCCAAGTTCCACATTTGATGTCATGCACCCCCCCCCTTTTCTCTTAAAACTAGGGTTTGCTAACAGGGGTTTTCTCCTTGATTCTTCCTGGGAGCAGATATCAACGTGTCCACTGCATCATTGTGCCAGTTTGTCCAGGACAGTCCCTGTTTACACCTGTTACAGATTAGTTAGTGCCCACTGCTTATTTCAGGCCTCCCTTTTAGTCTCAGAAAGTGTCCCTGTTTGGGATAGCTATAATATAATTTCCACACGAGGGATCTGTTCAGAGCTGCTTGCATAGCAGGTGGCTCTGTAAAGAAAGGGCTGATCCCTCTGAAAGGGACCTAGGTCTGGCACCGTAAAGTAACAGATCTTTCAATAAGGGGCTGATGGTCCAATGAGGTTGTGCATGTGAGAGTAACTGCCAAACCCTGTATTCCAGAGAGACCCTTCTCTTTGTTCCATTTGTCCGGAAATTTTTCTCAGAATCCGTGCACCCCTTTGGGAAAGTGTATCAGAATTCACACTTGGAAAGGAACATTTCTAACATCAAACTTCATAATCAGAGGCCATGTCTGTCTGCTCAGCCTCACTCACCTCCTGCTCATTACCAATCCTTTAAACTCTAGGAGGCCGCAGCTGACACACATCTTTAGGTGACAGAAAAGACTGATGCAACCATAATAAGTTGTCAGCTGGTTCCACCCCGAGCAGTTGGAGGCAACCACAATAATGAGGTTCAGAATAGGTGTAAGAACTGAAAGGTGATGAAGTTTTCCACATTGCATTTGGTGACCAGGCAGGCAGTGGTGCTGTAGTCGCTCCTTCTGCAGCCCTGTTTATCCAGGCTGCAAATTAGATGCGGAAGTCATTCTGCTCACCAAGTAATGAGCAGGCATATTTGCCAAAAGAATGGTTCGGCTACTCCCCAGATAGATTCCCTTCCACCATGAATCCCTAAAACTCCTGCAGAGGCAGGCTAGAGCCTTGAAAGAGATCCTGTTTCCCTCCCAAAAGCTAGAGGCCCAACTAGGAGACCAACGTGGCAGGTGGGAAACAAAGTCTAGGTAAGATGCTGGGTTCTCTGCTGGGGTGGGAGATGGGAGAAAAGAGTTGGGACCCATGGCTCTCTGGCCTTGTCAGCTCTCCTACATTTATTTATTTTTTTTTAAAGATTTTTTTTTTTTATTAAACAGAGAGAGAGAGAGAGAGATTACAAGTAGGCAGAGAGGCAGGCAGAGAGAGGAGGAAGCAGGCTCCCTGCCGAGCAGAGAGCCTGATTCGGGACTTGATTCCAGACCCTGAGATCATGACCCAAGCCAAAGGCAGAGGCTTTAACCCACTGAACCACCCACGCGCCCAGATCTCCTACATTTAAATTCATCAGTGGGGACAGTAGCTATAATCCATATTTTGCTTTCCACCAACAAGATGAGGAAAGAGGTGACTACTGACCTCAGTCTTAGCCCTTCACCACAGGAGATCTTGGTTCTGCCACTCCTTGTAGGAACAGATCAAGAACATGAGACTTGAAAATGCACTTGCTTTCTCTGTGCCTTCGTTCATTCATAAAAGAAGAAGGATATTATTACATGCCTTCCTCATAGCGTTAGCATGAGGAATTGATGAGATGGCATTTACAAGTGCTTAGCTCAGGCTTGGCACATAATGGGGTTTAATTAATGGTAGCCTGTATTATGATTAATATTTACTGAACAAGAAAATAACTGAACAAATGAATTAATGGACGAAATGGGACTAGAGTGGAGAGTGGAATGAATGAATAATAATTGAGTGACTCTCTGCATTAGGCCCTGTGCTGTCTTTGGAGAGAAAACAGTGAGCAAAATTCAGATGCCGTCCCTGATGTACATGCAGTACTGCAGCCAGATTTTATCTTTAAGAGGAAATATAGCCAGAGGGTTTTAGAAGGGAGGGGGGTGGAGGGATGGGTGAGCCTAGTGATGGGTATCAAGGAGGGCATGGATTGCACAGAGCACTGGGTGTTATATGCAAACAACGAATCATGGAACACTACATCAAAAACTAATGATGTACTGTATGGTGAGTAACATAACACAATAAAAAAATTTTAAAAAAGAAAGGAGAAAAATAAAAATAAAAATTGTAAAACTATCCTTAAAAAATTAAAAAAATAAAAGGAAATATAAAATTGACAAATATCCTTTTAAAAATGGAGTTAAATGCTCCATGAGAACATAAAGCAAGAAAACTGGATCCTAGGGGAGGTTTTTCTGAGAATGAGCCACTTCTTGAGACACAATCATCTCCAGTCTGAGGGATGAGAAGGAGTTAAGGAAGGGGAACAGAGAACATTCCAGGAGAGAAAACGGCATACATAGAGATCCTGCAGTGGAAGGAAACGTGGTGTGGCCAAGGACCCAAAGAAGGCAGTACTGTGTCTTTGATGTATCAGCTTTGAAGATCCATGGAACTGGAGGTCAGAAGAAAGCATCTGGATCCCAAGGCCAACTCCATGCTGTCAGCGTACGGGCGTGGATGAGCTGACACAGAGGAACAGAGGTGGAGCAGGCAATGCAGGAGAACTGGTTCTCATGTAAGCCAGGGAATTTCAATTACTATTGCTGCATCAACAATTTTGGCTTGCTCATGATTTTGTGGATTGGGAATTTGCAAGGGTCTTGCCTGGTAGTTCCCATTGGGGGTCCCTCTTGCAGATATAACCAGATGTCAGCTAGAACTGTAAATATATTGAAGCTCAAGGGAGCTGGATATCTAAGGTGGCTCTCTGGCATGGTCGACAGCTGGGGATTCACTTGGGGCTGTTGACTGGCATGTCTACACAGGGCCTTTCCAACATGGTGATCTTAGGGCAGTTGAACTTTGTAAATTATAGCTGATTTCCCCCAGGGAACAAGGCAAAAGCTGCCAGGTCTATTGTAACCTAGTCTTGAAGTCAAAAGTCTAACTCATGCTGCAATCCATTGGTAATGGAAGCAGTCACAAGGGCAATCCAATTCAAGGGAAGGGGACACAGACCTTACTCTCCATGGGAGGAGTCTGAACAAATGTCAAAGTCAGATTTTGAACCTATCACATAAAAGAAAAAAGAATGATGGCCCATGTTAATTGTTGCTAAGGGCTCAGGTGCAATGGGACATGAGAAGATAGGATTTAGCAATGTGGAAATCACTATTGATCTTAGCAAGAGTGGTTTTGTGGAAAGATGGAGGGTGAGACAACAAAGACCACCTGTCAACAAATTTGGCTGATAAAAGAAAGAATGAGATCTTGGCACTTGCAATGACATGGACGAAACTAGAGTGTACTATGCTAGGTGAAATAAGTCAGTCAGAGAAAGACAAATACCATATGATTTCACTTGTAATGTGGAATTTAAAAAACAAAACAGATGAACATGGGGAGGAAAAAGAGAGGCAGTCAAAATATAAGAGAGACTCTTAATGATAGAGAACAAACTGAGGGGTACAGAGGGATGGGCTGAATGGGTGATGGGGATTAAGGAGGGTACTTGTGTTATATGTAAGTGATGAACCCCTAAATTCTATTCCTGAAACTAATATCACACTATATGCTAACTAACTAGAATTTAAATAAAAACTTGAAACATCAAAAAAAAATTTGGCTGAAATGAGGAGCAAGATGGATGGTAACTGGGAAGGGATGGAGGTAGTTTCCTTCATCTCTTCCTTCTTCACCCCTTCCTTCTTTCCTCTCCTAGTGGGATAGCTTTCAGTGTCGTTAAACGATGGTGGGAAAACCCCAGATGCAGAGAAACACACTCAATTCCTCCTTTTCTAAATTTCTCTAGCTTCGATAGCCAATCTCCTTCACTCAGGCATGGCACAAGATACATTAGTGTTAAAGTGGCCCTTGTTCACGTGTGTATGTTTTGTAACCATGGGACCCTACAAGGATTTGCTTTCTGCTCTAGTTCTCATGGTGTCTCACACAGAAAACCTGAGCTCAGGTAATGTCTTAATAAATATGCTACTTATTAATATATTTGAGTCACAGGCTTGGAAATCCTCAAGGGCAAAGCCTGGGTCACCACCCTCTATGTCTTCCAGTGCCTGGCATAGCAGCTGGACCATGTGGGTACTCAACACCCATTTAACAAACCAAACCAAATGGAACCAAGAGACAAGACTGCTCCAGTGGAATGATTTTTGAGAGAATGAACAATGACCACTCCAACCTCAAAAGTTCTCATTTTGAGGATTTTTCAGACACACTTGCTAAATGTTGAAGCCACCCCATCCCTGGCCAAGTGGGACTATTCTCCAGAGATGATGGTCAGATCTATATTTCATTCAATATTTATTGAGAACCTACAACATGCCAGACACCTTGGCCTGGGGGAAGTCCATTCCTCACACTTGACAGATTCTGGAGGCAGTAACCGTTGGCTTGTATATTATACATCCTACATGCCAAATTTTTAGGTGCGTCAGAGCAGGCTGGTTTATTTAGACAGCAAATGAGGCTTTTGGGTAGAGGTTTTGAAAATAATGCAATCTATTTTCCTTCCTCCTAGCAATTTTCCATTCTTATGTAATAAGTGTTCTATAAAGCTCTAGCCAAGCCAGGAAGCAGAAAGTAGCAGCCAGCACGTATCGAATGTACTCAGGACCAGGGGGTCAAGACACTGTGCCAGATGATTCTGAACTTGGTGGATGCCCTGGCTTGACAAATTTACAGTAAAACAGGGAGTGCAGGTGAGTTCAAAACCCCTCAAACACAGTGATAGAGAGTGTTTAAGTGGAAGCCTAAACCATGGGCAGCACTGATGATTTGGAGAATGGACTTCATTGGCTCATGTTTCCTGGAATAGGAAAAAAAACTGAACCTAGGAAACCTGCTCTCAATTAAGAAGCTTTCATTTGGGCCTCTATTTCTGATTCTCTCCTTTGGCACATCACTATCTTCTTGAAGCTAGTATCTGCAGGTGTCTTTCTGAAGGAATAATTGGCCTTTACTGAAAGTTCATTGACTAGTTTAGGAAAGTGTTGGAAATCTAGAGGGCTGAGGCAGCCGGGTGGCTAAGTCGGTTAAGCATCATCTGACTCTTGATTTTGGCTTAGGTCATGATCTTGGGTTCGTGGGATCCAGCCCTATGTCCCTCCAATGTTCTCTCCCCCTCCTGCTCAGTCTCTGTCTTTCTCAAATAAATAAATAAAATCTTTAAAAAAGAAAGAAAGAAAGAAAGAAAGAAAGAAAGAAAGAAAGAAAGAAAGAAAGAAAAAGAAAAGAAAAGAATTCTAAAGGGCTTCTTACCTAACTAGAATTATTTTTACCTATCAGGAAATGGGGAGACAGAACAGCTCCGAATTTTTTCTACTACCTTTTGTTAGCCTAAGCGGGTAAGTGTTTTCCTTGAGCCCCTTAGAGTCCTTGGCTGGGTATCAAAATTTAACTAACAAAGATTAACAGGAGAAAAACCTACAAGTGTATTTAATATAAGTCTTATATGACATGAGGCCTTCATAAGGAAATGGAGACCCAAAGAAACAGACCTGTGTATCATTATGCTAGGTTTGATAAAGAGTCGACAGTCATGGAGAAAGATTATTGGTTAAGGAGTATGAGGTGATTGTAGTAAATTGGGGGAAACTTAAAAGGCCTGTTTGTTAGGATTTTTCTTGCCTGGTATCCCTCAGTCTATGGAGCTAAGGATGCTCCTTTCCTCCTGGTATAGGGAGGGCACCTCTCCCATCAGCTTTTAAGGCCCTGGTTGAAGGAAGAAAGTGAGGAGGAGGTCAGAGTGACTTTCCAGCTTCTGTAGTTTTTTCGAGACCCTTCAGCTTAAATCATTCAATATGCTAAGGTGCCATATTGGGGGTGTGTGTCCTGGACTCCATGATCAGTCTCTCTCTACTTCTTGTCCCCTTGCCCAGCTTCACATAATACACAACATGCTACGACTGTCAGGTCTTAGGGACCAGCCCTAACTGGTAGCACTCTTGCCTCTACCCCAACTTTTGGAAATAGATAAAGATTTCCATGTTTAACTGAATAATATATTTTAATGGTTGTTCGTTTCTTAACAGGAGCCTTGAAACACCCAGGCCAATAGTTTTTGATTCAGTATAAAATGTCTCTTGATACTTTTGTGAATCTTTCATACAAATGAGAGGCTGCAATTAACAGAAATGGCTGGAGAATACACAGCAAGCTTTGTCTTTTACATAGCACCAACGAGAATATTAATCACTTCGGCCGGAATGAGAAGGGATAAATGGTAGCCTTTGCTACTGAAGGACATTTTGAAACAAAATTACTCTTTCCTTGATTTGCTTGGGAAGAATTAGAAAATTTGGCATATGCTTATCCTCTAGGAGGAAAAAGAGAAGTAGAACCCTCCCGTCCTGGTCCTCAGAAGCACTGAAATGTTCAGGGGTGCTTTCACTGACACTGAAAGCTACTCCTCGCACTTTATATCTCTCTGTGTAATGAACATCAGAATCAGTAGGGGATGGAATGAGTACAACATTTACTTAGCCGTTGGTCAAGGGAAGACCTTACAATGGCTAAATATCACTGGTCCATGCTGCCTCTCCCTTAGAGATAGATGTCTTGGTACCCACTGGCTTTAGGACCAACCATCTTTTGAACCACCTGTTGCCTAAAAGTACTTTTCACATCTCTAGAGGCCCCCATAAAAAATACAACTTATTGAGAACAGATTGTAATATTTTATGGTAGTTATGGATTGCTATTGCCAGTCGGTCCCCCGGTAGCACCTTAGTTTCTCTCTCTTTTTTTTTTTTTTAAGACTTTATTTATTAGAGAGAGAGAGAGAGAGAGCAAGCATGAGTAGCAGGAAGGGGCAGAGGGAAAGGGAGAAGAAGACTCNAAGACTTTATTTATTAGAGAGAGAGAGAGCAAGCATGAGTAGCAGGAAGGGGCAGAGGGAAAGGGAGAAGAAGACTCCCGGCTGAGCAAGGAGCCCAACGTGAGACGCCCATCACCTTAGTTTCTTTACAAGTCTTCGCATTCCTTCCCTCCCAGTCAATCCCAACACCCACCACACCAGCGTAGGCTCTCTGACCACTCCTGCTTCTCCAGCCCCCCTCCCATGACTTGTCATCATCTACCTCACCACTCTGTACATGAGAGATTGGGTGAAGGGAGAGATGAGTCTGGAAATGAGAGAGACCTAGATTTGAATCTGCGCCCCACTTTATAGCTATGTGAACTTAGACGAGCCACGTCACTTCTCCGAGACCTTATGAACCCACCCACAACATGTGAATAACTGCTTTTCTTTCACAGTTCTTGTGAAAATTATACAGGAAAACACATACGACGCCCAAGTAAAATACCCTTACTGCTGGCTGCTCACCATGCTTCTCCAGAAGAATGCCCCAAATAGTCTTTTACTTGAGCTTAGGGTTTTATCTTCTACGCTTTTTGGAGTCTAAAGAAAAGTGGGATTTCAGGAGTGGTTCCTCTTCTTTCAGCTCATCACTACCTCCTCGCTCAGCCTGGGCCTTCAATCTCAGCTTTCGTGGCCATTTTACATAACTACTCCCTCAGAGTTACAAAAGAGCAATGTAGGGGAGAAAGAAAACTCTTCCTCTGGCCTCCTATGTTCAATGGCTGGGACCGACGAATCAAAATGATAAGAAATGGATTAACAGGAGAAAAAGAAAACAAATTCAATGACTTGTGTAGGCATGGGAATTCACAAAGAAAAGTAACTCTAAGAAGCAGTTAGAATTTGGGGCTTTGCACATTGAGTGATCTTTCAGCTCGTTCCTGTGCTGCTCTCACAGGCCCCATTGTTTTTGTTTTTGGTTTTGCAACACTTTCTTACTTTCAAAGGCACTACAAGATGTTTCAGGATCATCTTGCATATTTTCTGCCCCAGTCCTCATAACAGCGATTTCTCTGAGAAATCCTGGTTCTTTTCCTGGACAATGGTGTTAGAAACCAAGAGCTGGGTGCAAGGTATATTCTTCTGTGCTGTCATTTCTTTTAGGCCCTCTCAAATGATGGAACAAATATGTGAGTGTATACTAGCCTGTATATATACACATATCTAAAAATATTTCTACGTGCAACCATCTGTATGTATATCAAGGTACGATGGGTTCTTACTGATGTCTCCAACTCTAATCCGTCATCACTGGATCATTCTATTCACCTCCCCTTGCTGATCTGCAAATTACTACTCCAATAGTGACAAATATGGTTCCCACTATCCACCATCCATTTACTTAATTGGTCAAGTATATGTGTAGAGCTGTATCAGAATTTATAACCATTATTTTCATGGGAAATAAGTTTATCAACTAGAGTGTAGATCTCTTGTGCAGTTCCTTTTGCCCTTAGACTTACAGATGCTACTCATTACCAAAGTTACTTAGATCAGCAACTTTTCCCCTTACTTCCTTCATTAACATTGTTTCAAACATTTGAAATACATTTTGATTCTCTTGCCACAGTCTCTAGTCCTTCCTGGGAACTGGGAGTTGTTTTTAACCATATTGATAACAATATGCTAGTCCAAATTTTTATACATTAATTCATAAAAGTGGTCACTATATATATACATTGAAAAGGGTAGGCTTTAGAGTTTGCTTGGAAGGCATCCTTTTTCTGTCTCATCCATCATTCTGAGGTCTGTTAAAATTTAACTTTACAATGGGAATATTCTCCTTATTGTATACTAAATCACCAGCTTCCTCAAAACTATGGAAGGTTCTATGGACTTTAGGTACTAATGCCCATTGTGTCTCTACCATGTGAACCTTTTAATAAAATTTGGTCCTGATCTTTGCCCCCTGTGCCCACAAAGCACTTTCCACAGTGTGCATAAATGTTGGGCATTGATCGTGTCCTTGAGATTTAAGGTTTGATCAGTTTGAACACATTCAGGTAGGAGAGAGGCCCGCACGAGAGTGAGACATACTGTTAGCCTTCTATATGCCTATGCCATAGCCCAGCCTTCCTTCCAACTCCCAAGTCCTGCCTCTTACCCCTTAGAAGCTCTATAATTGCATTTTTTCCATCTTGTTTTTCCTAGAAGAGGATCTTAATAGGATTCTGTCTGTGACTTTGCAGAATCCAGTTTAAAGGAAAGAAACTGTAGAAAACTGTCTCCTCAAACACTAGAGATACAACTCAATTATTAAAGAATGAGCTGAATAACCACTAGGTTGTAGAAGTCTAAGCTGAGCTGGAAAATTTCAGTAGTATAACTTTAAGAACATAATGTTGTATCTTGGTCTTAGCTCCTTGGCATTAAACATGACTTTCATGGTATTTGAGTGCCGCATTCAGGTTCAAAGATCCTGCCTGCTTTAACCAATCCAAATGGTACTCACACAGGGACACTTCTGGCCTGCCTACTAAATAGTGGCACAGAATTATGTTTCTCAGTAGCAGCAAAGCCCTTGTCAAAAAAGATTGTTTTAAAACCTGAGGGAGTTGTTAGCACTGAGTAATTAATAATAAGCAAATGCTTGCAGATTAACAGGAATATGCCAACACTAAAATTGCCTAACACTTGGAAAGCAGATAGGTGCAAGCATGCACACGCGCGCGCACACACACACACACACACACACACACGGGTTCATACACTATAAAGAAGAAGGTTTCTTTCTCACGGCAACATTTCTGACTCAGGCTGCACATTAAGGCATATTTTTAAAATTATTAGGAGCAGTTTTATACTACACAGTGCTCATAAAGATTCACATTTAGGGAGCTCTGGTGAAAAGAAACATTAACTAGTTCTTTAAAAAAAAAACCCGCTTGGATGACTTTTATTTATTTATTTATTTCTGCTTATTTTTCATAGTATGATTGCTTAAAAATCACCACATGCCTACATCCTCCGGTTAAGGAAGTTATTAACTGGAGGCCCAGCCTGTGAGATAAGCATGTGCTCCCAACAGAAAAGCATTGGGAGCCTTCTAGTTTTATAACCAGAACACCAGCATGTGTATCTGTCAAAGCACTGAGCGACATCATGAGCAGGAGACAATAAGTCAAATATGATTTTGAAAATTTAATGTGTCAATTTAAAACTGCCACTCACACACTGGTCAGAAAACCAATTTTCAGGGGAGCGGGTCAGAAGTGGTAAACAAATTCCCACTGCTAAGCAGTTGCTGATGTAAATTGTCTGAATGAGAGATATTTATTCATGACCACAGTGGGCTCAAAAAAAATTAATTTGGAGACTTTTTCCACCTTCCCTGGAGTATGCTATTCTTAAATAAATGATCAATAGCTGACTTGAGCCAAACAGAAGGACTTGTCCGGGATCAGGCAGGTAATTACTTACAGTGATGAGCTCAGGAAATGAGGCATCCAGGGACACAGTGGCATTAATCATGACTTTAAACCATTTTTCCCTTTCTAGCTGCATTATTTGAAAAATCACTGAACAACTTCGTCCACTAGAAATTTCATAGATCAGGGTGCATGTTTTAGACACCTCCATTTTGAGGCCAACCCCAGAGCAGAGAGGGAGAATTACTAATAGGAAGTTATGGCATCTTGTGCTTTTTTTTTTTTTTTTTTTTTTTTTTTTTTTTGAGACGTCGCAGTTACTGGTTGGCCAAGAGAGACTGAGCAAGTGGAGGCTGGGGGAGGTGAATGACACATGAGCGATTTGGGCCTGTAAATATCTGTTTAGTTGCCCAGTGGGAATTGAGGGTAGAACATTTGCTCCATTTAGTCCTTAGAACAGTATGCCCGCAGCTAGTGATGGAACTTTCAGCCTCTACAAACTGGACCAAGATGAAAAGTCTAATGTGGACGGAGTCTGGCATTTCAGCCCTGGAAGTTCCTTTAGTTTTTCCCAAAGGTGATTAACTCACAGGCCCATGGAAGAAAGTTGCAGTGCGGTGTGGCAAAACTGAAGGAACACTGGGTGTGTGAGTGTACTCACCCTACAAATTCTTCTTCTGGGAATCTAGAAGTAGTTACTCAAGTGTGTAAGCATAGCCACAGCTAAAATGATAAGTGGTCTCATGTTCATCCCTGAGAAGATGGGCTAACTTAAGGAAAAAAAAAAAAGGAATCTCTTGTAACCACAGAAAATGATAAGGTAGATGTATATACATTGTATGGAATGATTAATGAGATAACTAAGTGAAATAAAAGCTAGAAACTGAAGAGTAGATATGGTTTGCTTCCATTTGTATAAAAGAATATCTATATTTATATTTTTATATATTAGCACTCTGTATATATGTTTAAAAATTCTGAAAAACATCCAACTAACTATTTACAGTGCTTGGCTTTTAGAAATGTGTAAGGAAGTCATAAAAATAGGGAGAAGGGCTTATACTTTCTTTTTGTCTTTAATTATTTTTTTACTGTAAATATCTATCAATTTTAAGATTAAAATTCAGTTAATAAACTCTCTTTTTGTTCAGAAAAACACAGATCTAGAAGCATTGCCCTTAGTTCTAATTCCTCTATCATTTGGTGGCCAAAAAGAACTTACTAAAACCAGGTGGCAGGGGTCATAAGTGGGCTCTACCATTTACCAGTTGCATGACCTTGGGTAGGTCACTTATGGGGTTTTCTGTAAATGAGTAGGTTGGACTAGACTTGGTACATTCAAAGAAGATAGCAAATCTGCTGCCTTGGCTAAGTGTTTGGAAGGCTAGGGGAAAAGCAGAAGGATTCCAGGGGCTAGGCACACATCTCTGCTTTAAAAATGGATTTAAACTTATCTTGTTTGCATATATGGAGCTTCCATGTAACTTATAGTTAAGAAGTTTCCTGTAGCTAAAATATACTGAAAAACCTAATATACTGTAGATGTCATGGATCATAGCTGTATTGGTTACCATTTATTGAGTACTTAAAATGTGTCAAACACTTAGCTAAAACTTTATATGTAGCATTTCTATTAATTCTTACAGTAACTCTATGAAGTAGGTACTGTTATCATCTCGATCTTACAGTTAAGGAGACATAAGTAATCTCTCTTGCCCTGGCCTATATCCCATAGCAAGAAGGCATGGGAGCAGAACTGGAGAACCAACTCAAGAACTTGTGACTCTCAAGTCAATGTACTTGATGACTGAGAGATACCTGTGAGAGATCCAAAGGGGAGAGACTGTATTCCCACCTGCCAATCCGCACCTAGCCCAGAAGGCTTAGTGGCAAAATCATGGTAAGGTAGATGCTTGGCCAGTGCTGCTTACAGAGTGGTCTGGGAATGAGTAGCATCACATGGGAGCTTGTTAAAAATGACAAAATTATAGGCCCTACCTCATATCCACTAAATCAGCATCTCTGGTGGTGAGGTGGATTTGTATTTTAATAAGATCCCCAAGGGGTTCATAGATGCCTTCAGGTATAAGAAGTAGCCTGGGGACCACTGCTCAAAACTCAGTTATGGAACAGTGGTTCTTACCCCTGCTGAATATTAGACTTATTTGGAAAGTCCCTTAAAAATACTGATGCTTCAGCTCCACCATAGACCAATTAAATCATGGGTGTGATCTGGCAGTATGTATTTTTAATACTTGTCTAGATTATTCTGATGTGCAGTCAGAGCTGAAAACCATTTTCCTAGACCTAAAACTCTGAAAACAGTGGGTCTCAGCCCTTGGCTGCACACTGGAACCACCTAGGAAGTATTAATAATACTGAGTCTTGAGTCTCTCCCCACCTCTCATCAAGATTTTATTGTAATGGTGATGAGGAGTGTCCTGGACTTTGGGATTTTTGCATATTCCCCAAGCAACTTAAAAATATACAGCCAGTCAAGAAAAACTAGAAGAGGTGTAGGAGGAAGACTCAACACAAACCCGGTTTCCAGTTCTACTTGGCTCATCTTCCTATATGGAAGCAGCAGAAGCATAATGGCAAAAATTGTTCCAATGGATAAGCCATTAGCACTTGAGCACTCTCAGAAGATTTCCTGTTTTGGCCATGGCATTGAAAGATACTGCCAGTTTGACAATACATGTAAAAGTTGTGCTGTCTTGTGGCCTGCTGCTTCCTTCCAACCTTCAGTCAGGTAGAACTGAGTACAGACATTGCAGTATGTGAGCTTGACACTTATTTAGCTATAACTTCAGAAATCTGAATCATCATTCCCAGGGAAGAGCTAAAATTGCAGCCTGTTGAGGAGACACTGAAAGGAAATGAACTCAGACCCAAAGCTCTCCTGAGAAAATTATGCCTTTCAGGGAAGAACAATGCATCATACCTTTTAATGAACAGGATATATTTACTTGGGTCTCATGTTAATTTAGAGCTCATGCAAATCCCAGTTGGAAAGTCAAGTTTGCATTTATATAGAGGCTGAATGCTTTACCAAAAGGCACTGGTCCTAAAAATTTATTTTTCTATAGGATACTTAGTAAACTAAAAATGACATCATCAAATCACTGGGTGAAGGCTCTGGACAGAGGCTGGACTTGCAAGTCAAAGAAATCCAAATTCAAGTCTGACTTCTACTTGGTACTAGTTAGGTAAGTTATTCCATCTCTCAAAAGTATAAGCTCCTCATCTGTAAAATAGGGCCAATATCTCTTCACAGGTTGATCGGTAATAATCAAAGAGGATAATGTGCATAAAGCTCCTAACACAGTGATTCGAATGTTGTAGGCACCGCATAACTTTTTTTTTATCACTTTCCTTGCCTTGTTTTCTTAAATAGAAGATAAAATGGCTTTATTATCATTAATTGGCAAAATTGGCAGCTATTGCATGTCATTTAGATGAATCAAAACCAGCATTCCACTTCTTGAAGTCTTTGTAAATTCTCTAGGCAAAGGGACTACCAATACCAGGAAAAATGAACATCTGAAACTAAAGAACAAGAGATTGAAAGCCATCTAAGAAGAAGGAAACAAGACTAAGAAATCAGAAATTAAAAATGGAATTTAACTTGAACCATGAGCTTGGCAAACCCAAGTCTTAAGAAGTCTTAAGGGCTTCCTCCTTGGGCTGCTCTCAGACCACTCCCTTCTAGACCTCCTTCTGAATATCTGGCCTCTCCTTCTCAGTCTTCATCTCATATTCTTCTTCTGCTCAACCCTTGTATACAGTGCTCTCTTAGGAAAAAGAGAAGATGGCTGAAGGCAGAAACTTAGAATCTCGTCCTTGCCCACGATTTCAAGAATAGCATTTAAAGGATTACCGTCAAAGCCATTCTCTACTCCATGTTCCCCTTCTGAGCTCCAAACCTGAATAGCCAACTGCCTTCTGGATATAAATACTTTGATTTCCCATGGAATTCTAAACCCAGCATGTCTAAAATATAACCAGCATTTTCCCCCAAATCAGATGTCTCCAAATCTACATCTCAGTGAAGGATGCCTCTAGTACTACAATCACAGGGGTCAGAAACCATTCTTGATAATTCTATTCTTTCATCTCTCATCATCAATACTTCCTGATGATTTTTTTCCTATTAATTCATTGGATAACTCTAAAATATGGCCTCTTACCATTGGGGAGGCCAGATATCCACATGTGAAAAAATAATAGCAGTAAAATGTAACTCTCATTCACTTGTTCAAAAGATATTTATTGACATTTTGTTCCTTGGTAGATATCATGATAGGTTGATAGAAAAGCAAAACAGAGACTCTGCCTTTGAGAAGCTTAAAATAGGAGAGCAGAACATGTTCATGTATCAATGACAAAAATCCAAAGCTGACTATGATAACTATGATATAGTATAATACTTGCTAAAATAAAGTCTCTCAACCTTGAACATTTTGAGAAGCCCTCATGGGGAGATAGCATTTGAGCAGAAAATATAGGGATAAGAAAAACTATATTAAGAAGATGCTACTACCATCACTGGCTAATATTTATTAAATTCCTTACTATGTACCAAGCCCTATGTTTAACACTTCACATATCTTATTTATTCCTCACAAAAGCCCAGTGTGATAGTAGCCACACTAAAAATATTTCCATTTCGCTGATGAAGAAAATGAAGCTTACAAAAGTTGACTATCGCCCAAGGTCATACAATTAGTAAACGGCAAAGGGTCAAACTCATCCATTCTCCTCATCACTAAGCCACTCTGATAATGGCATGCCTAGCAGAAAATACAACAAATGCCACAATGGAATGCCACAGAATGGAATACAACAGAAATGCCACAGGAGGTGGGGTGCAAGCTGTGTTCTCTAGTATGGTGGCTGCTAGGTACATGTATTTTCCAAGTACTTTGTGCCTTATCCAAATTGAGATTGTGCTGTAAACATAAAATACAGTCCACATTTTGAAGTCTTTGTGTCAACAAAAGAGTACAAAGTATCTTAAAATGACTTTTTATTGATTAAACATTGAAATAATATTTTGGATATATTGGGTTAAATAAAATATATTATTAAAATTAACATCACCTGTTTCTGCTTTTTCCCTTTTTTATGTGGCTATTAGAAAATGTGTAATTACATATGTGACGTGCCTCTGCAGCTTCTGTTCTATTTCTGTTGGACAATAATGAGCTAGCGGCATTGAGGGGCAGCAAGAGGACAGTGAGCAGAACTGTGTAAGGTGTCACAGAAGTGCCGGGCTCGAGCTGAGGGCTCAGGAAGATGAGTCAGCTTTGAATGAGGAGAGAGGGGCAGATTTTTCAAGTAGACGAGGAACGAAGGAGGAAAAGCAGCATGATTTCTATTGGGGAGTAAGAGTAGAGGTCAGTAGAAGATGAACCACAGAGTTTGTCCAGGGTATCTGTACATAAACGAAAACTCTCATTTAGACTGATGTCTGTAAAAGGAAATGGCTTTTATTGGATTCTTCATTAGATAAAATGTAAGGCCTATTGTAATTCTACTGCAAAGGGAAGTAACTGTCAGTTTAAATAACAGTGCCATTTGGAGAACTATTTTTCTATGAAAATATTAGGTAAGGAAGGTCTTCAAAAATTCCAGATTGTAATTTGTTCATCCTTGAATTTTCAAGTACATTATCTCTAAATGAAAGGTAGCACTCTAATAAATTAAAGATTTTATTTCAGACAAAAGATTGTACTTCTGACTGTAACTTCCTGCCCTAAATTTGGGTTAAGCTTTCCTTTTATAAGCATTCACTTGAATGTGTCTCCACTGTGGGTATCATTCTTTTTTTTTTTTTTTTTTAGATTTTATTTATTTATTTGACACACAGAGAGAGATTACAAGTAGGCAGAGAGGCAGGCAGAGAGACAGGGAGAGGAGGAAGCAGGCTCCCTGCTGAGCAGAGAGCCTGATGCGGGCCTCGATCCCAGGACGCTGAGATCATGACCTGAGCTGAAAGCAGAGGCTTTAACCCACTGAGCCACCCAGGCGCCCNAGAGGCAGGCAGAGAGACAGGGAGAGGAGGAAGCAGGCTCCCTGCTGAGCAGAGAGCCTGATGCGGGCCTCGATCCCAGGACGCTGAGATCATGACCTGAGCTGAAAGCAGAGGCTTCAACCCACTGAGCCACCCAGACGCCCTGTGGGTATCATTCTTGTGTATAGATGTGAAGTTGAGGTGGCATTGTCACAGGAATAGATCAGGGACTTTGAGGTCAAACAGACCTGAGTGCCCGTGCTGGTTCTCCAACTTACCAGCTAGTTACTTAACCTCCTCTCTAAACTTAAATAGCCTCATCTGTAAAATGGGGTCAATGAGACCTACCTGTTCACTGTCTCACAGAGAGGTGGTAAGGGTTAATGGAAAAAATAGTAGGTGCTGTAGTTAGCACAGTACAAGGAATGTGACAGAATCTCAGTGAATGGCGGGCACACCTACTCAAACTCAGACACAAATGCATGTACCCAGTGTGCGAGACACACCCTTGGTTCTTGAATATGTCAATGGTGAATACTGAATGGTCATGGAGAAGCATATACATACCTATCCAAGTGACTTCCTAAGGTGTCAGGGCACCGTGTAAGACCACTCTGATCCTGGCTGTCTTACGGAGTCTTTGGAATGCTCCACTAGTGCCAAGTGAACTGAGAATATTACCATTGGTAGAGAAAGCAGCAAATTCCTTTGCAACTTTCTTAAACAAGATGGAGAAGTAGTCTTCAAGACCAGGAAGTATATATTTCCAGAGACTTGGCATATGTCAAAGAGACCCAAAGCCTAGACTTACAGAGCAACCCAGCAGAATTAGTCAGCATTAGTAGAATTAGTCAGAAATTCATTTTATCAACCAAAATGACTAATTTACTTTTGGCCCTTCACACAGATACAAATAATAAAGCCAGTTGTGAATTAATCATATACCCATTTCTGGGAAGAGTAGGTTAGATACTCCTCTTATTTTACGATGTTCTCAAGATACACAACAGCTTTGAACTCTGAGAGAATAACGATTATTTTACCTGTACTTGAATCTCTCACAATGATTAGCTCTAATACTAACCAAATACTTAATTTGATGAATGAACCAATGAGTGAATGATTTGGTTTGAAAATGAACACATGTACATGCTTTCATGGGGAACGAGTCTACTCTGGTACAGGATAGAAGTGTCGGAGTGTCCAAGGATCCAGGGACAATGATATTCAAACCTGGTTATAATTGAAAACCCAGAGGGAGCATTTTAAAATTACAGATATCCTGTCCCTGGTCTTAACTTTGTGTTTCTAAGGTGGGGATCAAAAATATTCCTCCCAGACATAGGACACACAGTCTCAGGGAAGAAGCATTGGGGAAATATGGACCCTAAGACCTGGTGAAATTCACTGAACCATCAATCCAAATCCTGAAAATCTTCCAACCTGGGGGAAGGACAGCTAAATGAGCACTTCAACAAAGATGCTAGTAGATTTTAAATATCTAGGAGTGATAAATAACTAGTCCCAACCCCAAAAGAATGGGTAGGAATTCTTTGAATTCATTAGTCATCAGAGGCTTATCAGGTGAATGTGTTTAAAGCAATAAAGCAATGATAAAGGACGTCAGCTAAGTCATTAGTAGGGCAGACTTTTCTCTGGTGATTTTTGTTGCCAAGTCCATAAATGGAAATTGAGACTCAATGGGATAATTAGAAACCAGACTGGCAACAGAGATTATTCTTTCCCAGATTTGCTTAACCAGGACGGAAGGAAAAGCACAGTATGGAAGGATGTTAAGGAACTCAGGAGCTCAGACATCGTGTCCCTGCTGAGTAGCGGAGCAGGGCTGGGAAAGGCAGAGTGGATCTGAGTGAATGTTTTATTTCACAAATTAAGAGGCAAGCTTGAGCAGTGATGCTTCTTGTGAACATCTCCAGCTCAGAGGCTACTACTGGGGGTGGAGGAGTGCTTACACCTTCCTCATCTTACCCAGAGCGGATTCCAGCAGCCCTCCGCACCCTCGAGACTCTAGTGTTGTCATGCTTTCCAGAAGCCCAGCCAATGTTGATGATTTCAAACACGGAAGAAAGAAATTCAACCTCTATTCCAGAAGTGTGTGCTCAGCTGGTGAAGCTTGGCTCAAAACTAGAGGTAGGATCAGGTAATCCCATTAGCTCTAGTTTTCAGAAGGCCCCTTGGAAGTGACAACTTAGAAATAGAGCCAAGGAGAATTGTTTGGTTGTTGCCAATGATGCCTGGAGGGGTATCTAATACCAAAAAAAAAAAAATCAATCAATCAATCAATCAATCAGAGAGCAGACAGTGTAGGCAGGGTGACCAGGGTACTCAGTGGAAGTTGGCTGACTTGGATTTTCATTGGGCTTCATAGGCTGTAATTCCAGCTCTGCCCTTTGCAGGCTCTATGAGCATAGACAAGTTACTTCACTTGAGTCTGTTTCATCTGAAAAAGGGAACAGAGAGTATCTAACGTACAGGGTGGTTGTGGAGGTTAAACGTGGTAATTACCATGAGTGTTTCCCACCTCTTAGCTCAGACATAGGATCAGAGGATGTTCTCCATCTACTGGGAACACACCTAAAGGGCAAGGTCTGTGTTTTGCACAGGTAACTATATGACACTTGTTCCAAAAACTGACACTTGTCCCCTTAAGCCCCTACTTAAGGGAGTAACACAGATCGGAGTCTTATTCTCTACTCATTCTCTAAAGGCTGAAATGAAAAGTAACCCTGTAGGAGCTGGCTTCACTGAGATCACCTAATCAACTTTTTGGCTTGAGTTTGGTCATGTATTCTCCTAGGGTATATGCCACATAGCTCTGTGAAGTCAGTCATCTGTGACCCCATAAATCGGTATCTAATTTACGTCGAATGTGTCAACAAGTTAACAAAATGACAGCAAGGCTGGTCCTTTTTGGCACTCGTAATCTCTCTGGGAGCTAATTTATGAGCTAAATTGAATCACCAGCACCCAATTAAATTCCTCCTGCATCATGGCACAAAATGCTCATTTTTATTTTCTTGATGAAGGAGGAGAAGTGGGGGAGGAGGGGAGGGGTGATCACATTCTCATCCATGTATGCCCTCAAATTAGAGTATGTTTCAGTCCTTAATGCATCTCGTTTCCCAAGTCTAGTGAAGTAAGGAAATGTTATAATTATATTTCCTGGTTGCCTACATATTTATCTCCTTTGCTATAATCTCTGTTACTCATTAAACTCCCACTGACTCTATCAAGGTTAAAAAATTTATCTGCACAGATCCCAATATCCGCTGCAGTCCCCAAGTCCCAATGAGCGAGCAGCTTTTGCACTGAATCTCATCCAGAGAGGGGGTTTTTCATTTCTGGATGGGACCTGCCAATGAAATATTAAAGTTTCTGCAGTCTCAACAGCCACCACCAGCTTTCAAGTGTTCTGTCTCGCTGGGACAAAAGGGACAGTTCTTCCTCCTGGAAGGAGGTTGCAAGTAAGAAGCCATAACACCCAGCTGCCACTTTCAAAGGACTATGGTGCACACCACTGGTTGACTGACTCAGACTTTTGACTTGGCAGCCCATGTATCAGCTCGGCGATAAGGATTGGTTGAGAGCCCGAAACATCTCCAATTCCATTTCTGTCTGGATTCTGATTCTTAGCCACAACTTCTGTTTACAACCTCAATTTGCCCTTTAGACTCGAGGCTCAGATGAGAGTGTTCCAGACCTAAAAAGTCCTTCCCTCACAGACTATGGCTCAGGACTATACCTCCAGCTGTCCCAGTTTGGTTTATCTAGTGACAGCTTTAGTTTGGATTCCCCCAAGTCAGATGCTGAGACAAGGATCTGGGTACAAGATAATGCCAGAAAGCTCTTGTGAAGGAAGGGAGGAAATTCAACAAGAAAGGGTGTATCAATGCACAGGTTATTGTTATAGACAACCTGTACTCAGTCCCTTTAGGCATCGCCCAAGAGATGGTATGGAGACAATGTAGAGTTGTCCCATGGATAAGCAAAGAAGCTGAAGAACTAAGCCACAAATTCCTACCTCTCCTCCTGCAGAGAAGGTCCCTTCTGCGGCATGACCTCCATGGGGCATCCGGCTTTCCCTACAGACACACTCAGAAAAGGCCTTCAGGCAGAGAAGCTTAGGAAGCCATAATGTATCTGTTGACCTCCCAATACACTGAGGGGATATAGCCAGGTACAGTACTCTGCAAGAAAGACATTATCTCAGCTCACAATGAGTATGACTTTATTGGTCACCAGCAGAAGGGGACAAACGCCGATTGGGGACAACATTATGGTAATTTTCATTCCCTTGTAAGAACATCTCAGATAAGAACATAGATTAACCAAATAAATAGGTCATAAAACCTTGCTTGTGGGTTGGAGTTTGTCTATTGTGAGGACAGCAAGTAATAGTTTGAGGAACTCATGTTAAATGCTCACCAGTGCACAGAACTTGTCTGCGTTGTTTACTGTGCATGTGTTTAGAATATAGCATAGGTTATTGTGTTTAATTTTCACAACGCTAGTGTGAAATAGACATTTGTATTCTTATTTTACAGATGAAACTGCTGAAGTTAGGAAAAATTAAGTATTTTACTAGAAGTAAAACAGATAATCTGCTGCCTGCAGGAATTTTAAGGACTCATAAGAATACCAGCCACCACCACACATGCTAAATATTTCCATTCCTGGACTGTAACTGATGCCTAAAATTTCATGGTTATCAATTTATGCTTTCGGGATAAACATATAAAGACCACATAATTCTCTTGGGAAGTGTAACAAGTAAACGCATTAGACTCTGAATTAATCTGGGCCAAGGACCTTATGAATCATCATTTTATCTCCAGTACCTAGCACAGAGCTTGGTGTGTTAAAAGGTCCTAAATATTTATCTATTGAATAAATGAGTAAACCTCAGTGTGAATAAATTTAGAAAATAAATATATGAAGGGCATTAGGGCAAAATATAAAAATAGAAAAGAGTAAATCATGCAGGCAAAGAGAACTTAGAATTTTTTTCCCACTTCTCATTAATCCCATTAACCCAGAAATCTATATATAAACTTTCTTTTTCTTTCCTTGGTCAGTATCGCTAATACTTAGAGGCTGCCTGCTACTTTCCCAAAGTCTTCCTGCTTATTTACCATTTAAGGCCTTCATGGGGTCTTAGGTTCCCTTCTAGACTCAATACTCAGAGGGGATCAATTTTACTTACTTTGTATTCCACCATATACTTATTTCCTTACTATTGGCCTTAACACAGAATGGGATGAGATACACAAGTCAAATCTTCAAAACTGATGTTCAGTGTAAAGAACATCTGAGATGGTCAGAAAACGTCCAGAGCAGGGACACCTGGGTGGCTTGGTCAGTTAAGTGTCTGCCTTTGGCTCAGGTCATGATCTCAGGGTCCTGGGATCGAGCCCTATGGCTGGCACCCTGCTCCGTGGGGAGTCTGCTTCTCCCTCTCTCTCTGCGATCCGCCCCACTCATGTTTTCTCTTTCAAATAAATAAATAAAATCTTGAAAAAAAAAGAAGAAGAAGAAGAAAGTGTCCAGACTGTTGTTTGCTCCAGAGGTCACGAGGAATGTACAATGCTCAAGAAAGGTAGGCATCGAATCCTACTCTGACTCTGCATTGCAGAAAAAAGGGTTTCAGTTTCTGTGGTCTCTCTCAACCTAGGTCAAAATATTCTCCTCCAGTGTGAGCTTGAAGGTTATTTTGCTCTTTTCCAGAGTCTTTGGGGGATAATATGGAGACAATAAAATGTCCCAAGTTTCTGTTAAAGAAAAAAAATGTTCATGACACTTTTGAAAACAGGCAGACATGATGTAGGACTATCACCACGAGTAGAGGGACTAGTGCCATAAGGTTTGCCCTAGGGGAGAGAGATTGGGCTCAGCTCTGAATAACAAGGAAATGTGAGAATGTATAGCCATGGAGCAGGAAGAGAGGGTCGGTGGCTAGAAAATTACTAAAGAAAGCATCAGAAGTAAGGGATGGGGGTAGATTCTTGCCTAAGGCAGGCCAGGGTGATCAGGCATCACCTGGTGGATGGTAGGGGATGAGAAATTTGGTCATATATTAAGGGTGATCATATATTCAGGGTGGAAGAGTCTGGCTAAACTGATTTAGCATGATTCTTGCTAAAATCAGGCCCTTGGGGACATGCCCCACATGGGGCCTAGTCTAATAAGAGCTCAGAGAAGCACAACTAGAGTTTGCTCAAGGAGAGAATCTTTGTCATCTACCTACCAGGTGTGTCTTCATCTCTTCTGGATTACCCAGAAGCCTCAGGTGCCCATAACTGCTAGAGGGAAAATTCCAAACTATGAGAAATGTATCCGATTATTTTATTCCTGCTCCAAAGGTTCTATGAATTCTAATTCTCCATCACAGCATTGCAAACAGTAAAGTAAAATAATTTTACAAATTAAGAAACTGAGCCAGCAAATGGTAAAGTCGAGATTTAAACCTGGCAATTGAGACTCCGAATTTAGTGCTTCTTTACTATACCAACTGATAGGGTATAGGAGTGTTAAAGGGTAATTTTTTAAAGATAAAATCATGACTTACATACAGATATAAAAGAACATTGTGTCAGAGAATTTAGTTTTAGTTAATAAGGAATTAACTAAAAGAATTTAGTCTAGTTAATAAGGAGAAAACCAGGAAGATGTTGTAAATGGTTCAGAGGAGAAGCTGAAGGACACATGTTTGTGTGTATTCAGGAAGGTGCAAATAAATGTTTTAATAGATGCCAACACTGATCTCTTTCAGAGAATGGAAATCAAATGCATCTTCTCTGGACACAATCTCTTCCCTTTTCTATGATCAGGAGTCTTTGCATTACCGTCAGGTCTCCCTCCCTAGCTTAGCTTCTATCTCTGCAGAATTGCAAACTAGTCAAAGACAAGGAAAGGCAAAGGCCCCTCTTCCTTCAGATAACCCCGGAAGGACCCTCAGACAAGACCTAGATTGTCAAAAGAATTTCAAGTAATGTTTGGCCCATTTCAAAGCCTTTCACATTGCTCCTGCTAGTAGCAGGACCTGGGTGGAGAGGGCTCCCGGGACCCAGCTGAAAGGACAATCTATCTAGAAGTCTTCGACTCTCTTTCTCAACCTGTTTCATACCCTGCTTTAGAATGAGAATGAGCATCCCATCCCAAGGCTTGGTTCAGGACACTCTGCCAAGTGGGAAGGAGGTGCTTTGGAAACATCTAGAAACCACGAGAACCTCAAGCTGCAGCAATTTTTAAAAGAGCAAACTCAGAGTGCTCAGCTTTCTCACTCTCAAAGAGCTATCGCCAAGGGCTAATCACTCAAATGGAAAAGGAATAAACAACCTCACCAGGCAGCCTGGCTTGCTGGTGACCCTCTCACAGAGGCCATCCTGAAAGAACAAAAATTAACTTAGAGCAATTTTTGAATGTGAGTCCCGAATTCTGTACTTTTCCCCTTCCCTGTATATTTGGATACGTACATCAAAACCAAACATTTACTCGACCCTCCACGTACTCCTAGGTGAGTAGTATGGTGGTGAGTATAGGCGGGGAACAACGGATGTTGGGGTTTGGTTACATATATAACGACATAGAGCAAAAGAACACATTGCTTGTCTGAGGATTAGGCTGTATAAGCACGTTTTAGGGAACATTTAAAGATGTCAAAAATGAGGCAAGTTTAGGAGGATTCTGGGTGGGGAGGGGCGGACACCAGAGCCGGGTATTGAAGGGCAGGTAGGAGTTAGCCAGGTCTAGGAAGCTGGGGAAACAGCCCTCCCTGGATGGACAAATGCCATTACAGCAGCAAATAACTTCCAGTTGCAGCACTGGAACTCCAGCTAATCTCTCTGGGCCCTGATGTCCCGGCTCAGAAAAAAACAGACTCATTCTCCCGTCTTCATGCAGACAGTCCCCTGAATCTTGTCCACCACCAAGGCTGCAGCAGCTAACCGTCTCCAGGCGCTTAGCAGGAGGATTCATGGAGGCCACCAGCCTGAATATCATCCTGTGATGGACAGAACAGCGTCCTGGAAAATAACCCTTCCTAACTCAGAAGGAGTAAAAGAGGTTTCCCAGGCAATAGAGCAAAGTCAGAAAGGGAGGCTGCTGTGCATGTTAGACCAGACGATATGTAAAATCCTCCACCCGGGGTCTGGCACTTAGCAAGCCTTCCATAACTGCCAGGCCAGAGGCTCCCTACCTTGCTGCCTCTGAGTGCAACTGTGAAGCAGATCCCGTTTCGTTCAGTATCTGGAGCAGCTATGACATTTGACATCTTATAGTTGATATCTTAAGATCTTTGTAGATCTTACCATCTACAATATACAATCCAAAAAAAAAAAGAAGAAGAAGAAGAAGAAAAAGAAAAAACTCTCATTATTAACACTAAGTCTTTCACTTAAAAACGTATTTTCATCCATGCAGAGGGTCACCGGTTAACAGTGTTCATTTCTGTGCTGAAAAACTACTGTAGATCCTGCCACTAATGAGATGCTTTTAAAAACAGCAGCTCTGAAGTCTCCCTGTGCCACATAAAGGACTTTTATGAGGCCATTGGTTTTCTGCAAATAATCACTTTAATGATACATCCCAAATGTAATTGTAAACACTCAGTGGGGCCATTTAACCTTAATGACAGGGGAGCAGGGAAAAGCAGAAAGAATGGTGGGCTCCCTCAAGAGAAACTGGAAGGTGTGGAAATAGGAAAGGCCTTCTCTGTTCATTAAACAGGCTCTGTGGAATGGTCCACTTGGAGGCGGAGTAGCCTGGTGGTTGAAGAGACAGGCTTTGGAATCCACCTCAGACCTCGGATCTTAACCTCTGCAAGACTGTTTCCTCTTCAGTGCCGTGAGGACCATGTTAAGCACTTCTCACAATGAATGTGAGAGTTCACTTACATGAGGGCACAAATGGAAAGTGGGTGGCATGTAAGCGATCAATAAAGTGTAACTATTTTCACCATCATCATCATATACACACAGTCTACGCCAGACTCAGAGACACTTTGCTGTGTCCCTTCACAGACGTTATGAGTCACTGAGCTGCGCTTTCTTCTGAACAATTAGTGCATTCAACAATCTCTTAGTGAAAGCTTTGTTCTCTGGTAGATAATTAAGGCCTTTACGTGAAAATTAAAAAGAAGATTTTTCTCTGGACTTACATATAGTTATTTTCTCTTAGGTCTGTTCACAGGAGGATTTTGTAAATAACAACTGTGGCCTATGGGCTCAGGCAAGAGCAGGGAAGCGGAGTTCCCTCCCAAAGTGTGGCCCCCAAACTTATTTCTCCATGCTGTCGCTGGAGTGCAGTTTGGAAATTTCCATGCTACCTGGAATCTGCTTTAATACAGAGAGAAATAAAGCATAGCTTATCTGAGATGATGATGTACGATCTTTTATTTTTTATTTTTTTTGAACCAGGCTCCAGAGGTGAGTATAACAAACAAACAAACAAACAAACAAACAAAAAAGCAATCTTCAAAAAACAAAGTTCAGGCAACTCCTTGCAGGATAGGCACTGGCGCGTACAGACAACCTGCCCCCCCAACACACACACACATACACACACACCCCTGCAGACTATGCCCTCAACGCTTGCTGCTATGCCCAGGAATGAGAGTTCTGGAGTTTGTGTGTGTCTCACTCTTTTAATGATGACGAAGAGGAGCTAGTGAAAAGTGTGTTTGGGGGAAAAAGAAAAATAGAAAAGATGAGATGATTTTCACCCATCTATATTTCAAAGTAAATCCCCAGGCAAAATGAATCAGCTCTTCAAAGATGTTTTCCATCAAAGAGTATTCTGATATTCCAATGACAGGTTTCACTGTGGAATCCCAAATAGATCAATTAACTACCTTACTAGAACTTTGTAGTCAGCTCTATTCTAATAATTGGGGGTTTATGCCCTGGCTACTAACCTTTGAAGATTGGCTTTAGAATACCAGGGATCCTCAAGCTGGTAACATCCTTAGAATTTACCTGTCCAATCTCCTTATTTTACAAAGGAGGATCAGTCAGGATATATGTGACAGAAACGCCCAGCTCAGGCTGGCTTCAAGCAAAGGGGAAACTTTTATGTGAGTAACTGAAAAGTCCAGAAGTAGCACGAGCTTCCAGCCTGGGTAGGTTGAAATGCTTTGCAGCAGCACCTGGCATGTATCTGTCTCAATCCCCCTTCCTATTTGTCTCTGTATTGCCTTTTTAGATGAGATTCTCTCTCTGAAGAAACAAAGATGGCTGGCATCATCTCCAGTTTACATCTTGAGCCTAGAACTCCAACAGGAAGAGAGCCCTATTCTCCAGAATTCCAACAAAAAACCAACCAACCAAACAACAACAACAACAACAAAGCCCCTATGGCTCATGCTAATTGGCAACTGAATCCTCCATCTATGGGTTCTTGTACTTGGAGTGGTATAAGAACATGCTGGTGACCAGACCTGGACAACATGTCCACCCTAAAGCCATGGGCTAGAGCGGAGAAATAAGTCATCGAAGGTAAATAAGGCTACTCTCACCCTAGAAGACAGATGACGTTTATTTACAGGCATTGACAAAGGTTGTGACTTACCTCAAATCACACACAGTTACTGGGACACAGAGCCTCTGCATCATGCTATATTGGGTTTTGACCCATTATTAGGGCCAGAGGAAACATTATTAAGAGGGGCCAGGAAATGGCTTGGTTTTGAGTCAGCAGATCCATATCAGACTCCGTGAATAGTGTACAAGCACACATTGTCAGCCAAGAAAATAGGCCATGACAAAAGCTACTATGAATTCAGTACACCTTCAACACAATTATTAATCACGAAGACATCTATGTATATCTGAAAAATAGCCTTTCATGAATGTGCCAGACATCCTACTTATTCAGTTTGCAAACAATGCTTGGTGCTCATATGGTTTCACAGACCATTTGTAATAACCATTAAAATACCTCACTGGGTTCACTGCTCAGAGAATTATTAAGAACTGTTATCCTAATCCTAGCCTTGCCAGAAAAGAAGGCAATGTCTTCGGTAAAACTCAGATAAAGCACTCACCCTCAAAGACCACTCCAGGGAGGAGATAGAACTTGAGCACTACGGGCAGAGCATAATTGCAGCCCTGACAAGAGGGAAGGCCACCTTTCATTTGGTGGAAGTGACAAGGGTGGAGACGTTAGACTAGCCTTGGTAGAGTAGAATTATAGATTATGGGGCAGTAGTGGCCCAGATTTTTGAGAACCAGAAAACCAGCTTCTGGATTCTGTCTCCATAGAGCTTATAAATGTATACTTTGATTCACTACTCAATGTGGGGGTCATGACAGGTTCTCAAATTGGCAGATATTTGAGTGAACAGAATGATAAGCTACAAAGAAAATCTTTGACTCTATTAGGAAACAGTTCTCCTGATCTGCAGTGTTTGAGGAATTACCGTAAGTTAATTTCCAAGTGTCAGTCTTAGACTGAAGATGCGCCATTTTAGCGCCCAGTGAATCTCCACTGTGTGATGGGTGGAGAGCCAACCCCCTTGTCACCATTTTACATGAGGAAAGACATGGAGCCTGGGGGTGGAAATTGCCACTCAGAACAGCAGCAGCTCATAGACCTGCTCCCACTCTGCTGAGGTGACCTCCCTGCTGCTCTGTGATCAACTCTGTAATAATCGGCTATTTAATAAAGCCTTCGAATTGCCAAAACTGGGGCGCCCGGGTGGCACAGTTGGTTAAGAGCCTGACTCTTGGTTTTGGCTTGGGTCATGATCTCAGAGTTATGAGATCAAGCCCCAAGTCAGGCTCCACGCCCATCCTGGAGTCTGTTTGAGATTCTCTTTCCCTTTCCCACTGCCCCTGCTGCTTGTGCACACTCTCTCTTTGTGTCTTTAAAATAAAATAAATTAATCTTTTAAAAAAAATTGTCAAATCTATTTTCTGACCTCAAGTGGCCTAAAAGAGATTGGTACCATGACTCTGTGACTCCGGGTAAGACACATGACCATTGTCAGTTCTCCTGCTCCCTATCTTGGCTATTTAAATGGTTCCCCACTGGGCCATATCGCAGACTGTTGGAAAGGTCTAAACTCTTGATCATGAGGAAAGATAAGGAAAAGAAAGGGAAGTAAACCCCAAACTCATAGGGTCAGAGACCATGCTAGATACATTTTCATTTATTTTCTCATTTAACACTTGCAAATACATTGCATGCTAGATGTCAATTGCCTTCATCTGAATAGAATAAGAATCAGAGTGGGTAAGTGACTTATTTAAGGACAACTAGCTTGTAGAGGCCCAATTGAAAGTCAAATCTAGGTATGGGTCCAAAGTCCCTGTGCTTTCTAATACATTATACAAACTTTACAAATCAGGGCAGGGGGTCGTAGGGGTGGTAAAATGCTTTTGTCTGTTAGTAGTCCATAGTTCTTAAAGTGAGAATTACCTGGGACTTTGAAAATTAGAGAACTTTACTCAGTCCAGCTCTCAATTCTTAGGCTTATTCCCCAACTACAGACAATCAATCATCAACACATTTCCACCTAGTCAGTTTTATTTTGTGTTCACCTATTGAGCCCCTATAATGTACCACTAACATACTGAATCTTATTTCATTCTCACAGAAAATAAAGTGGCTACCTCATTTAACATATGAGAAATCTAAGAGAGAATGAAATACCTTGCCCAAGATCACACAACAAGAAAAGTAACAAAGATGGTATCCCTGCCCAAGTCTGTCTCCAAAACCCAAGCTCTCCCCTGAGTGGCAGACACTGAATTATACCCAGCATTTGAAACTGTCCTAACACCAGCAGTTTTTGTCCCAAACCACCTGCCATGGAGATTTTCAGCTGGTTGATGAAGGGCCACTGCAAGCTGAACATTCCAAAGCCTTCTAATTCAATAATGAGCTTTCCTGATGGAATGGAGGCTCCAACAGGGTTCCTTCCTGCTCAAGGTACCAGCTGCCAAGCAGCAATGGGGTGTTCCCTACAAGGCTGAGTGGCACTGAAGTTGCCAGGTGTCGTTAAACTGTCAGATCCTTTCCCAGAGCCCCAGCAGCCTGACAAGCTAATTGTCAGGTGTTGAAATCAACAAGTTTCAAAAGGTTTCACAGTTAATCCCCTCTACCTCTTGCAGTGTTATTGCTCTTCCAGCTGAGGCTACCTTTGCTCTACTTCAGCTGGATGTCCTCCTGTGCCACTGGCCTCGGGGACCAGGAAACCCACGTTCACTTTAGCATGGCCAGTGCAAACCATAAACCGGGGGGTCAACTGGCCACAACAAACACATGTGTTGTGTATTCCTAAGAAAAAGTTATTTTTGATTATCCACTGGTTTATCTGCCATGAAATTATGAACCCCCACTATTGTTGGAGCACAAAGTAGGAAAACAAAAACAAAAA
Organism: Ailurus styani; assembly: GCA_002007465.1. Taxonomy (NCBI): domain Eukaryota; kingdom Metazoa; phylum Chordata; class Mammalia; order Carnivora; family Ailuridae; genus Ailurus; species Ailurus styani. The sequence goes on along the minus strand of LNAC01000201.1, from coordinate 387,475 downwards.
CCAAAAAATCTTTAAAATATAATCTCAAATATCACAGATTCCTTACTTGAGGCTGAAAGGGTTGGAAATCCTCTTCCCCAATTAATTGAAAACACTTAACACTTACAGACAAATTTATAACATAGCAAACTGCATTTATTTGAGTTATCAAAATTATAAACCAACCCTGTGAGAAAGATGAGGTGGTGTTTTTAGCTCATTAACACAGTGATTATTAGAATGAAAAATAAAAAATGGTATTCTTGACTCCTCCTTCAATACTCTTTTCTTTGGGCAAGTATTCTCCAGAGAAAGTGGAGGGTGAGCAATTGAAACTCAAGGACTTGGTCCTCAGGAATTAAAGAAGAAATAAGCTTCCAGAACGAATTCTGAACTCCTACAGAATCAGTCCAGTGTCCCTGTCTAATCTTGCAATTTTAGCGAACATCTATAGATTTTTTTTTCCATGTGCCAGTATAGTCCCATTTATCAAAAACACCAAGTTTAAAAAACAATCAAAAACATCAAAAACACTGTCTTTGGGGCTCACAAACCAGTTGTTGAACAGTAATCAACAGAAATACTTGCTATTAGAGGAGGATGTGCAACACCTACGGAAGCTCAAGGAGGGATAAGGGGGAAGACCACGAAGAAAGCACCCCAGACAGAGGTAAAGTATGTACATTTGGGTATCTTATTTGGTGTGGTTGCAATGAAGTCAGAAGTGTAGGTGGGAACAAGATCCTGAAGGATCTTGAATATCATGATAAAGGATTTGAACATTACCCTGAAGCCAGGGGCAGTGCATCAAGAAATTTTGACCCCTGAAGAAATCTGAAAGTCTTTAAGTTTCATTTTGGAAAATTCTGTCTAGGGACGCCTGGGTGGCTCAGTTGGTTAAGTGTCTACCTTTGGCTCAGGTCATGATTCCAGGGTCATGGGATCTTACCCCACATTGGGCTCCCTGTTCAGAGGGGGTCTACTCCTCCCTCTACCTCTGTCCCCCCCCCCACTTATGCTCTCTTTCTTGCTCTCTCTCTCTCTCAAATAAGTAAATCAAATCTTTTTTAAAAAGTCTGTCTGATGGCAGTGGGCAGACTGGATTGGGCAAGAATACAAGAATAGAGGTGGGAAAACCAGCTGGGAAGTTATTGAAATCATTCATATTTTCTTTTTCTTTTAATAGTGTGAAACTGGAGTATGCACAGGAAGAAGTGGAAAGGCAAGGATTGAGTTGAAAGATGTTTAAGAGACTGAATTAAGAAGATTTCATGATAGATTAAAAAGCAGGGGTTAAAAAGATAAAAGGCCAGTGGTCACTCTTATGTTTCTGATTTCACTGATTGGAGTCCTACATTCACTAGGGAGGAGCAGACTAGAGAGGAAGATGAAGATTAAACATGTAGTTTGTGAATCATCAGATGGAGATGTTCACATGATCAATGGCTAAACAGGTCTGAACTTCCATAGGGAGGTCAAGGACAGAGTTAAGAATTGGAAAGTCCTCTCCTCTCCTTGTCTCTCTGCCTGCCTCTGCCTCTCTGCCTACTTGTAATCTCTCTCTCTGTGTCAAATAAATAAATAAAGTCTTTAAAAAAAAATAAAAAATATAAAAAGAATTGGAAAGTCCTCAGTATGCACTCAAGCCAAAGGCAAAGAAGACCCTATGCACGAGGAGCAGGTAGGAGTAATGAAACCTGGGACATATCAACACCTGGGTTAGGCAGAAGCCCTAGAAATGAAGGACAGGGGGCAGTCAGAAAGGAAGGAGAGGTCAATAGTGAGTTAAAAGGTGATCACTTCAGTTAGCCCCAGAAAGTTGGTGCTAAACTTTAACAAGACCCTCTGCAACAGGGTCTGGTTAAATGTGAGAGGGAATGGTAGAATGACATTTCTTTCTCTTGGAAGCATTATTATTATTTTTTTTTAATAGAGGCAAAGGCTTTCAACTGTTTATACACAGAAACATCTATTCACATCTCACTATGTAAGTCAGGGAATCTGAGGTGGGCGACAGGACTTTTAGGTCTAACCTAGATCATCCTTTCATCTCCCTGAGTTTCAAATATTTCCCATAATTAAATTTCTCTTTCCTACATGCTCACTTACAAATGCCACTTTAAAAATAAATGTACCCAAATGTAAGCTCCAGGACCCATATGGTCCTGTTTAGAGATGGTGTTACAGTCAAAGAAACACAGTCCAACATCCATAAATATTTTAAGAGTAATTCCAATTATTATTTAAAGAAGGTAAAGGAGAATTGAGTTTATAATACGCCCCCAACCTCCTTAATGCTTTTCCAACTCTCTTTCTTGCACCTCAGCAGCTTCTTCAGAACCTCACACTCTGAAACCCACAATTTCCTCTTGCACCTCCAAAGCTTCCAAAGCCTCAGAATCTCTGTTTTTCCCCCTTCTCCCTATATCCTCCTTCATCCTATAGACTAGCTGAGGAGGCAAAACTCCCATCATAACGACAGAAGGACAGGGAGAGAGAAAGGAGCTGAATAAGCAGATTAGGTCCCCTCAAAGCCAGCATTATGAATTCAGCAAAGGCTGGGAAATGCTTGTTTTAAAACATTTTGCCCCAGATTCATGTAGTACTTTAAACTTTTCAAAACACACTCGTGTTTGTGCTCTTGTATTTACCTCATACTATTAGTTCTGTGAGACTGGTTGGACTGATTTCAATATCTCCATTTCTAGATGAGAAAACACTGAGATACCAAAACCCCTGGTACCCATTCAGTGACACCAAAGCCAAATTGGACCTTCAGCAAGTATCCTCACTCCTGTCCAGAAGTGTCACCACTGCCATATCTCTCCTCACATCCCTAGCTCACATGCTTCAGCCTCAGCAGGTGCTCCCACCTGAGTTGTGGCCAACAAGAATGAAAATGAGAGTACAGATCTGTTTATGAAAGCTGGCATCATCAGGGGAGTCAATTGTAGGGGAGAAAAAATAATTTTCCCCCTACCCTTCTGAGTTCTTAGCTGAAACCCCTATAATGAAAGACAGATTAACAAAGAAAAACAGAAGTTTATTAACACATATATCTCATGTATATAGGGGAGATACCCAGGAAAAAATGAATAACTCAAAGAAGTGGCTTAGAATTCAGACTTAAATACCATCCTCTGGGGGGAAAAGGCAGACCTCTTAGGAAAGAGTAAATGATTTTTAGGAAAGAAGAATGGGCTTGTCAAGAAACAAATGGATGGTACAGTAGTTGGTGACAAAGTATGTCTGGGTGTGATGTTGACTTCCAGTCTCCTCTCATGACAAGACTTGATCTTAGCTGGCTGATGACACTGTGGGGGAGAGGATTTATCAAGCTCCTTTTGGAAGATCTGTCTTTAGTAGGATAAGGAGTTCAGAGAAAGCCTCTCTCTTCAATTGCTATATTTCAAGTGCCTCCAGCTCAAAATGCCAAATCAGTAATATCGATAATCAACATGCCAGAGGGCACTTGCTATGATGAGCACTGGTGTTATATGTAAGTGATGAATCACTCAATTCTATACCTGAAACTTATATTACACTGTATTTTTAATAACTGGAATTTAAATAAAAACTTGAAAAGGGAAAAAATCAATATGCCAAAGTAGCATACTTTGAAGTAACATATTCTGCTGCCCCCCCCACCATGCATAAACAAAGGAACTTAAATCCATGGAAGAGGAAGATATGGAGAAATAAACTCCATTTTCTCAAATTTTTACTACAGCTGTAGTCTAGGCACCTCCTGTGGACCCAACCAGTGTCCTTAAGCATCACATCATTTCTTTTATGCTTGAATTTTGCATGCCTACAATTTGGGTTGAAACACCACCATTTTATGCCACCTGCCCGACAACTCCCTCCCAACTCCATCATTTGCCAAATGCACAAAATTTGGAAGGAAATGCTAGAGACCTTACCTCCAGTTCAAAGAGAAAAAAAAAAAACCCAAAACCGAATTTTTCATGGAAGAAAATCATATATCTAGCATCAGATAGTAGACTTTATGTTAGCATGCTCAGATAAAAGGAGAGACGAGAGAGTAATTTTTGTACAGCAGTTCCTTACGTGATAAGTGGGCAACAACAGGGTCTCCTCCTCTGCCAGCCCAGTCAGGGACTTAAGTTGAAAATAAGCATCGAAGCCCAGTTTCCTCTACACATCTTGGGGAAAATATCACTGCAAAATCAAAAAATACTATTGGCACCAGGTGCATGCTAAGAATGTAAGTAGTGCTGTTAAGTTACTCTAATTAATTAATTACAGTAAGCCCTGCTCTACAGGGAATTTCCCTAGAAAGAAATGGAACGGTAAAAGGCAGCTCTCATGTTGTTTCGTCATTCACACTGGAGGAAGTTCATCCCAGAAGGGCAGCTTGGAGAAATCTAGGACCGGGGGGAAGTTGAAGGAAACCCCTCTGGAAGATCCGGCCTACCGGTGGTTCTCAGCAAACATCAGAACATCTGGAAGGTTTGATAGAACACTTGCTACAGGGCCCTCATCCCCGAGTTTCCGACTGGTTTTGAACAAGTTTTCTGGTGATGCTGTTGCTGCTGGTCCAGGAGGCAGTGAGTTCTGGAATCAACCAGACCTGAGTGTAGCTCAGCTGACTAACTGCAAGACCCTGTGGAGGTACCCTAACCACTCTGAGATACCGCTCATCTGTGGATGGGTGAGAGCAGCTGCTTCCATTACTGCTGTGCAAACAGAGGCATGCAAACACAGCATGTGTCCTTAGCAGGCTCCATCAACATGGCAAATGACAGCATCAGCAGCAAAGGCACATCTTTGCTATGTGCTCTGCAAGGTTTCATCACTGCAAAAACCAGGAAGAGATACAAGTTTGCCCTGGCAGCATCCCTTCTGTACACCTTTGGCTGCACTTTTTTTTTTAAAGCCCTATTCTTACATAGAGACCAGCACCACCTGCAGTGTAATAATAATGACCATAACTGGCAGCTCTGAGCACTTCCAGGACTCTGGGCGCCATGCCAAGAGATGTACCGTGTTTACACGTAAGCCTCATAACCACCACCTGAGGTAGGAAACACCATCATCCCTATACCAAGGTAACTGAGGGAAAATTGGGTTTCAAATATGATTAATAATTTGCATAGGGTTAGCCAACCAGTAAGTGGCAGAACTGGGATTCAAGCCCAGACTGGTCTAACCCCTAAGCCCAGGTGTTCACCACTATGCTGGGCTAGGACAGCGGCGGTGATATTTAGCATTGCTCATGCTTTCCTGCTTCCCATTATAGGGGCTGTCCTCCCACTGCTCTGTAAGATACACAACGTAAGTGTTCTGTCCATTTTATAGACTTGGGGACCTAAGAGGTGACACAGCTGGGGCTCAGAGCTACATGTTCTGACACTCGCTGTACTGTCTTTTCATTACACACAGACAGGTCTTGCTGCAATTATTTATTATGAATCTACCTTTTCAGGAAGGAGCCACCAGCTGGTCATAAGCGTAGGTGGGGAAGGCTGGCCGCTGCCTCCGCACAGTGAAAGACTATCTGGGGACCCAGCTTTGGCAACAGGGCCATGGGAAAGCTGGACTGGAAATAAGAAACGGTGGGTTTGATTTCCAACTTTTGCTACATATGTGCTGTGTGCCCACGAAGAAACCATTTAATATCTCTGAGTCAAAGCCTCAGTAGCTCAGTGATTAATTGTTGGAGTAAGAAAAGACCTAAGAAGAAAAGAAACCTCCAGAAAGAGAATGAGATGAAACCCCATTAACCACCCACTCCTCATACTCATTTAAGGATCTAGTCGCATGTGTTACAACAGAGGCTGGTACTTCCTATTCCCTGAGATCAGGGGTAGATTAAAAAATGACACAGCTAGAAAAGACAAACATCATATGACTTCACTCATATGTGGAATTTAAGAAACAAAACAAATGAGCAAAGGGAAAAAAAGAGAGAGTGAGAAACCAAGAAACAGACTCCTAACTATAGAGAACAAATGGACGGTGACCAGAGGAGAGGTGGGTGGGGGATGGGTTAAACAGGTGATGGGGATTAAGGAGGGCCCTTGTGATGAGCACCAGGTGATGTATGGAAGAAGTGCTGAATCACTCTATTGTACACCTGGAACTAGTAGAACACTGCATATTTACTAACTGGAATTAAAATAAAAACTTAAAAAAAGGAAAAACGATACAGCTTTAAAGTAGTAACAGTTACTAAAAGAAGGCATAGAACAAACATCTATGAGGATCTGTTGTGTACTAGACACGCTGACATGTGCTTTAGATAAAACTGTAGACTTAATTTCATCCTTTTAAGGCACTGTGGGACTGGTAGACAAATTCTGATCTTCCAGTTGGGCTCAGAAAAAATCAAGTCACCCAGCTAGACACAGACTGAGAGCTGCTGTCTGCTTCCAAAGCCTTCCCTAAGGCTGGGAGACAAAGGAGTCCGACATTCCCTTGGCTAGTGATGGGCTGCTCCCCTACCTTCTCTCCACAGTCCACAGTATGCATCTCTTCTCAATTCTGCTTTCAGTGATTGCACATGGAGAGCTCAAAACGGTCCTTGTGGGAGTATTTGCACCACGAAAATCAGCAAATGCTACAAAGCAGGGCTCCCTCCTTGCCCCCAAGAAGTTTATCCGCACAACTGTCCCACCCAACTCATCTCAGCCACGAGGAAAGCCAAAGAATGTCTTTCTTTTTCAGTCAAGGATGGTCTCCTACCAGGCAACAGAGAGAGGGTACAAGGTACTGCACCACTGCTTAGTACTTCTGAGAGGAAGACTGAAGTTGTTTTGATTAGAAATTGCCTTGACTTCAAAAGAGACTTTCTTCCTTTTCCTTCTTCATTCAGCAAATGGTGTTCATTATGCGCAGAGCTGAAACAATGCACTGTGCGCTCGGGGAACACTGGGCCATAGGTTCCATTTGGCCTCTTCAGATCCCACACTGCGAGCAGAATATCAGCTCCAAAACATAAAAGCATCAGCAGTGTCCTCTTCTTCATCCGCCTTAGACTCAAGAGAGTGAGTCAGTGAAAATGTCAAGCAGCAAAGAAGAAAAGAGCAATCTCCACTTAATCTCCGGAATATTCCTTTCTAGGGATTGCAAAAGAGCCCCCTACCTCTGGGCTCAGGAAAACAAAGTGGTCTTTTTCAATGTTGATACTAAAAGGCTTTGTTTCATTTTGTGGTTGGAAGCAGGAAAATTCCTAGGAGGTTGGTCCATCTCCTTCTCCTTAGGGCTCCATTTCCCTCTCCGCAGGATGATTAAACTAATCAAAAGAGGCCTTTACCTTTCCTTGCCTTTAAATTGCTCTTCACACTCTGCATGCTGCCTGGAGCTCATTAGGAGCTTCCTATCTGACTCTTCTTTCCTAGACCTTCACAGAGGCTAGGAGAGAAGGAAATTCTGCTAACAGCCTCTTTTGCAATTCCACAAGAGCCAAAAATAACTGCCTTTTATGTTTCTTTATTTGATTAAAAACATAAAAACAAAAGTTTAAAACAACAGCAACAAAAACCTCTTGTCTGTTTCACCTTGTGGTGAAGAGTCCCCCCATTTTTCCTCTCTTGTTACTCTTTTCAAGGATCACTTGTTCTTCCCGCTCACTACTCAGCTCCACACTCTGCAGGCCTGAAATCCTATTGTTCTGCCAAGGAGACAACTGGTTATAGCTCAAGTTCTGAGTAGCCCAGATGTCTGCATCACTGAAAAGACCATAGCTGAATTTGGGGACAAACACGGACCAGAATCCTGAGGTTCCTGCAAACAGACAGAAGCTCTTCTATTGTGATATGAACCTCACCTGAAGCTTGAGTACTTCCTTTTTTAATAAAAAATAAATGAGATATTCACTTAGGAAATAGAACCTGATTTTAATTTCCTAGTCTAAACTTTTGATGAAAATTTGCTTTTCATTAAGCAAAGACATTTTGAGGGGGAAAAAAATCCTTATGAACTGCTTAGATGACACAGAAGATAAATAGCTAAAAAATGAGAAAGAACTACCTACTCTAAGCAAATAAACAAACAAAAACAGGATCACTGGGGTGAGGCTGGCCCAGGCGTCTTACTTTTTTTTTTTTAATTCACCAAGTCCATCAGTCAGAGATCTCCAGAGAATCACAAAAAAAGAACAAATACCCAATTTTCTCTGTATAGATATAACTATCTAGATAGTTACACAGAGAGATATTTACATGGATGTATCTATAGAGATCTAGATAAATTTATTTTAAGCAATTGGTTCACGTGTCTGTGGGAGCTGGCAAGTTGGAAATCTGTAGGGTAGGCTGGCAGGCTGGAAATTCGAGTGAGCTGATGTTGCACTCTTGAGTCCAAAATCCATAGAGCAGATCAGCACTGGCAACTCAGGCAAGATTTCTTTCTTACCATGTTTTCTTCTCTAGTAAACCTCCCTTTTGGTTCTTAAGTCCTTTGATTGGATGAGGCCCACCCACATTTTGAAAGATGATCTTTACTTAAAGTCAACTGACTGTAAATATTAATAACATCTACAAAAACACTTTCACAGCGATATCTAGACTGGTGTTTGAACAAATAACTGGGCTCCACAGCCTAGCCAAATTGATGCGTAAAATTAATCACCACACCAACTGATTCTATTATGCACCCAAAGTTGAGGACCATTGCCTATGGATAAAATTATTTTGCAGGTAATTGGAGATTTCGTGGGTGTTTAAAAATAGCTTAGGCTCCTAAGAATGGGATAACTTTGAGCATTAGTTAAAATATACATTTGTCTCCCTGTCTTCCTTCAATTAAAATGCACTTCCTGAGTACCCACCGTGTAAGACACACCGTTCTGTGTATCCTGTGGATTATTCAAGTGTAATCCTGCCCTCAAAGAGTTCGTAGCCTAGTAAGGGAGGAAAAAAGCGAGCTGCTGTGCCTGCAGCTCTTAAAGCTATTCAACGTCATTTGTCCTTGTCCCTCTTGATCTTCCCCATAGTGATTGCTTCCAACCAATTCTACTTCCCTATATTCTCCACCCATCCTCACTTGCTTCACTGATACCAGATAAGCTTTCCTCCTTCCTATCTTCTTGAAAAGATGGAGGCAAACACAAGTGTCTTCACTCTAAATATTTTTGATATCTATGGATGGGAGCCATTTAGTGGGTACTCTATATTAAGATTAATTATGCCTGGAGAAAAAGTCAATTGAGATGCTGCTTCTGTTGGCTATGATCATGGTGCTCCCAATCAGTTATCCCATCAATTCAGACATCCCTTCTCATCTGTGTATATGTTGCCACATAGGGGTATGGATTATTTCCACTTGTTTAGCAATATATGAATCATGTTTCCCCAAATGAGTGATTCCCCCAGACAGTTTTTCCATAAATCATAATTTATAGTTCCTGGTGGATTGAGAATAATAGTTCCAAATGCTCTCTAAATCTCATTCATTCATTCTAATTTAGGGAGCTGCTGCTGATCCAGGTGGTAGCTAGCAGGATATGTCTAGATTGTCTATCATCACAACTATGGCAATAAGAGAAATGAGAAAAGAAAATCAAACCTTCAAAATGATACATACAAAAACAACTGGATATAGGAATACTATAAACAACTCTACACACATACGTTTTATAACAAAGACAAATGGATAAATTTCTCAAAAAAAAACCTTTCACAACTCACTTGATACAAAATAGATCATTAATTATCCTTATAACTAATAAAGTAATTGAATTCATAATTTTAAAACTCCCAAAAAAGGAATCTCTAAAACAAGATGGCTTTACTGGAGAATTCTATCCACCATTTAAAGGAGAATTAGCAATAATTCTACACAGTCTCTTCCAGAAAATAAAAGAGGATGGAACACTTAACAATTCATTTTATAAAGATAGTACTACACTGGGCACCTGGGTGGCTCAGTGGGTTAAAGCCTCTGCCTTCAGCTCAGGTCATGATCTCAGGGTCCTGGGATCGAGTCCCGCATCAGGATCCCTGCTCGGTAGGGAGCCTGCTTCCTCCTCTCTCTCTGTCTGCCTCTCTGCCTACTTGTAATCTCTCTCTCTCTGTCAAATAAATAAAATCTTAAAAAAAAAAAGATAGTACTACTCTAACACCAAACATAGATAAAGATAGCACAATGTTATGAAAAGAGAAAACTATAAATATTTCTCATGTATATAGATACAAAAGTCCATTACAAAATATTAGCAAATAAATTCATCAATATATTAAAAAAATTGATACACTATGACCACATGGAGTTTATTTCAGGGATATAATATCCCCGGACTAAATGAATGTAATTTACCATTTGAACAGATGAAGAAAATATCATATGAACATATTAACTTATGAAGAAAATTATGTGCCAAAATTCAATATCCTTTCATAAAACAAAAGTCTCAGAAAAATAATAGAGGAAAACTTTCTCCTCTTTATAAAAAGCATCTACTGAAAAATTATAGCTGGATCTATACTTAATAATGAAAAATTGAATGATTTCTTCTAAGATTAGGAACAAGACAAGTATATCTGCTCCTACTTCTCTTATTCGGCATAGTGCTAGAAGTTCTAGCCAGTGTAATAAGACAAGAAGGAATAAAAGGCATGCAGACTGGAAAAGAAGAAATAAAGGGACCTATTATGGACATCATTGCTTATCTAGAAAATCCCAAGGAATCTACAAAACAAACAAACAAAAGCAACAACAACCTCAAATATACAACTAACTCCTAGAACTAATAAATGAGTTTAGCAAGATCACAGGATGCAAGCTAAATGTATGAAAATCAACTGTATTTCCATATACTAACAATGAACACAGATACCATAACCAAAGTACAGTGTCATTTACAGTTGCTCAAAAATGAAATGCTTAGGTGTAAATCTAACAAAACACATACAGAACTTATATGCTGAAAACTATACAGGGTTGAAATAAAACAAAAAATCAAAATCAATGGAAAGGGCGCCTGGGTGGCTCAGCGGGTTAAAGCCTCTGCCTTTGGCTCAGGTCATGATCTCAAGGTCCTGGGATGGAGGCCTGCATCGGGCTCCCGGCTCAGTGGGGAGCCTGCTTCCTCCTCTCTCTCTGCCTGCCTCTCTGCCTACTTGTGATCTTGCTCTCTGTCAAGTAAAAAAAAAAAAAACAAACAAAAAACTCAAAATCAATGGAAAAACATACTACAATCATGGATTGAAAAATTCAACTTTTTCAAAATGTCCTTTTTTTCCCAAATCGACTTACAGATCGGATGCAATTTTTATTGTAATCCCAGCATGATTTTTTGTAGCTACAGATAAGGTTGTTTTAAAAATTATATGGAAAGGAAAAGGAACTATAATAGCTAAAACAATTTGAAAAAGAAGAATAAGGTGGAAAGAAACAGTATACTCAATTTCAAATCTTATTGTATAGATATATCAATCAAGACTGTGGAACAGCAGAAAACTAGGCACGTTAGGTCAATGGAACAGAGTAAAGAACCTAGCAATAGATCCATACAAATATCGCCAACTGTTTTTTGACAAAGGTGCAAAAATTTGCTCAATGGAAGAAAGACGAACTTTTGAACTAATTTTCCTTAAAGAAAAAAGAAGAGGAAGAAGAAGAAGAAGAAGAAGAAGAAGAAGAAGAAGAAAAAGAAGAAGAGGGCACCTGGGTGGCTCAGTGGGTTAAAGCCTCTGCCTTCGGCTCAGGTCATGATCTCAGGGTCCTGGGATCGAGGCCCACATCGGGCTCCCTGCTCAGTGGGGAGCCTGCTTCCCCCTCTCTCTCTCTGCCTGCCTCTCTGCCTCCTTGTGATCTCTCTCCCTCTGTGAAATAAATAAATAAAATCTTTAAAAAAAAAGAAGAAGAAGAAGAAGAAGAAGAACAACAACAACAACAACAACGAAAGAGAAAAGGAGAGAAAAAAATATTGAACTCACTCTGAGTCTCATACCTTATACAAAAATTAACCCAAAAGAGATCCCAAACTTAAATATAAAACTATAAAACTTTTAGGGAAAAAAAGTACAAAATCATCAGGATCTAGGGCTAGGTGCAGAGTTCTTAACTTGACACCAAAAGTAAGACCCACAGAAAGAAAAACTGGTAAACTGGACTTGATCAAAATTAAAAATATTTGCTCTGTGAAAAACCTCATTAAGATAAGTTACAGAGTGAGAGAAAATATTTGCAAATGATATAACAAATACAGAACTAGTATCTAGAATATTTAAAGAATTCTCAGAACTAAATAGGAAAATAACAAATCCAATCAGAACATAAACAAAATATATAAAGAAAAAAATGTCACTGAAGGTGATATACTATTGGCAAGTACAAAAAAAGATGTTCAACATCATTAACCTTAAGGAAATGCAAATTAAAGCTACAGTGGAATATTACCACATACCTATTGAAAAGGCTAAAAAAAATAGTGTTACATATATACAGTAGGTGGGGTCAATGGCAGATAACACATTATAGTAGTAGGTTAGAAAAGATGAAAAGTTATTTGAACTTGAGAATACAATAGGAGCTATTTTTTTTTTTGGTTGGTTTTTTTTTTACAATTTTTTTTACAATTTTTTCAGTGATCCAAGATTCATTGTTTATGCATCACACCCAGTGCTAATAGGAGCTATTTGAAATGAAATACAGGGGCACCTGGGTGGCTCAGGTAATGATCCTGGGGTCCTGGGATCAAGCCCCACATCAGGCTCCCTGCTCAGTGGGAAGCCTGCTTCCCCCTCTTCCTTTGCTGCTCCCCCTGCTTGTGCTCTCTCTCTCTCTGACAAATAAATAAATAAAATCTTTAAAAAAATAAAATAAAAATAAAATGAAATACAGAGACAAAAAAAAAAAAAAGAAATCAAAAGAGCATCAGTAAGTTGTGTAACAAGCTTAAGCAGTCCAATATATGTGTAACTGGGATCCCGGAGAGAAAAGAGGAGGGACAGAAAAAAAATATTTGAAGAAATTATGTCCAAAATGTTTCCAAATTTAATGAAAATTATAAATTCAAAGATCCAAGAACCTCAACAAATCCTAAGCACATGAAACATGAAGAAATACACCAAGGCCCATCATAATCTAATTGTTTAAAGCTGGTAGTAGAGAAAAATCTTTGAAGCCACCAGAGGAAAACTAAACATTATGTACAGAGAAAGATAAAGATAACAGCAGATCACTCATTGGAAAGAATGCAAGACAAGAGAGAGTGGAGCAATACCTTTCAAAGTGAAAAAAATAACTCAACCTAGAATTCAACGCCCCGTGAAATCTCTTTCAAAAAAATAAAAAAAAAAGATGACATAAGATTTTTTCAGATGTACAAAATCTAAAAGATTTACTTCTGCTAATTCTGCACTTCAGGAAACATTTTTTAAAAGATTTTATTTAGGGATGCCTGGGTGGCTCAGTCATTAAGCAGCTAGCTGCCTTTGGCTTGGGCCCTGATCCCAGGGTCCTGGGATCCAGCCCCGCATCGGGTTCCTTGCTCAGTGCAGAGCCTGCTTCTCCCTCACCCACTCCCTCTGCTTGTGTTCCCTCTCTGTCTCTCTCTGTCTGATTTTATTTATTTGTGAGAGAGAGGTAGAGAACAGGAACACAAGCGGGTGGTGGGTGGGGGAGGGTGATTGCAGAGGGAGAAGTAGGCTCTCAGCTGAGCAGGGAGCCAACAGTTGTCTGGATCCCAGGACCCCAGGATCATGACCTGAGCCAAAGGCAGAGATTTAACCGACTGAGCCATCCAGGAGCCCCTGCACTTGAAGAAACATTAAACAAAACATTACTCTAAATGACATAATAAAATATATATATATATAATATATATATATAAATATATATATTTGCTCCTGGTCCATGACACAGAATTCCTAAAACCCTTGTAATTTCCTGAGTGACAGCGATGATAGGAGCATCTTAGACAGAGTTCCTAAATCCCTTGGCATTTCCTAAGTGATAGAAACATTTTTTGTTTTAATTAGGTGATGTTTGGTGGGCCAGTGGATAGCTTTCAGATGGGGACTGGTCACCGGAAAGATCAAGCTTGATTAGATTAGAAGCTTGAAATTTCAGCTTTATTCCCCAATCTCTGGGGAAGGGAAAGGGGCTAATGACTGAGTTTATAATTGATAATGGCTATGTAATGAGCCTTGATAAAAATCTTTAAAATATATGAGAGCTTCCATGTTAGTGAAAGCATCCACTTGCTGGGAGGGTGATGCTACCCTACTCCGTAGGGATAGAAGCTCCTGTGCTCAGGACCCTTCCAGATCTTGCCCTATGTACCTCTTCATCTGGTCTTCCTTTGCATCCTTTAAACCAAACTAATAAACATAAGTGTTTCCCTGCATTCTGTGAGCCACTGGAGCAAATTATCAAAACCGAGGAGGGTGTTGTGAGAACCTCTGACTGACAGCTGGTTGGTCAGGAGGGCAGATGCACTTGAAGTACGGGCAGTTCTGTGGGACTGAGACCTCAGTCTGTGGAGTCTGCACCAATTCCAGGTAGTACCAGAACCGAATTAAACTGTAGGGCACCAGGTGATGGCCACAGAGAACTGGAGAATTGTTTGGTATGGAAAACATACATACGTACATGTGGTATCAGAAGTGTTCTGTAGGTGGAGGAAGAGTTTCCCTTTTCTCTGCTGCAAAATCCAGAAACCATAAACCAAAAATTATGAGAAAACTAAAGACCAGTATGAACATGGACAGAAAATTTCCTAACCAAATTTTAGCAAATTGAAATCCAACAACAGTAAGATAATACTACATCATGACTGAGTAGGGTTTATCCCAGGAATATAACATTTAAAAATCACAGTATAATTCACCATGCTACAGACTAAAACACACAAAAAAATCACAAGACATTCAATAGATCTAAAAAAGCATTTGATAAAATCTAATATCCATTCTTAATTTAAAAACTCACATCATGGGGTGCCTGGATGGCTCAGTCGGTTAAGCATCAGACTCTTGATTTCAGCTCAGGTCATGATCTCAGGGTCATTGGATCAAGCCCCACATCAGGCTCTGTGCTTAGTGGGGAGTCTGCTTGAGATTCTCTCTCCTCTCTCTGTCCCTCTCCCCCCACTCACACTAATAATAATAAATAAACAAATCTTTAAAAAAAAACTCACATACCTCAACGAACTAGATAAAAAGAATAAGCAAAACACAAAGTTTGTAGGAAAAAGGAAAAAGAAAGAAAGGTTAGAGTAGAAATAAGTGAAACAGAAACTGAAAAAAAAATAGAAAGGATCAATGAAACTAAGAGCTGTTTCTTTGAAAAGGTAAACAAAATTGACAAACCTTTAACTAGACTCACCAAGAAAAAAAAGAGAGAGAACTCAAATAAATAGAATCAGAAATGAAAGAGAAGATGTTACAACTGATACCACGGAAATACAAAGAATCATAAGAGACTACTATAAACAATTGTACCCTAACAAACTGGACAACCTAGAAGAAACTGATGCATTCCTAGAAACAGTCAACCTAGCAAGACTGAATCATGATGAAATAGAAAATCTAAACCAACTGATTACTAGAAAGGAGATTGAATCAGTAATCAAATATCTCCCAAAAAACAAGTCCAGAACCAGATGGCTTCACTGATGAATTCCACCAAACATTCAAAGAGTTGATTAATACCAATCCTTCTCAAAGTCTTCAAAAAAAAAAGAAGATGACGATGACCAGGGAACTCTTTCAAACTTATTTTATGAGGCCAGCATCACCCTAATACAAAACCAGACAAGGATGCCATAAGAAAACTAGGAAACTTCAGGCCAATATCCCTCATAAACATAGATGCAAAAATCCTCAACAAAATATTAGCTAACTGAATTGAACAATATTATAAAGATCATACACCACGATCAAGTGGGATTTATTTAGCCATGCAAGAATGGTTCGACATCCATAAATCATTAAGTGAGGCATCACATTAACAAAATGAAAGATAATAATCATTTGATCATCTAAATTGATGCAGAAAAGGCATGATAAAATTGAACATACATTTACGATAAAAATCCAACAAAACAAGTATAGAGAGAACATAACTCAAGATAATAGAGGCCACACAGGAGAAGCTCACAGCTAGCATCATACTCAATAGTGAAAAGCTAAAAGCTTTTCCTTAAGATCAGGAATAAGACAAGGATGCCCACTCTCACCATTTTTATTCAATATAGCATAGAAAATTCTAGCCAGAACAATTAGGCAAGAAAAAGATAAAAGTGTCATCCAAATCAGAAAGGAAGAAACAAAACCATCACAATTTGCAGAAGGCATATTACATATAAAAAACCCTAAAGACTCTACCATAAACTGTTCGAACTAATAAATTCAGAGCAGGATACAAATTAATACACAAAAATCTGTTGCATTTAATAATCTAATAATAAACTCTCAGAAATAGAAACTAAGGGCTGCGTGATGGACATTGGGGAGGAGATGTGCTATGGTGAGTGCTGTGAATTGTGTAAGACTGATGGATCACAGACCTGTACCTCTGAACCAAAGAATACATTATATGTTAATAAAAAAGTAATAGAAACTAAGGAAACAATGCCATTTACAATTACGTCAAAAAGAATAATTTTAAGGCAGTGAAATAGCTGTATCATGAAACTATAAGGCATTAATGAAAAAAATTGAAGAAGACACAAATAAATGGAAAGATATTCCGTGCTCATTGATTGGAATACTGTTAAAATGCCCATATTTCCCAAAGCAATATACAGATTCAGTGCAATCCCCATCAAAATTCCAATGGCATTTTTCATAGAAATAGAATGAGTGACCCATAAAAGCCTTCGAATGGCCAAAGCAATCTTGAGAAAGAACAAAGCTAGAGGCATCAACTTCCTAATTTTAAACTATATTACAAAGACATAGTAATTAACGTAGTATGATATTTGCATAAGACAAATACATAGGTCAATGGAACAGAATGGGGAGCCTAGAAATAAACTCGTGCATATTTGGTGAATTAATTCACCATATGGTGGAAGAACTATCTTCCACCAGACACAAAAATTAAGTCAAAATGTATTCAAGACTTGCGGGGTGCCTGGGTGGCTCCGTGGGTTAAAGCCTCTGCCTTTGGCTCAGGTCATAATCTCAGGGGCCTGGGATTGAGCCCCACATCAGGCTCCCAGCTCAGCAGGGAGCCTGCTTCCTCCTCTCTCTGCCTGCCTCTCTGCCTACTTGTAATCGCTCTCTCTGTCAAATAAATAAATAAAATATTTTTTAAAATGTATTAAAGACGTGAATGTAAAACTTAGAACCATAAAATTCCTAGAGGGAAACATACGCAGTAATCTTCTTGACATAGGACTTGGCAGTGATTTTTTTTACTCTGGTCCCAAATGCAAAAGCAACAAAAATAAGCAAGTGGGATCCATCAAACTAAACACTTCTGCACAACAACAACAATAAAATTAACAAAGTGAAAAGGTAACCTACTGGATAGGAGAAAATATTTGCAAATCATATATCTAATAAAAGGCTAATATCCAAAATATGTAAAGAACTCACACGACTTAATAGCATAAAACCAACAATCCAATTTAAAAATGGGCAGATCCAGGGGCACCCTTGGTGGCTCAGTTGGTTAAGCATCTGCTTTCCACTCAGGCCATGGTCCCAGAGTCCCAGCACCAAGCCCCTCATCCAGCTCCCTGCTCAGCAGGGAGTCTGCTTCTCCTTCTGCCCCTCACTCTGCTCTTGCTGTATCTCTCACTCTCCCTGCCTCTCTCTCAAATAAATAAAATCTTTAAAAAAAAATAGGCAGATCTGAATAGACATCTTTTCAAAGACATAAAAATGGCTCCCAGGTATATCAAAAGATCCTCTACATCACCAATCATCAGGGAAATGCAAATCAAAACCACAAGGAGATTATCCCCTCACACCTGTTATAATAGCTATTATCAAAAAGACTAAAAATAACAAGAAGATGAAACCCAATAGAAAATGGACAAATATTTGAACAGACACTTTACCAAAGAATATGTACAGATGGCAGCTAAACACATGAACAGATACCCAACATTACTTGTCATTAAGAAAACACAAATTAAAACCACAATCAGATGCTTCTACATATCTAGAATGTCTAAAATTCGAAAGACTTACAGTATTAAATATTGGTGAGGTTATAGAATTACTGACTCTCAGATACTACTGGTGAAATATAAAATGATACAGCCACTTTGTAGAACAGATTGGTGGTGATTTAAAAAGCTACACAGGTGTCTATATTTAAGATACATACATTCCACTCCTAGATATTTCCTAAGAGAAATGAAAGCCTATGTTCACACAAAGACATATTTTTTTATTTACTTGACAGAGAGAGAGAGATGATTCTTTTTCATTGTAATATTATATTTTACGAATATGCCACTATTTATTTATCCATTCATCTGTTGGTGGATGTTTGTTATTTTTAGGTTGTGATTATTACAAATAAATATGTCTTGGACTCGTGGGTGACTCAGTGGGTTAAAGCCTCTGCCTTTGGCTCAGGTCATGATCCCAGGGTCCTGGGATCGAGGCCTGCATCAGGCTCCCTGCTCAGCTGGGAGCCTGCTTCCTCCTCTCTCTGCCTGCCTCTCTGCCTACTTGTGATCTCTCTCTCACTTCGTGTTTAAAATCAATCTCTCAATAAGCACAGATAATAAAATATCTATAGATACTTCCTTAGATTGAGAAAATACTTATTAAAAAATCTAAGGTAACGTTAATTTCGAAAAGCATTTCCCATGAAAGAATTAAGATAAGAATGCCCACTATTACACTTGCTAATCAACATGGAACAGGAAGATGAGAAAATAAATACAGAAACAAATAAAGGGTATAAATAGTGAAAAAAGAGATAAAGCTGTATTGCTTTTGATCTACCTAAAAATCCAACAAAAACTACTGGTCAACTCTTATCACTCAGGGGCAAGCTCTAGGAGGTAACTGAATAGGGTAACCAATAACATACAAATGGCCAGAAACAACCAAGTAGAAAATGGAATTGTGGGGAAAGAGATCACAAAATGCAATAAAAACTGGGAATAAAATCTAAGAGGGAATACGCAAGATGGGAAAGAAATAATTTTTTAAAAATTGTTGAAGCAATTTTTTGGTAAAAACAAGAAATAACAAGTGTTGGTGAGACTATGAAAAAAAAAGCCTCGTGTGCTGTTGGCAGGAATGCAAACTAGGGCTGCCACTGTGGAAAACAGCGTGGAGATTCCTCAAAAAAAATTAAAAATAGAAGTACCCCACAATCCAGTAATCATACTACTGCGTATTTACTCAAAGAATATGAAACTAATTTGAAAAGATATATGTACTCCTATGTTTATTGCAGTATTGTTTATAACAGCCCAATTATAAAAGCAATTCGTGTCCCTCAATAGATGAAGAAAATGTGGTATGTACACACACACACACACACACACACACACACACACTAGAATTTTATTCAGCCACAAAAAGGAATGAAAGCTAGCCATTTGCAACGACCCAGATGAGTCGGATGGACCCAGAAAGTATAATGCCAGATGAAATAAGTCAGTCAGAGAAAGACAAATACCACATGACTTCACTCATGTGGAATTTAAGACACAAAACAAATAAACAAAGGTAAAAAGAAGAGAGACCTACAGACAAACCAAGAAACAGATGCTTAATTATAGAGAACAAACTGGTGGTTACTGGATGGGAGGTAAGGGGGGAATGGGTGAAATAGGTAATGGGGATTAAAGACTATGTGTATTATGATGAGCACTGAGTAATGCAGAATTGTTGGATCACTACATTGTACACCTGAAACTATTATAGCACTGTGTGTTAGCTATACTGGATTTAAAATAAAACCTGAATAAAATGAAATAGACGAAAAAAAATTGTAGAAGCTCAAATAACCGCAAATGTAGGGAAAGACAAGCCATTTTTTTTCTGCCTGGGAAGATTTAAAAATGCTCGTTCTATTTAAATAAATCAATATATCAATTACTTCCAGTAAAAATCTCAAAAAGATTTGGGATTCTGAAATGATGACGAATGTAAAATACCTAGGAATGGGAAAGGTCTTTTTACAAATCAATGTAAATATACTTATTGACGAACAGATCAGTGGAACAGATTGTAGAATGCAGAAACGGATCCATATTGTACCATATTTATTCATAGTGTAGATGGTTTGTGTTTCCCCGGATTTGGTCAGGCCCACCTGCTCCCATGTCTGGACTGCCTGCTCAGTGGAGACTCTGGGGATCCCAGCCATCACTTGTGTTCTGAGACTGCCGGGTTTCTCATTCTCCTTGAGGGACTCGAGACTGGGTTCCGACATGGCATTGTCGTCCCTGCTGCAGTGGGGTCCTAGGAACCTCAGGGCGCAGGCTCAAATGTCATACCTACAGCAGCTCGGACTTCCCTGGACTCTGCGAGGGGGCAGTGCTAAGGAAGTACTTCAAAGCTGACTATGATGGGGCAAAGTGTGAGCAATGAGAGGTAGGGGACAAGAATAAGAAAGAAGCCTATACAAAATTTCTCATCGTTATCCCCTGAACAGTCTATTCCAAGACACAGTGATTCCAAATGGCTTTACCAGCCCTGAAGGACTGATAAACTTGGCATGCTTTTTTTTTTTTCTTTCTTCTGAGGTTGTGGCCAGCTCAGTAATTGATCATTCTGCACTACTTTCCCCCTCTTGCACCTTTTTATTGCCCCACATTCTGGGGGTCATGGTTTGCGTCCTCTACAAAATCATTTTCCTATAATTTTTACAAGTTACGTTTTCTAGAAAACCCCAAGCTAAGACACAAAAATAAGAACATGGAAATTTTGCACTGAGAGGATATCTTTACAACATTTAAAGCAACATATTAAATCATGAAGAGTTCTTTAAAAAAAAAGGAAGAGCTCTTGAAAATTAATAATAATAATAATAATAATAATACAAATATCCTAATTCATAAATCAGCCAATAGTCAAGGGCCAGTCAGTAAAAGAGAAATATTAAATATTTTTAAATTTATTTTTATTATTATTATTTGCCCCAGGGATACAGGTCTGTGAATCATCAGGCTTACATCTTTCACAGCATTCACCAAAGCACAAACCCTCCCCAATGTCCATAACCCATCCACCCTACCCCTACCCTCCCACGCCCCAGCAACCCTCAGTTTGTTTTGTGAGATTAGGAGTCTCTTATGGTTTGCTTCCTTCCCTATCCCATCTTGTTTCATTAACATTCAATATTTTGATTGGGGGATTTAATACAGGAAGTTGGCTACCCAAGAGTTGGAGGGCTGAAAGAGGAAAGGGGATAATACCGGGGTGACCTAGACGTGTTAACTGTAGGAAGCAGCTATCACTTCTAAGGCTAGGGGAACAAGAAAATAAAGAGGTAGGGTTACCGGAACCTGTGCGGGGTGGCAGAGATGTGACGCGTTCTGGGGAAGACCAGGGTCTTCTGAGAGAGAAGACCAGGGTCGGAGCTCACTGCTGCTCCTGCAACAAGGCTCACAGCAACAGGAAGCAGCGTGAAGTAAGTCCCTTTCTCCCATTCTGCTGCCTTCCAAACTCCCTCTAACTCAGCCTCCCTACACCCACAGACCCGAGGAAGTAAGAATGACCGAGGCACTCAGTTTTCGGAACTCCGGTTCCAGCACGACAGAGCAAAATCTAGAAGGGTGGATTTGGACTTGAGACAAACAGATAAAGAATCAGTAAAGTTATGAATAAATAATTCATAGAGAAGCCAAATGGCCCAAAAGATGGTTAAAAAGTCGTTTTTCCTCTCACTCGTGGCCAAGCAAACACAAATGGAAATAGCACTGCCATTTTTCTAGCACCAACTTAGAAAAATGAAGTGATAACACTCAGTATTGGCAGAGGGGTGGGGTGGGGGAATGGGTCAAATCACCGACTGTGGATGCATGGGTATGTTGTTCTAGTCCTTTGGAGGCATGGGCAGGATCTGTCAGATACTCTATCAGGTATATTCTCCAGCCTGGGACATACTGGCCATGTATGCAAAATCCAGCATTGTTTGTAACGGTAAAAATACCAACAATAACAACAGCAAAAGTCCCCAGGTGGTCTCTTATTGAGGAAGGATACAACCTCAAACCATAGATAGTGATTATTTGGGGAAAGGAACAGAGATGGGAGGGTAGAGTCCTTTTTTAATCTACATATGTATCCACTGTTTTAAATTTTTTACAAGAGTATAGATTCATCCTCTGCGACTGGAGGTGAAGCTTTGGTGTTAAAATAATTATTTTTACAATCTTTATTTATCTTTAACATATTCTTTAAAGTAACATTAGTGATAAGTTACTAAATTTGTAAGAGATTACTTTTCAGTAGGACAGATCCTCTTGAATGAAAGAGGCGACACCATAACCAGGGTTGGGTGTGATCATAACAGAGGCTTCATGAAACACCATCTACCCTGTGTTATCATGGTGCAAGTGGACTGAGAACCACTGCATTGTACACCACTTCCAAGAACCAGAATTTCTATAAGAATAAGTCTTTGGTTATTTTTTTTTAATTTATATATTTGTCAGAGAGAGAGAGAGAGAGATCACAAGTGGGCAGAGAGGCAGGCAGAGGCAGAGGGAGAAGCAGGCTCCCTGCTGAGCAAGGAGCCCGATGTGCGACTCGATCCCAGCACCCTGGGATCATGACCTGAGCCGAAGGCAGCTGCTTAATCAACTGAGCTACCCAGGCATCCCTTTTTTTTTATTTTACCTTCCAGAACTCGTAAAGCATTTGTCATTGTCAGAATCTCTTAGAATTGTCTTCCGAGTATTAGACATATGAAAAAACCACAGAAAGCAGAGAAAGACTAAAAGTGATGTACAGCTGAACTATGGTAGTCACATAGCACACAGATTTATTATGCAGAAATTCCAACGCAAAGTAGAAAAACTCAAAGGGCAGCTTTTCAACATCCATTTTATTTTCTTTTAAAACGTCTCCGGTAGAGTTTTTCTCGGATCTAGGTTTGTAAGCCTTGCTTCTAGTTTTCCTGTTCAGATCATTAAGCTCTCACAACTTAAAATACTTTAAAATACAATTTAAAATATTAAGTACTAAGGATTAAGTAAAAAAAACAAAACAAACAAACAAACAAAACTTACCACTTCTGGTCCTTTAATTCAAGAACAAGAAAGCAGTGTTAACACAAGACCCTCTCCTGAAATCAAACGTGTGATCCACGAATTAGGTTTCTCAGAAAGATGTAAATGTGTAGAGAGAAGAGGTGGTGACATAAGACACACCAGAATAGAAAACCTCTTCACTACCTTGGCTATCCTAATGTGTTTAAGGCAGAAGTAACAGAACATTGCAGAAAGGGAAATGAATGGGAAAGGGAACATGGACTTGAGTTTCTCTCCAAAGATACAAAGACCCACCACGTCAAGAGCTCAAAAAACAAACCCCCAGCTCTGTTCCCCAGATTTTTACCTTATGTCCAGTCTGTCTCTCTGTTCCAATCCTCTTGCTCCCCCATCACACCGAAGCAACGCGGGACAGAGGAAAGAGCTCTGGACGAGGATGGAGCTCAACCTGCTGGCCCGGGACTTGTCAGTTTTTTTGGTTTTTTTTTTTTAGCAGTGTGACTTTGGAGACTTCACTTAACCTTTCTGAGAGCTTCAGTTTCCTCATTTATAAAATGAGGATCAGAGATCAAAATGTTGTATTTCTATCAAAGCCACAAAGCTTAAAATGTTACTGCATTCACCACTGCCATGACTTCCTTGTCAGGGTCTTGGGACTGAGGTGACCCCCTCATTTGCATTAACTGTCTGCTCACCAAGGCTGATCACCCACAGTGGAGCTAATGCTGTGCCCTCACAACAGTTCAGAGTTTCTCACCCTTTGAAAACCATGATGGGTTATTCACACTACTCATAACTAGTAATTACAATACAAAAATTCCTAATTCTTAAAAGCTAACCATCTTGTTACAAAATATTTCTCAAACGGAGGTTTTGTTGGTGTTAGAATGTCTCAAAAGT
Source organism: Ailurus styani (assembly GCA_002007465.1). Taxonomy (NCBI): domain Eukaryota; kingdom Metazoa; phylum Chordata; class Mammalia; order Carnivora; family Ailuridae; genus Ailurus; species Ailurus styani. The sequence goes on along the minus strand of LNAC01000201.1, from coordinate 363,483 downwards.
TTAGTTCTCAGGTTTGCTCCTCACAAACTAATCTCATAAAATCCTTGGGGATGGGGGACAGCTGATCTTAATTAAGTTTGGGAATAATCTACACTAATTCCCTCCCTTTGGTAATCAAAATAAATATTGCCGTATTAAAGACTCTGAGAAGCAGACACCTGTGTTACTCTAACCCAATTACTTACCAATTTTCTTTGACTAAAGAAACCATTTGATGTGTATCTTAGCATTGGCTCCCTGAGTAGTGGAACTAAGATGGAGATTTGAACGCAAATAGTTTATTAAGGAAATGGAGAAGGGAAACAGGACAGGGAAGAAAGAAAAGGTAGGCTATGTTGATGAGCAGCTTACCTCTCCAGATCCCTCTCGGGATTTCTAGGCTACAGTGTTGGACACACCTCAGAGTCGTCCCACTAAGAGAGGCAAAGAAGCTGAGATTTTCATCTACCAACTCCCATCGCTGGCCAAAGGCCAAGCCCAGGGCTATCAACTCCTCAGCACCTCTATTTTGTCCTGCATGTGGGTTGAACTCAAAGAAATCCCTTAGGTAGACAGTTCCAGGAGCTAGGGGGAGGAAGCCCTCAGAGTTCCTGGGACAATGTGTGCCAAGAAAAGACGAGTAGCTATTACCAGCATCTCCATACACTGTGTGACAAGGTGACATCTGCACCTTGTGGAACTAAAATCCCACAGAACACACTTTGAAGAACAGTTTTGGAGAACAGCAAAATCTGATGACACCAGTCTATGGATTCTTTCCCCTGTTAGGTTGAAAGTGAAGGAGAGTCAAAGTGCTGAAAAGTAGGAACAGAGGACACCAAATATGATTGTGCTAACCCTACTTCTCTTTGACCTCTGATAGCACCTGGTCTCATTTCTATCATGACTTTGTCGCAATGATTATAATCTTTAATTGTCCATTTCCCTCTCACTCGGCAAACACTTAAGGGACGTCTACTGTGTGTCATGTTCTGAGCTATAATGTGAAGTCCAATAAACCCTATTTTATATTCCATACTCTATAAAGGAGAAAGCATTTTTCTTAGCTGAGACTAAGAAATTGAATCAATCAGAGCCTCATCCCCAAGGATACTGAGTCATATTTTAGATTCTTGGGTCAACAAAAAAACAGCCAGTCTAGAAGATGACAGCGCTCATCCATCCAAAGGAACCATCACTTAACAGGTCAATACTACTGGGTCTGTGCAGAAACTTAAAAATACCCATGATATTTAAGCCCACCAAAACAACTCACAGGGAAGAAGATGGGGAAGGTGGAGACAAGGAAAACCCTAACATAAGGAGGCTGTTATCAGGTTTAATGTCCAGCAATAATTTGCTAAGAACAAATCAATAGTGATTAACTTGTGGGACATTCGTCTGAACCACAAGGTGAGAGCTGAATTATGGAAATGAAACCCAAAGCATTTTCCTTAGAGATTCTCTTCATTTACTCTATTTCTCCATATACACATTCTTTTGACACCGTTAATTACTGAGATCAGGAAAGGTTAAGAAGCACAGACAGACTTCAAATGAAGCAAGCTTCATGAGAACGTATCGCCACTTTGTACCTGCATGACTCAGGTCAGTTGGTCGTTCATTTAGGAAATACAGGAGTGTCTCCCACGTGTCAACACAAGACAAAGTCCCTGCCTTCAGGGAGCTTATATTCTCTTGAGACTAATGGAGGTAATTGCCATTCAGTACGTTAAATGCCAAAATAAAGGAACTTCTGGATTGGCTGAGACTAGATGACGGGCAACCACCCAGTCCTTAGGGGTGAATGAGGATTTCTAAGAGGAGATACTAGGGCGAACGGGATTTGGCTAGTTTCTTTTTCAAAGTGTGAAAAGAAAGTAGTTGAAGTGGCTCCAATAAAAGCTTTGCTCAGCTCATGCACATCAGAGGGGACCACAGGTAACTTCAACTCACAGCCGGGGTCCATAAGAGCGAGTGCAAGAGAGGCAATGTTTCTGTGCAGTTGGGCTCAGGTAACTGTGCTCTTCTTTAACTACGGCTACAAGGCTCACAGCTGGAACAGTGAGCGAAGGCTCCAGTTCTGTTCTAGTTTCCGTGCCTCTTGCTCAGGATCGCCTGTGCAACGCCGTACTGATGACTGTCAGAACATTGCTCTCAAGATCTGTTTTTAGTGAGTCTCATAGGGTTTTTTAATTAATTCAGGTTTAAGGGCAGGGAAGATAGCCCAAGCAAGGCAGAATGGGGAAAATTAAAGAGGTGAGCGTCGGAGGCAAGAAAAACTGGAGACTCTCCATCACATCTGTGTTTGCCTTTTTACAACAGGAAATTAAAGTCATGAGCCCTGTTTTCTCTACCTTGAAAGAAAAAAAAAAAAAGCAAGGGACCATCTCTACACATAAAATGCTTAGTTTGATTTCCCAAGGGTTCAACAGGGGGTAGTTTTACCTAATCCCTCCAACCCATGAACACACACCTGTGTGTTCAATGTCTGCACAAAGGCCGTGACAATAATATTCAAATGTTGAAAGAAGGACTTTCAAACAATCAGTGTTAACCTTCTGATATTTGTATTTGCTCTTAGACAGCCAATGTCTCCCTCTCAGGATTTTCTTCTTTGAACTCATGAAGTATTACATCTGAGAAGAACAAAAATTGGTAAATATGTTTACAATGAAATACGAATATATACATAATGTGTATTAATATTTTATGAATGGCTTTTAAGATCTGCTAGAACGAGCATGATATGTGCTGGGTTCTGCCAGCTGAGATAAAAGACTCAAAAGTGGTTTGATATTTTCAGAAGAAAGACCCAGTCTGTACTCAAGCTGTTGTTTCAAATGCTGTGAATAATCACAAGTATAACTACACATTTTAAAGACAAAATTCTTGAACAAAGAAGGTAGTAAAAAATCCTTCATAATTCAATTGCTTTGCCAATGTCAATTTTTCTTTTTCTTTTTTTTTAAAGATTTTTATTTATTTATTTATTTGACAGAGAGAAACACTGCGAGAGAGGGACACACAAGCAGGTGGAGTGAGAGAGGGTGAAGCAGGCCTCCTGCTGAGCAGGGAGCCCGATGCGGGGCTCAATTCCAGGACTCTGGGATCATGACCTGAGCCTAAGGCAAATGCCTAAGGACTGAGCCACCCAGGTGCCCTGCCAATGTCAATTTTTATGTTAAAGTATGTTAGAGACCAAGATATTTCCTCGAGCAGATCACTTTTCCTTTCTGTGTAAGGGGACTCTATTTCTTCATCTGTGCCATGAAGGCATTGAAAGGGATCCTTCAGGCTGTATCACCTCACACCTGTTAAAATGGCTAAAATAAAAAACACAAGAAACAACCCATGTTGGTGAGGATGTGGAGAAAAGGACCCTTCTTGCACTTTTGGTGGGAATGCAAACTGGTGCAGCCACTGTGGAAAACAGTATGAAGGTCCCTTAAAAAATTAAAAATAGAACTACCCTATGATTCAGGAATCGCACTACTGGGTATTTACCCAAAGAATACACAAGCACTAAATCAAAAGGATATATGTACCCCTATGTTTACTGCAGCATTATTTACAATCACCAAATTATAGAAGCAATCCAGTGTCTATTGATAGATGAATGGATAAAGAAGATGTGGTACACACACACACACACACACACACACACACACACACACACACACACACACACACACGAAAAACAAAAAAGAAAGGGATCATTGGGAGGAGTGCTTGTTCCTTAAATATTTCAACTCTTGTGTTTGGCTTTTATACTAGGTAACTGTACGGAAAATGTTTCAGCTCTGAACCTCCTGGTTTGACTTTGTAGACAAGTTCTTTACTGGAGATTTGAGTTTTTCCCACTTTATGACATTCAGAGTCCAGTCTAAAGACCATAAATTGTGATGAAATGAGGAGAACATTGGAAAGGGGGAAATGTAACCAATTTTTCATGAATAAGGGTAAGGTTTCCAGGCCTGGGGACCTAGGTTTTCTTGGTTATTAGAGGAAGAAAAGCCCAATTTTCATTTTCAATAGCAGAATCATGGAGAAGGAAGATGGATGACAGTAAGAAGAATAATCAGAAAACAAACAAAAAACTTGACTGCTCAGACTTCAAACAACTTATTTTGTGTTTGAGAGGACACAAAAACTAAGAGAAAACAGCAGACATCAAAAGTACTTGATAAACTGGAAAGTATAAAAATGCCACTTACTGTAACTCTTTCTAGACCTTTCCAAGTGGACGCCACTATGGTACCCAGCCTGGGGATTCTTAATGAGCATTCTAACATGAAGGATGGTCCTAGGAAATTCATTGGAAAGGGATTGACAAACCTATTGCATCTCAGACATACTTCAGGTACATCCATTTCTATTCTTGGACCACTTTGACATAAAACTAATTGCAAAATTTAAGCCATAAATAAATACTATGCCTAATAAGTAACAGATTATAAAAATAACTGTGACCTAGACACCAATCATTAGAAAACAATTTTAGAGTGATCAGTTAACCAACCATTTCTTACAAAGGTTGAAAGTGAAATATTCTTTTGAAATGAAAAGGGTGTTTTGTTGTTATTCTTGTAGCTGGGGTTTTGGGGGCTAGGTTTGTTTTTGTTTTGTTTTGCTATTCAATAATTTTCAGCATGATAGCCTTGTCCTGCAGATATCTAATTTTTGTTAGTTTCCAAACCATTGCTTATTTCCTTAGTACAAAAAGACACATTTTTATTTCTTTATGTCTCAAATTCTCCAATAAAAATCTTTTTTCTGAGAGCGAGAGAGAGCACAAGCAGGGAGGGGCAGAGGGAGAGAATCCCAAGCAGACTCCACACTCAGCATGCAGCTCGATGGGGTGCTCAATCCCACGACCCCAAGATTATAATCCAAGCCAAAACCAAGAGTCAGATGCTTAACTGACTGGGCCACACAGATGCCCCAATTCTTAGGTTTTCCATAGAAGATTTCCTACCGAAGAAAGAATGTAAGTGGAAATAGAGAAATCATAGGATTTTTCTCCCGACAGAGATGTTCCTGATCTTACCTAAGTCATTGCCACTTTATCAATTGCCCTACTTATGTCTACCTTGTGTTGTCCTCTGAATTACCCCCTGTCTACATACCTGCAGCTCTTCTACCTTTTCATTCTAGCAATGGAAATCACACAGCTTACTTCTTCAATATGACTTTACTATTCCATTGTTTCCATCCACACAACTTTACCATTCCATAAAACTCTTCCCCAGGTAAACCACTTATTTGCTCATTATAGAAACTTCACAGAACTCTTCAATAGAAAGCATTAGCAGACATTTTGCCCACCAACACCCTTTAAAACCTTCACTTTAAAATCCACACCTTGCTGGTTCTACCAGTCCTAAACTTAGTTACATCACGATCTTCACATAATTCGAATCAAACCCCACATTAAAAGACCTACCAGATTAGGAGCATCTTTCTCTTCTTTCTTTCTTTCTTTCTTTCTTTCTTTCTTTCTTTCTTTCTTTCTTTCTTTCTTTCTTAAGATTTTCTTTATTTATTTGACACAGAGAGAGAGATCAAAGTAGGCTGAGAGGCAGGCAGAGAGAGAGGAGGAAGCAGGCTCCTTGCCAAGCAAGAAGGCCAATGCGGGCCTTGATCCCAGGACCCTGAGATCATGACCTGAGCTGAAGGCAGAGGCTTTAACCCACTGAGCCACCCAGGCGTCCTAGGAGCATCTTTCTCATAACTCTGTGTAATTATTTATTTTATATATTTACATAACTTGCTTTGACACTGGCATGAAGGCCTTTCCCCAACTCATGTCTTGGTAGAATGAGCATTGGTCTAGGAATCAAGAGTGTTAAATCTTGGGGTGGCTGGGTGACTCAGTCAGTTAAGTATCCAACTCTTGATTTGGCTTAGGTCATGATTTCAGGGTAGTGAGAATCAGCCAATGTTGGGCTCCATGCTCAGCAGGGAGTAGCTTGAGATTCTCTCTCCTCTCCCTCTGCCCCTCCCCTTTTTGCTCTCTCTCTCTCTCCCTCCCTCTCTCTCTCTCAAATAAATCAATCAAAAAAAAAAAAAAGAAAAGAGAGAGAGTGTTGAATCTTGGTATTGGCTCTGCCATAAACTTGAACCAGTATTTTTCCTCTCTGGGTTTTTACTATTCTCATTTTTTAAAGGTGGGAGTTCACTTATCTAGCATTTATGCAATAAATATATAAATATATATGTATTAGGTATCTGCTATGTGCCAAGCATTGTACAATATTTCCACCTCTTTTTTTAAAGATTTTTTATTATTTTTTATTTATTTATTTATTTATTTATTTATTTATTGACAGAGAGACAGATTACAAGTAGGCAGAGAGGCACACAGAAAAAGGAGGAAGCAGGCTCCCTGCTGAGCAGGGAGCCCAATGCGAGGCTCAATCCCAGGACCCTGAGATCATGACCTGGGCCACAGGCAGAGGCTTTAACCCACTGAGCCACCCAGGTGCCCCTCAGCTCTTTTTATCATTTCTGTAATATCCAGAACTTACCAAAGGTCATGATAGACCCAACAACACTGGCCCCTCAAGGCCATGGTGTGCCAATTCTTGGCTTCACTACATCATAAACTTTGATATCTCTGAACATGACAATGCTAAAAGTCATACCCCCACAATGGTTATAATTACAGTTAGTTCCCTCAAATGAATTTGTGGCATGCTAGTTAAGTTTGGATACTATTTATAGAAGATACAGAGCAAAAGAAAAAGAAAAGAAAATTAAGACTGTCAGACTCCAGCGACCAGCAGGACATGTTTTATGCATTGTTTTAATAATTTTCCTGTTAATTAATGCTTATTCTTGTACTTTAAATGAAACAGAGAAGTTCTAAAAGTTTTAATTCCTTGCAAAGGAAGTGCATCATGTCCTGGAGATTTGGCTGCTCTGATGTTCTTCCTAAACTTTCTCTTCATGCATAAGAAACTTCCAGCATTAAAAATTTTTAACAGTCCAAATCCTTAGGGATAGAAAAAGTGGAACATCTTGGCTGAGTATAAGAGGCAAAATCTAGTTAGAAATTGCCCAGGAGAATCAAGACAAATACAAAATGCTAAAGTCTTGCTATAGAAATTTTAAAATAAATAAAATCAGCCTAAAGTGACCCAGTTAGATATCTACTCTGCCAAGAGATTTCTTGTTAGTGTGTGACTTCATATCTGATGAAGACAGAGTAGTTAGTTGATAATGGCTGCACCATAAGTTAAGAGACACAGGGTCAAATCTTTGCTCTCACACTAACTATTGGTGTGGCTTTGAAAAACACACATCTTCCTTCCTGAACATGTTTTCTCATTTAAGAAGTAGGGATCATAAAACTTGCCCTGCCAACTAATTGGGAAATGAGACAACATATGTAAAAGTGCTCCAACATTTTAAAATGTCATTTCATTATAAGGGAATACCATGAAGGGCCATGTATCACTTGTATAAGCTAAGGAGGCAATGCGTCAGAATCAGGAGAATCAGGTTAATGCCTAAAAATGTTGGTGTGTACAATAGACCTTGTGGTTGACTCTTTATCATCCACTTTATACCAAACAGTTGACCTGAAGTTAAGTCAATCAATCAGGCTAACCAGCCCCTTGCCAGCAATTGGTTCAGAGATGAGAGGCATATTGGGAAAGTTTGGGCCAATGAAACACAGGGAGAAGCAGACTCAAGAATAAGAAATGAGTCCCTCTCCTCCACTAGATGTGAAGAAGTGTATTGCCCCCGGGGCGGGGTGGAGGGGCAGCCTCTTTGTTTTCATGCCATAAAGGAAAGCAGACAGTAGATGAAATACAGAAAGAAGGGGCGCCTGAGTGGCTCAGTTGCTTAAGCATCTGACTCCTCATTTCTGCTCAGGTCATGATCTCAGGGTAATGAGACTGAGCCCTGGGTCAGGCTCCATGCTCAGTGCAAAGCCTGCTTAAGATTCCCTCTACTTTTGCCCATGCCCCTTGCTCACTTGTTATCTCAAATAAAAAAATAAAAATCTTAAAAAAAAAAAAGAAATATAGAGAGAATCTGGTATTTGTAAGGAAACTGTGTATCTGAGTGCCACTGAGTTATTAAATCAACAAATCCCGAGCCTTGCTCTACCTCTTTATGATCTGATATGGGGCACCATAATGTAGTGGCTAGGATTAGTTGAGGAGATAGTTTCTAAGTTCAAGTCCTGGCTCTGTCACTAACTATTTATACGACTGTGCCAAGTTACTTAACCCCCCCTGGATGTCAATTTCTTCATCTATAATATGGGAATAATAGTAATACTTCCCCATCTGAGGATTAAGTGAGTGAATAATTTTAGGGCTCTTGCTGTCTTGCATATTGTAGACACTACATAAATGTTTGCTAACAAATAATTTTGATTGATTGGTTGATTGATTTAAACACGGTTAGGCTTCGTTAACTGGTCCAAAAGCCAGCTAAAGACTGACCTTCTTTGTCCTAAGTCAGCTATTCTTAATTACAGTATAAAAAAATGGTCTATCAAAAGTAGATTTTAGTTAATATGAATTAAAATGTTAAAATCCTCAAATTCTTTACCATATATATGTATGTACATATGTGTATAGATATATACATGTATGTTTGTATATATACATACATATGAATGCACACATGTATTATATATGGGGGAGATAGAGAGAGAGAGAGAAGCCAACTCAATATTACCTTGATATCAGCATTGTTCTTGCTGCTTTCCCACAATTAGCTATGTGGTCAAGAATAAACATTTTCTTTCTCTGGGTATTAGTTTCTTAAGAAATGGCTGGAATTATACCCAATGATGCACAGGGAGTTGAGAAGAACCTGGGTTTCCCCACAGGAGTGTGTTGTACATGGGGTGCCAAAGGCTATACGCTGGTTTTAAACCTCCATACTTAACTCCACAGGAAATCTAACTTAGGGCCAGATCTGCTACTCCTCTTACATCATTTTGCTTATGGGAAAGACCTAGTTCTCTAACCATTGCCCTTCGTGGCATAGATTAACTAGATGGCCACTACACTGATTCCCTCTTCATCCTGGCCACCCAGCTGCACAGCACAGTTCAGCTTCCATTGCTGTTAGGTGAGGCATGTGATGAGTGTTAGCCAATGGCATGTGGGCAGAAATGAAGGGAGCCACTTCTAAGCCTGACTCATAAAAGCCTCCCATGTTTGATACCCTCTCCTCATTCTCCACCCACCCTCTAAATGAAGAAGATTCTGAGGACCAACAGAGAGTGGAGCCTCAAGATGGAAGGAGCACAGGTCCTTGACCAGTGGAAAGCTAATTGTCTGGAAACAACTGCATTGGACAGTTGTTGGATAAAACCCAGAAATAAACTCATGTTGTGCTAGCTCCCTCAGAATTCCCTTAATGAATAAGCTCAGCCAAAAAGAAACGTGACATTTCTCAACAAGACACTGAATTCAGAAAGAAACTGACTGCTGCTCTCCTTAAACTTGCCTTTAGCAAAACTCCGGCTAATAAGGTGAATTACTGGATTTGCTCGGTTGCTTCCATGTGACACACAAGAATATCAGTGAAGAGTGCTATGTTCTTCTGAAGAGGCCAAATCGCAGCACCCACAGTCACTCCAGCCTTGAACGATGGCCTGTGAGGCCCACAGGATGTGCTCCTGTTTGCTTTGAAGAGGAAATGCCTTTCAGAGAATACGTCAGTGCATTCAGGCAGGACTCATAATGACAAAGGATACTATTCTGTTCCCAATATGATCGTTCCTTGCAATAGGTGATGTCATCCGCCAGAATGACTTTCAGGAACCCCTAAAATGTGTTTGTGAACTCCTACCATGGACTCAACAGACACTGTCCTTCAACCACATGTCCTCCTACAAGGGCACTTGGGTTGTTACCCGTCTTTGGTGTTTCATCTATTCCACAACCAAATGCTCTTGTTCCATTAAAAAAAAAAAAGAGAAGGAAAAGTCAGTGAAATGGTATAAAGCAGTGAAATTAGCACTGTAGTGAAAATCATTCTAGAATATTCTGTTTGCCCCTCTAGTTGCCTCTGTAGTTACAGAGACAGCAAATAAGACAGCAAAGACAACAGGCGTTGTACCTTTTGCACTGTCTCACACCTCCTCTTCTTTTCCCCCGTGGACTCATTTCTAAATAAGTGTATGGATTGTGACATCGGTTGCTTTTTATTNGTTACAGAGACAGCAAATAAGACAGCAAAGACAACAGGCGTTGTACCTTTTGCACTGTCTCACACCTCCTCTTCTTTTCCCCCGTGGACTCATTTCTAAATAAGTGTATGGATTGTGACATCGGTTGCTTTTTATTTCACTTTTCAGGATGGTTTTCATTAAGCATTGTTCCCAATTTCTTAGCTGTATGATATGCTCAGCATAATAATGAGGGACTCAAGGAAAGGTGTGAGTCAGAAAATTCAGACCAAAGTAGGGCTTTGTTTAGGACAACCAACACAGAGGTCTCTCTAGAGGCATGGTAAGTATTCTCCAGGTGAGCTAAGAACAGCAGATGGCCAAAAAGAGTAAGAAACCAAGAATTCAGTGCCAATCCCCACCCACTATACTCTTAACACCTCATCATATTTTCTTCAGCAAGGAAAGAGAGCCTCTGGCCAACTAGATCCCTTGGTAGCTTCTTTGATTTTTATTAATTAATGCATTTAACATTTATTGGCCTCCTACTGTATGCCAGGTACCTGCACAGCCCTACTCCCATGCTCATCGAAAGAAACAACACAGAAAATACTGTTATATTTCAGTCTTTTTCATGCCAACATACATTTCTAGAACATTAAAGTTAAAAAGACTTTAACTTCAAAAACCTTTAAGGATGGCCTGGGAGTCTAATCATGATTCATCACAGTATATCTCAGGAAAAATACACCATGAGTTCTAAACAACTGTCTTTTATTTGTTCATAATTTCGTCTCCCCGTCTTATTGTCAAAAGGATTTTAGGTGGTGAGTTGAAGATAAACAGGAGAACTCAAAGACCATTTTTAAAAAAGGAAGCACACTGTAGCAGGGACAAGCTATTAAAATCGAGCTCTAAATCAGTTAAATAATTAATTGAACAAAATTATTTTCAAGTTCCTACCAGATGCCATGCTTTCAGTATGGAATGAGACAAGAACCTTGTTTTTAGGTTAAAGATTCTTTTTCCTTAAGGCCAGTCTTGCTCTCTTTCTTCTCAAAAGCTAATTTTTAAAAACCTAAGATCCTTGTCTGGTTGTAGGGCCTCCCTCTTTTTCTGGAACTAGGGAACGTCCTTAAAGGCAGCAGACCTTAGGAAGGCAGTGTGGAGCAGGCAGGACTCTGCCTGGGTCTCAAATGTTACAAAATAAAATAAAGGGTACTTCATTACAGCTTATTCCCTACTGCCCTTATTAGGTAATGGGTGCCATCTGCCACTCCCCAAAGTTAAATCATTCTGTGCAGAAAGGAGTATATGTTAGGAATTACATAAAACAAAGCATTTTGCTGCATGGAGAGAAATTGGAGCATTCGGTCATAAAACCACTAGCAGAAAGAAACAGAAATGAAAAGACATGGCAGAGAAGACCAAGATGGGCCTGGAAATCAGATCTTACAAGACAGAGAGTCGATGAGGTATGAAAATATGCAGGAAAGCAGAATTGTTGCTCTTAAAGCCATAGACTTGATTATCGCCATTTAAAAAAAAATGTCAGCTATAGAGCATTGCATGAACTTTTCAGCGTGTACAGCATTCATGCTGAATTAAGGCAACATAACTAATTCTGTCTCTGCATTCTGCAGAGATCTAAAGACTGAGAATGGTAGAAGCTGTGAATAAAAAGCTTACCTCCTCCCCATTGTAAACCTTTTCAATAGAATAGACATGATTTTCAGAGGCCCACCGAGTCACTGACCTCCTGTCTTGCTTCAAAAGAGCAGCTTCTCTTATCAGCTCACAGATGATCTGTAAGTTCATTTTTAAAAGCGATCTACCATTTTGTGGGGTTTTTTTCCCCCCTCTCTCTTTTTTTTAATAAAAACCCACTTGTTTATACCCAAAAGAAAAGCAATAAAGCCATAGGGATTTGAGCTTTAATGCCAAAAATGAAGCTCCAGGAAGGGTTAGCATTTTATTTTGTAGAAAAGTCCCCTTTAAAATGAACTTTGAAATCTGCCATCACTTGAGCAGAATAGCAAGATTAGAGAGACTCCCTTGGCTAGCTGCTCAGAGGGCTCCAAGGAAGTCACTTACCTTGGTGACTTCACCATGGCTCACCTCTGGCACCCGCCTTTTGAAGTTGCAGAATCTAAATTTTGTCAGCCCTGCAAGAGCAGACCCAATGGTGTGGATTTGCCTCACATTAGCCCAAGTTACAAGAGGTTGAGTCAAAACCAGAAGCCCAAGCAACGAGTTCATGTGACGAGAAATAGAAGTGTCACGTGAACCAGAGCTCTTTGGCAGACGTGACTAAAGCAGTCTCTGCCTGTAGATAAATCCACCTGAAATGCTGAAGGGTACTCTCAAGAGGAAAGACTGAGGAACAGCTCTCCATATTAATGGTGCAGGAAAATACATGATCAAGTGTGTCCACATTTTGTGGCCAATGTCCACTCTCCCCGATTCCTAGACTCCCAGAGAGGAAGGCTGTGGCCCAATAGCCACCCCACGGACTTCCATCCCCCCAGCTCCCCAGTTTTGGCACAGCAGGTAGAGAAGAATGGAGAAGAGCAGAATCTGGCCATTGTGGGGTTCTGGGGTCTCACCCATCAGTGAGCGTTCTTCAGACACAATGCTTTGATTGGATTAAGACTCTATGGAAGTGACTGTCCCATCTTGATCAGCAAAACAACTACTTTTAGGGAGATTTGGGGGGGGATGGGCATTCACCTATTCTACCCTTTAGGGATGAGGATAGTGGCTGCACCTGGGGCTGCAGAGACCAATCACATTTACATATTTAAACACTTCAATCATTCTGATGACTTTCAACTTCAAATTCTTCTTGCTTGTGCGCATTTCAAGCAGTCAACCTGCCCTCAGCAGTTATTGGGTCTTATTAAAAGGAACCCTCTCTTATAATCAATTAAACTCATTACCTCGAATGTTCAATTTCTGCCAAGCCACAGTTGAAATAATCACTTCAGAGTCTGTTTGTGAACATCGGGCCCACAATCATCATNAGGCCCACAATCATCATTGCATGCACTCACACGCTTTTTGGGTGTCTTTTCTGGGCTAATGTGCTCCATTCCTGTCGCATCGTTCCCTTCCCAACATGGTACACTACAATGATTACAGGTTTCTACTTAGTGACCAGCAATGACCTGCCTGTCTCGTCTCTCTGAAGATAAAATCAGACAACCTTATGCAAATTTGGTGCACCCTCATCCCCACGGGCAGGGCTGAAGTTAGAGGTGAAATCACAGCAGCTGGGGAATCGAAGCCACAGTGTGTGGAGGTTTTACCAGTTCACCTCTCAGAGAGAGTTGAACTCTCGCTTTCCTAGTTGCTGCATTGGGTCTCATTGCCAACCTCATTGCATATGGACTGTATTGATACCCTTGGTGAAGTCTTGGCCAGTTACCTGGCCATTGTCTGTCTGCCTCAAGTCCACCATTGTCTACTCTGCTTGGCGGGGCCGGGTCTGGGACTCTGCAAAACACCTTTCTCCTCCATCATTTGGCTTCTGCTTAGGTTTTACCCATATGGGGCTCTGAAGAGAGAGCAGAATTTAGCAGGGCAGAAGGGCCTGCTCCTTGCTGTTTGCCTGCAGGTCTGCCCCTTCCTTTGAAAAGGAAGCCACTCTTTGGCACACTTGGTTAGTTATGTGCAAAAGCTTTTAATTATTTGTCCCAGTGACCCTAGGTTTTGTGGTTATTTATTGCAGAAAGTACCAACATTTGGGAGGCCCAGCAGACCCAGAGCCAGGGCTTTCTTGGCTGCAGGTCTGGGACTGTCACCCTAGCTCAAGGGCCAAATGCAACCTACCACCTGATTTTGTGAATAAAGTTATATTGGAACACAAGCATGCTTATTCCTTTCTACATTGGCTATGGCTGTGTTTGTGCTATGCCAGAGCTGAGTTGTTGTGACAGAGACTATAAGGCCCCCAAAACCTAAAATATTTACTATCTAGCTTTTTGTCAGAGAAAAGTGGACGATCCTCTGATTTGGAGGATCATAGAGCCTTACTGCTACCTTCACACAGGTGTTTACATCCTACACATCCCATTTCCATCCACTCCAGCTCCGATGGAAGACCCGTGGTTAAACCAAAACCAGTGGATCGAACCCAGGACTGAATCAAGAGCTACACGTCAGGATGAGGATGAGGTAAAAGCTCTCCATTTACCCAAGAAAGAGTCAGCATGGCTTATTAGGGGCAGTAATGATTCCAGGAGAAAGGAGAAAGAGTGACTCTGATCTTTCAAAGGCAATAGTCATCTCAATCAGAGAAGACTTTCACAGTCAAGTCTGAGAGCACTTTCATCCCTCTCTCAAATTTGTACCTTGACTTTGAAGCATCCGGCAGCTTTTAATCTTTCTGGCCTCTTAAAGTGGAGGCTAGAAAGTGGAAATCCTCCTTGCTAATACTCTCCCATTTCCCAGAAGTAGATGAAAGTCAAGTTGTCATCAAGTTGTTGTTGTTGTTGAACTCTGACCATATATTCAATTTGGGCTGGAAAATTAGTAGAGGAGGACTCAGAAAAAAGAGAACATATACTACCCACCTGCAGGAGCCTGAAATCTGTATCAAAACAAGATTTATACACTTGAAAAGGGAGGAAAGAGCAAGGTGCAGGAAAGTAGGACCCATTCATTCATCCAGCAAATGTACCCTGGCTTGGAGGAGAAAAAGATGAAATATATGGATATATATTTCATACTTTACACACACACACACACACACTCATATAAAAATACACATATGCTCTGTTCTCAAAGGAGTTACTAGTCTAGTACAGAGATGATAAATCATTAGACCACATCATTATAGTATCATTCAATCAGTGCTATTAAAAGCGCAGGCTTTCTTCAACACATAGGAGAAAATGACTCTTCTGGAAGGATGGGGAAGGATTTGTGAATTGTCTTACAGATGTCTGGGAGGTGGTTGGGGAAGGCACAGTCTAGGCAGAGGGAAAATGACCACTACCATCAAGATGCTCCCTCGCTCACCGCAGTGACCATGGCCTTCACGGGCGAGCCAGACAGTGGAAGGCAGGACTGAGAGTTGTGAGTCTCACTGACTCTTCGGGATGTTTGGTGGCCTTATGATGTCCACTGGCATAGAAACCGGGAACGAGACACCCAAGGGCAGGCTCTAGGTAGTTCGTTTGAACAAAAAACGTACACTGGTCACACCCTTGTTTGCAGTGACAAGTCCTTCCCCAGAGATGCTTCAGAACCAACCCCTCTTCTGTTTCTGTAACAGTCCTCACCCACCACCAGCCAAACAACAACAAATCCCCAGATATAAGAAAAACAGGGAAAACCATCCCAAAGTGCCAATTAAGCTCAGTTTCTCCCCAAGAAGATTTTGTCTTCTCTGAGTTCACCTCTAGTCTTCTGTTCTGTAGGTTTCAATGTGCAGTTTTCAGATGAGCAACATCGTCATCCCCTGGGAACTTGTTAAAAATGCAGATTCTCAGGCCACGGTCCAGACCTCCTGAATCAGAAACTCGAGGGGTGGGGATCAATGGTCTGTGTTTTAACAAACTCTTCAGGAAACGCCAATACACGCCGAAGTTTCAGAACCAATGGGCTGAACAGTTCTCCTCGGTGCTAGAGAATACTGCTCGGCAACCTGGAGGGTCTACTCCATTAAAAATGAGGAGAAAGAAAATAATTCTGGCTCCACTATTACTACAAAGACAAAAGGGAATACAGGCATCACCCTATGGTGTAAACTATGAAGTGGACAGGACGAGGTGTTAGAAGACTGTGAAACAGTAGCAAGAAAGAGAAGAAATTCACTGCATATCCCAGCCCAGGCAATGAGATAAAAGTACCTGCCCTTATTTACAGGTGAGTATAACCCACTTACTCCAGCAGAGAGCATTGCAAAGGCCCAGAAACTTGGAAGAGGTAGAACTTTGCTTGGGTCAATCCTACAGTGAAAGTGAGGAAGCAGAAAAATAGGCCATAAACGCAGATTGGGGCAAAATCACAACAGGCTTAGCCCTCCTCCTGCATTGGAGCCTTCATCCCATAGACAACATAGGAATCTACTAAAGTTGTTTGTGTTGTCTGAGCAGCGGGTGACATAGGAGGCCTGGGTCTCAGAATATCCTGGTGGCAAAGCTGGGATAGAAGAGAGTATGAGAGAGAAAGATGGAGACTTCTCACTTAAGAATCTATTATTGTTCCAGGTGATGAGAACCAAAACCAGGAGTCCCATTACAGAGAACTTTCAGGAAGGACCTTTAGGACATGGTACCACCATGGATGTGGAAGCTAAAGGGAGGGGTTAGTGAAAGTTTCTCCAATATCTCCCTTGAGTGTAGGATAGGTGATGGTCCCACTCATCATGGTAGGTAATACAGAGGAGGAAGAGGGTTTAGAGGAGAGAAATGAGCTTTACTTTGAACAGATAATTCTTATGGAGTATGTGTGAAATTTACATGGAGGTATCTAATGCCATTTAATTAATCTATAAAGGCATAATGCATGTAGCAAACTCACACTGTGGTTCAACCTTCACTACTCACACCACACCCCCATGTGTTACAAGGCTGTCTACCGATCTATACTATGGAACGGGAAATTTTCAGGATCAGTAGAAGTGTTTTTTATTACAGCTTTGTATATGCAATCATGTTTGATTCAAAATTGAGCTTAACTGGAAAATATTTTACATTTCTAAGATTTATTTGGGAGGTTACTTTCTAAGTGCTATTCTTAACTGGCTTTGCAGATCTCAACCGGCTTAGGCTGGAAATTAAGCCAATTTAGAACAAATCCATCAGGCTATCTGACATCTCAGAGTTATAAAGGATAAGAATTAGAAGACACAGTCAGTTATCTGACAGCATGTGATGTGAATGTCATGCAAATTAACAATGAATCCCTTTGCCAAGTTTTAATCAATGGCAGTGAATTGAAAAGAAGGTACCAGCTCTGATAACAATGCTGTTTCCTTAATCTCTCCATACACAATTGACACTACTTGTCTCCGCAAAGGACTTAAAACAAAACAAAACAAAACAAAACAAAACAAAACAAAAAAAAAACAAAAAAAAAACAAAAAAACAAACAAAAAAGAAACCTTAATTCCTGGCATTCTTCAGAAGCTTCCTTAGAAGCTGAAGGAAATGTGTCTAGTGGTATAACTCTTATAAAATGGGCCAGACCCTAATTCAAGGGACAGGACACTCCCAGCACAGGAGGCTGGAAGACTCACCTTTCAGTCCCTGAGTTTGTTTTTGTTGAACGTGTAAAGTGAGTTAGTGAAAAATGAGACATACGTTGGCAGTGGGCCTTTCAAGGCAGTTATTTGCTCTATTTTATGTTTGCCTCCTGACTTGATTAGAAAGAGAGTATCTTCTAAAAGCATCCTGACCACCCAGTGAATAATATCTGGTAGGAAAGGTTCAAGGAGTAATTAGCGACAAGAATGCAAGCATGAGAGCAAGAGTGAGACAGTTTGCAGAAAAATCATTTGCATTCAAACAGCCTCACAGCCACTGGTCTAATAGGACTGGATCAAAGTCTTTTGATGTTAACCTCTCAATGAACCAAAAGCTGCTGAGGGAGGCAGGAAAAAAAAAAAAAAGCCCGCTTTGTTTTGTGGGGAAAATTGAGATGTACATACTACTGTCTATTTGAATACTCCAGATAAAGAAACACGGGGCTACAGAGATAATTACTTGGGTAAGAGCATTAGAGCAGAGGGGCATCAGATCTTTAATGAGATGACCAAATACCTCTAAGGATTGCACCAGAGCAACAGAAGGGAAATTTTTGATGCCATTAAGAAAAAAGGAAAGAAAGAAAGAAAGAGAGAGAGAGAGAGAGAGGAAAGAAAGAAAGAAAGAGAGAGGGAGGAAAGAAAGAAAGAAAGAAAGAAAGAAAGAAAGAAAGAAAGAAAGAAAGAAAGAAAGAAAGAAAGAAAAAAGTTCATTGTTCTGAATTGAAGGGTGTTTGGTCCTGGAGGTCAGGGAGAGAAGGGGCCAAGAGCTGTTCCCCTCACAGTTCAGTCTTTTATATTTGAACTCCTGTCCTGGGACAAAAGGGTTGGGCCTGGGGAAGGCAAGAGTAAGGCAAAGGGTTTGTGTGTGTCTATGTGTGTGCAAAATGGACGGACCGTCTGCTTTCCTGGGGGTTTGGGTAAAGCTCTGTTCTTCTACAGCAAGGGGAGGGGGGAATAGTAGAAAAGAAGCAGCTGACACTGGATAAAAACATTTTACCTTAACAATTCATGTAACGATCTTATCAACAAAGCAAACCATTTCAGCAGCCAAATTAGGGGCTCTCAAGAAAGGGGTGAATGCCTAGAAGGTTGACCATAATTTCTGCATTCTCACCCACTGGGCGTGGCCCAGCAGTAGGCAATAATGGTGTGCAGAGAGAACAGCACAAGGTGCATGACCGACAGACTGATTGCCAGGTAGCCTCCACCTCACCAGCAACACCACTCCTGCCCTGGCCAGCCACTGGTTATCCGTCAGGTAGGAATGGCAGGCAGTTGATCCAGACAGAGTCGGGCAGGCTAACATGGCTATGGCCACAGAGACAGAAAGATTCCAGGTTTTACCTTCACCCTCGGACCTTCACATCAGGCATGGAAAACCTAAACCCACAGAACCAATCGGGGACATACATGCATCAAGAGGGGCAAAAAGAAACTGTAGTCAAGGCAGGGGCTGCCTCTGCTCAGTGCCAACCAAGCACGGAGAAATGGGAAGGTGGCCATTGACATATTGTGAGATCCCCAATATCCCCCCAAAAGGTGACACATTCACCTTCTATGTGAAATCTCATGAGGCATGATATTTCCTAGATACTGAACAGGCCAAACAAAATGCTCCAGGGGATCCACCAGCATCCAATCTTTGTTTCATAAAGCCTTTCTTTTTTTTTTTTTTTAAGATTTTATTTATTCATTTGACACAGAGAGAGAGATTACAAGTAGGCAGAGAGGCAGGCAGAGAGAGAGGAGGAAGCAGGCTCCCTGCTGAGCAGAGAGCCCGATGCGGGCCTCGATCCCAGGACCCTGAGATCATGACCTGAGCCGAAGGCAGCGGCTTTAACCCACTGAGCCACCCAGGCGCCCTCATAAAGCCTTTCACTGAAGAATCAGGCATACAAAGCTCCAAGTCAAAGCCCACGGGAATTGGAGCGCATGGCCCTTTGTTAGGAGTTGGAGAAAGTGGGATGAAGGATGTAGGTTGTAGGTTCCCAAAGAGGGTAATATGAGTCCCAAGAACCAAGAGATCCAAAAGGAGGGATTCAATAAGTACATGGTGAGGATTTGACATTTCACTGAGGACCAGTCTTGGCCCCAGGAATATTTCATTGGTACAGCCATTATTTTAAGGTAACTAGAGATCGCAACAGTCAAATGCACTCTTGTCACCAAAGGAATGTGTGTGTGTGTGTGTGTGCACACACGTGTACACGCATGCCCACATGTGGGTGGTTAGGGGCATGGGTGGGCAAGAATCTAGGGTCCTCGAGGATGCTGCAAAGATCACTCCTCCAGATCATCTCCTTCCCTGCTCATCACCCCCTCTCCATTCAAAACACAACCATTGCCATTCTGAATTAGAAAAAGAATCAAGCTTATTAATAGTTTGTATATTAATTGACTTTTTGTTATTTAAAGAATGCTCAAACCGTCTCATCCATGTGGCTTAAAAGAATGGAAATTCTCAGGAAGAGAATTTGATGAATGGGATGAAGAAAGGCGAGGAGTGACCTCTGGGCCTTGTGTCTGTCCTCACACAGGGCAGCCACCCTCGGGCATTGACAATCAGGGCAACTTTACTGAAATTCTGCTCTCAGGTTGGAGTATCTCCCTGCCAAGGGGTCTGCTTATTTTTTCATCTAGAAGACAGCTTCAAAGGGCATTTTTTTGCTTTGGTTTTCCTTTGGGCAACATAAAAGCAGAGAACAAAGGGAACTCAGAACCTTTTTTCTCCTTTTTTTTTTTTTTTTTTTTTGCCACTGACCACTCAGTAGACAGCCTAGGTTCAGAGGTGCCAGTGACCTGCTCCTCCGCATGCCCACTGTCACTTTTGCCTTTGTAGGCAGTCCCACTGCTGCCTCTCCAAGCAGGACAGGTGGAAGGAGACCCTTTCTCCAGGCCGGGAAGGAACTTAGCCAAGGGAAGAAATGCAATCAAGGTCCCAGAGCACATGTTGTGAGCAGGAGCTCTGTCAGATTTCCTGGCCTTAAATCTTGGCTCTGTCGCTTCTTAGCTCTTACACAGGTAACTTCACCTTTTCCTGACCCTCTGACCTCATCAATAAAGATACCAATAACACCCACCTTGCAGGATTGCTGTGAAGATTAAGCATGACAAGGTACATGTCTGGTACAGAGTAAACACGATAAATGTTAGCTACTTTGGTCATCATCATCATCATCAAAGAAATCAGCACTCTATGTGTCCCAATTTATTTTCTGACAACTTCGGAGATAAGCCATGTTTTGTTGACAGAAACTGTGCCATTTAAAGAGTACTGATTTAACTGTCAGCAGACCAAGAGATGAAAGTCAATGTTTATGCCAGGGAGCTGACCAGCCAAGGGGACTCTGGCCGAGACTCTGCATCTTCTTGAGTCTCAGTTCTGCCATCTGTAAAGTGGGCATGATCTTTGCTCCTTAGCCTTTACAAGATTGTTGTTAAAATCCATGCTAGAATTATTTGCCCTTAAACCATAACGAATCATAACAATCTCCTTTTCGATTTCACTCTCTTCTCACTTCTCTCTTCTTCTGGCACCTAACACAAACCTAGGACAGGGCTGAGGCTGGCTAGCTAGCTACCTAGCTACGTAAGTAAGTAAGTAAGTAAGTAAGTAAGTAAATAAATAAATAAATAAATAAATAAATAAATAAATAAATAAATAAAATATTTTTTAAAATTTAGAAAATTAAAAAATAAAAAATGAATGAATGCATGAATGAAAAGAGAGGGAAGAGAAAGCCCTGAATGATGATTCACTCACTCAAAAAAATGTCATGACATTTTTTCATTTTACAAAATTCTTCTTAATCTACTTTCCTATGATTTTAAAGGATTGGTATGAATTGGCCACCCTAGGTAACAGCAAAGCATTTGCTAGATTAAAGATAGGAGGGTTGAATCGGTGTGACTCCTCTGGAAAGCTGCATCAGTATGTCCCAGGCACCATTAGAAAGTTCATTCCCCAGGACTCCATAATCCCAGTCCTGGGCACTTGTCCTGGAGAAGCGTTTTAAAGATAAAAAATAATCATTAGATGAAGTTGTTCACTGCAGGACTACATATAATAAATAGTAAGACATTCAAACCACCTGAATGCCCAACCACAGGGGGACTAGCTAGTAAAACAGAGGCTATGAGATGAAAAATAAAACTTGTGACTCTTAGCAGCAGTGCAAAGGCGTACCAAATTTCATATAGATCACAATTACTACTATCTAAAAATAAAGCAGGCGTAGGAGGATGGCAAAGTTATGGAGAATGGCTAACATTTCTTAAATGTATTTTAAAGTTTATGATTTCTTTTTTCAAGCTGTAAAGTTGGACGACTGAAGTTTTCAAAATAGAGAGGAATCAGGTTTTTTGGCCCCGGGGACAAAAAGAATGAAGGAAGATAGAGATCTTCATGAAATTTTATTGGTGGGCCCAGCGAAATGGCTAAGTATGATTTCGCAAGTCTGTCTTTCCAGTGGTCTGCCTCCGTAAATTCAGCTGCTAATTTATTAAGCTTTGTAACTCCAAGAAATATCTGCATTCCCCAGGGAATCTCAGCAACCAAGCTTTTCAGCCCCAAAGAGGGAGATATTGATCAAAGATAGGCCCTTAAAGCCAAATCTTGGGAGGAGATGAAATGCGAGCTAACAAGTTTTGAAACTCCTTGTTCTGAGTCCTCTTGGAATCATCCGCATATCTGTCCTCTCACTGACACCTCACAAAAACCTCAAGAGCATCACAAACTACCTTATCAGTATAGCTCAGAAAGGCTATGTCAACAGGCTGACGGTCATGCAGCTGGAGACTCGAATTCTAATGCAACCTAAAATTTATACAAACAGTAAGACAACATGGAAAACTGTATTTGGCATAGTGTTAACTAAAAGAAAAAATGTTTGTACAAAATCATACTCACACTGTAATTACCATGGAGTAAAAGCCTTCCACTAATTTAGAAAGAAATGGGAGAAAATGAAAATAGTTTTGCAAGAGTGTTGAAATTAAGATTTTTTTTTTCCTTTTCAACTTCCTTTATTATTATAATATCGTTTTTGCAATAAGGAGGCTCAGGCTACTTTGACTGCACCACACTGTGTGGCGTGCCCTCACCTCTTGCAGGCTTGGAATGTCCTGACTTGAGCCATAATTATATTAAAAATGAAAGTGAATAAATGAATAATGAAGATAATAATAAGAGCTACCGAGAATTAACCATAATTGTCTTGATGATCAGAACAGCTATGAATTAAGAAGCCAGTTGTAATTGTAATGGCCATTGCAATAATGAGCTAGAAAATCAATGTGTGCAAATAGATTCAAGAGGATAGGGGCTAGACTACACGGTGACAGCTGAGGGTCTATGTGTGTGGAGATGGAATCCACAAGAACACTGAGCCAGCCAGGAGAGGATTCGAACAGAAGCACCAACCAGAGGGCATTCTCCCACAGAATGGGTTGGGCTGAACTACACAGGACCAGACCCAGCTAAGAAGAGCAAATATAAGATGCCCTACAATGCTAACTGAGGTCTGGATGCTTTAGGGATGAAGCTGGTTGCAGGCGGGGGTGGGTGGAGGGGGGCACTTACCAGTTGGGAGAAGACCACAAACCTGCCCAACCACGTTGGTGAGACTATAGCTAGACACTCCAACATGATGAGGGGTATGTGCGGACTCTGAGTTCCATGTAAGAAAGACTCCAAAGATAGAACTTTCCTAGGTTATTCCATCTATGGAATTAACTCAGATGAAGCTTTTCTCTCTAGACCTGCTGAGATGTCTGCTGAAAATGTACACTTACCAACTTATGACCCTAAGGTAACATGTGCTATAAGGAAGCAATAGGTTTGTGTGCCCCCAACATGGATGATGGTGTTTTTAAGAACATGGAGCTAAAAATATGGGTTCAAGCTACCACTTATTAGCTGTAGTTATCAGAGAAGTACTTACCTTCTCTGGCTTAGTTTTCTCACCTGTAGAGCAGGGACAGAAATAGAATGTACATAAAAGAGTTGTTATGAGCATTAAATGAGATGATACCTGTTAAGCTCTTAGCACAGAGCTAATATACCATGAGTGTTATTGTTATGACAATATCATTAGAATAAGTAAGATTAAGTGATGTTGGGATTGGTAAATCAAAATTTCATGTTTAACCAGAATTGCACACCTATTAGCTTACTGTCTTCCAACTTTCTTTCCTCAGATTCTGCTTTAGAAAAATGATCTATCTTATCATATTTGAGGCAGGTAACTGGAGGCCTGCCATGACTATTGACTTGAAACATTGACAAGGAAATCCTGTCTATCTCCAGCATAAACATGATTCGAAGGGACAGAAGAAAGAGGTTTTTAGAGTAAACAAGGAATCTGGTAATGAGAGAGGCTGAATGAGTCTCCACTGTTTTGATATCTTTAGAGGATGAGTACCCTTCTATCTTGTATAGAAATAAATGATACTTGTTAGAAATATAGGTATTCGACAAACCTTTAGTAGCTATAAAACAATAGTCCTTACTAAATAAACGTCGAAGTATAAGCCTGATAACAATAGCTAATATTTATTGAGGGCTTACTATGTACCAGGCATGATTCAAATCATTTTGTATTTATTATTTCATTGATGAGGCAACATTATGAGGTAGGTATCGTCTTTTTTTTTTTCTTTTAAGATTATTTATTTGAGAGAGAAGATGTGTGCACATGAACTGGGGGAAGGGGCAGAGGGAGAAGCAGAAGGAGACTCCCGCTGAGTAGGGAGCTGGACACGGGGCTTGATCCCAGGATCTCGGAACCATGACATGAGCCAGAGGCAGATGCTTGACTAACTGAGCCACCCAGGCGCCCCCAGAAGGCAGGTATCTTCTCATCCCCATTTCATAGGTAAGGAAAATTGAAGCAGAGAGATTAATTTGCTCAAAGTTATAATAATGGAGACGGAATTCCAACCAAGCAGTATAGCTAGAGAACCAGTCCAGGAGAGTGATCAAGAGATAGTTGAAACATGTGACTTCTAAATTGCAAGGACAGCCCTACAAAAGCAGGTACTTTTATCTCTATTTTACTCAGCTTTACAGATAAGGAAACTTAAGCTCAGTGGTGTGGCATACCAGGGTCCTGGGGAGAGGTACCTAGGAGAAGCGTTGGCCCTGTGGGGAGGAGTATTTATTACTAACATTGTTTAAAATTGCACTGTTTAGTGAAAACAAGAAGCAGACTGACCTTAATTTGTTTATTGCATTAAATTTTCTACAGATAATGTATTCCTTTATTCCAACACCTGGGGTAAGCTGCTTCTTCTAACTGCCCCCTGCCCCACACTCCCTTGGCATGCCACTGGCTCAGAGAAGTCAAATGGCTAAGTTCATATAGCTCTTACATGCTTGACCCCAGGTCTGAAGCTAGGCTCACCTATTTTCAAACCACATAATAGAAGTAGGGAGGTACTAAAGTTGATTCTTCCCAATCCATTAATTCATTAAAATCACTTAGAGAACTTAAAAAAATATACTAGTGCACAAACCCAGCCCATAGACTGATTTAATCACAATACCCACAGGTGAAATATTTATTTGCATCAATATTTTGAAGCTCCCCATTTATTCTAGAGTACAACCAAAATTGAGACTTTTATAAATTACTAGAATTTCAACTCGGAATTCATATATTTAGCTCTTGAAAAAATATCTCTAGGTAAGATTCCAATTTAGGAATAATCACGCATTGAATTACCCTCTAAACCAAGTCCTTAAATTCTCCAGCCATGAGAAAGTTCCAGGCTAGCCCAGGAAGCTTGAATATCTGGGAACAAAGTGAGTGAGACAGCTTTGTGTGCCAAGCAGTCCCTCTTGGTGGAGTCTTTTTTTTTTTTTTTAAGAATTTATTTATTTATTTGACAGAGAGAGACAGATCACAAGTAGGCAGAGAGGCAGGCAGAGGGAGAGGAAGAAGCCGGCTCCCTGCTGAGCAGAGAGTCCGATGCGGGGCTCCATCCCAGGACCCTGAGATCATGACCTGAGCTGAAGGCAGAGGCTTTAACCCACTGAGCCACCCAGGCGCCCTGTTGGTGGAGTCTTTATAGACTCTAAAGAGTGAATATAAAATCTTGGCATATCAAATAGAAGCAGCAAAACATGTGCAGGAAGAGGTTTCCCAGTTCCAAAGACAACCTAGTGCTGACTGGTATGTTTGCATGCCAAAACAGTTTAAGAGCAGGTACCAAAGCATTCTAATCTATGCTGGTGTCTGGAGCCAGAACAGTCTCCCTGGCCTCCCCCATATTCACTCCAGATGCTATGAGTCAGGCTGGATGTGAATATGTCCTCTAACGACTAATTTAACTTGAACAAAGCAACTCCTGACCACCATTTCAAGTGATCAGAGCAGATGGCAAACCTAGAGGCTATCAGTCAAGGCCAGACTTCTAGAAAGTTTTAAATTCCTGTATCTTAAACTTCTGGGCCACTCTTACCCTGTCTGATTTAGAATCTCCAAAGATAAAGAGATTTAAGTTTACAAAGTTCCTGCAAAGGGACACTGATGTGCCTGATTTGGGCCCCAGTGGGGCAGAGGTCTGGAGGCATGGTGTGACTAGAAAAGCATTTGGGTCTGCTGGCTCCAGAGAACTCTCGCATCCACTTGCCCAAATACCTGAAGAGTTGCCATGAAAGCGATACCCCTTCAGGCCAAGCATGACCTGAGAGTCCCCAAGTATAGTCAAACTCAAGGAGGAGATTCCATGTGGAAACTTCAGACTCCTGGGTAGTTGAGGCTGAGGATAGAGCACATGCTTTAGAACTGAGTCAGGAAGCCTCACCGGACAGACAAGGACTTTGGAGTTAGGCCAGTTTGGATTTTATTCCTGCCTCTGCCACTTCACCAGTTGTGAATATTTGAACAATTAAATTAATCTCCCTCAGGCTCAATATCTGCATCTATAAACTGGGGAATAAAAATACCCCCTTCATAGGTTTATGCCAGTTATGTATTATACCCGTCCTGGGCCTTCCAGTTTTCACATCCATTCCTCTGGCTTCCCATTGATCTACTTTGCAGGCTGGCTCTGGCTGGGTTGGCGAATGGGAGGCCCCAGGGGAGACTCGAGGGTGCAAGGAAGATAGAAGCCATGGAATTCTCTCCCTTTCCATGACTTGGTGGCATTCCTATAGTGACTTCTCTGCCGTGGCCCTATCTCCCAGCAGGCAAGTCCATCATGCTTCTAGCTCCCACTACTAGGCCCCATCCGATGCCTGCAATTACTGGGAAGTCTTCTGTTGGAGAGTCTCCCTCTGCGAGAGCTAGTCTCAGAGTTTCCTTATATCCCGGAAGTCCTTGTCAGCGCTTCCACCACCTGTGTCACCAATTTCCTGGATTATACTCTCTCTCTTTTAAATAGCTAAGTCGTTCCTTGCCATTAGATCTTTGCATTATAAAGTCCCAGCTATATTGGTACTATATTGGTACTATTTATTTTCCATAAATTGGAACTATTATAATTAAGTATAGTATAATAAGCCACTTCTATTCCCAGGCACTGCCTGCCATTGTCCTTAGTAGGACTGCTCAGGGGCATGGACTCTGACTGCAGCCACATCTGTTTGAGCAGCTCGCCCAAGCTTGAGATAATAATAATAGTCAACATTTATATAGTGCTTCCTCTGTACCAGGCATGGTTCTAATTGCTTTCTTTAAATTAACTCATTAATCTTCACAACAACCCCATGAGTTGGACACTATTACTACTGGAATTGAAGCAAAGAAAAAAAAAAAGTGAAAGACTTGCCCAGGTTCATAGAGCTAGTGGGTGTTAACGCTAAGATTCGACCCTGGGCAGCCTGGCACAGAGGCTGTTCTCCATCAGCGCAATTCTTCACCTCCTCTCAAGATCATTGCCTCAGAATTGAAGAAACAATGCATTTTCATTCCAGAGGCCATTGCCACTAGCTCTGAAGGGTCCCATGTGAAGGGGCTCTATGTCATCGATTCAGACCGAGACACCAAAGAAAACATTACGATGTCCTGATCAAGCATCCCTGCTCATCTTGGCCCAGAGGAAGGTCTGGCATCCAGCCCTGAGGCTGCCTGGCCCCCACCACCTTTTTCAACATTAATAGATACCTCTAGTGGAGCCTGACCACACAGGAATCCATAAGTCATTAACTGGAGCTATATTAAACCTATAAAATTCAATTGCTGACATTCCAATGGCCTTCTTATAAATTAGTTGATCAGATGGTTTTACTCATCCAGTAATTAACTGAAGGCAAAGGGGAACTAAGGCTTATTGAGTGTTTACTCTATGTCCAGCCATCTTCCAGGAGTTGCACACATGACATCTCGTTTCTTTATCACCCTCCTAGCAACCCTTTGAGAGTCAAGTGTGATCCCCACTTTACAGAAGAAAACAGAGCCCAGAGAGACTGAGTGAGCTCATGACCACCAGAGCAGAGTTTGAACACAGGCCCCCGCAGCTTGTAAAGCTAAGGCTTTTTCCCCCAAACCACACTGTGGAGGGTGGAGCTACTCTGTGCCCAGAGCCTTGACAGCTGCTTTTCTGCATTATCTCATTGCATTAAGTCCAGTGTACTAAAGAAAGGAAAGAGATCATCAGACGCTAAGACCATAGATAGTGTGCCTGTCCTTGAGACACGAAAGATAGAGAAGGAAATTGTTTAAAAGTATCTCCCCCGCCCCCGCCCAGTTCTAGTTGGTCTCAAATCATACATACACACTCTCTCCCCAAACTAACTTCTTTTGGCCTTTTGTATGCAGATGAACAAAAAGACCAGCTCCATATTTGGGGAGAATCCCAGAGCTTATGTTTGGCTGAAAATGAACATGGTCAGTGAAAGTAACAGAATGGCGCAAGGGTAGAGACATTAGGTTAACTAAAGAAGGCAATGCCCTTCAGACTCAAAGCCCCTTTCAGGGACACAGCCACAAGAGGAAAATCAATATAAAGTGTATCTGTGTTCCAGTTTTAAATATTTCTTCTTCCCAGCTGAAGCCTGTTTTCAGGGAATCACTGTTGTTACTCCCCAAGGGACTGCTCTCCATCACTCCCTACCTGCCAGCTTCTTAGAGAAATGACCATGCTTGATTCTACAGTGTAGTCTTCCAACTTCTTCCCTAGTATATACCCCTAAAAGTTTTTGAGAAAATAGATACTTTGCAAAAATTATGACTATTTTTTTAATTTTAAGGTTAAATAGATGTAGAAAAAATTTCAAGCATATCATTATGTTTTCCTTAGCATATCAGGTATGCTTTTATTACATTTTTGAGTAATTGTAGATTCAGATATAATTGTAAGAATTAAAGCAGAGAGATTCTATGTGCTCTTTATGCAGTGCTCCAAATGGTAACATACTGCAGAACTTCTAGTAGGATATCACAACCAGGATGCTGACTTTGATACAATCAAGATTCAGAATATTGTTATAGCCAAGGATCTCTATGTAGCCTTTTTATAAATATATACCTATTAGTTTTCTAGGGCTGATATATAACAAAGTTCCACCAACTGGGTAGCGTAAACAACAGAAGTCTATTGTCTCACAAGTCTGGAAGCTACAAGTCCAATATCAAGGCATTGGTAGATTTGGTTCCTTCTGAGAAGTAGAAGAGAGAATTTATTCCATCCCTCTTTCCTAACTTCTGGTGGTTTGCTGACAATCTTTGGGGTTCTTTGACTTGGCATACTCTGCGTTTATCTTCCTTTAGTGTTGTGTGTGTGTGTGTGTGTTTCCACTCTTTATAAGGAATTCAGGCATATTGAATGAGGGACCCATCCTACTTCATTTTAACCACGTCTTAACTAATTATATTTGCGGCAACTCTATTTCTAATCAAGGTCATGTTCTAAGGCACTGGGAGCTAGGTTTTCAACATAATAATTTGTGGGGCACAGAATTCAATCCTTAATACCCTTTCCCCACTCTCAACCTCTAGAAACCACTAATCTGGTCTCCATTTCTACAACATTATCAGTTCAAGAATATTATATAAATGGAATCCTATACTCTATAACTTTGGGGGGTTAGCTTTTTTCACTTAAAGTATTTCTTTGGAGATTTATACAAATATTTGACTCTATCAGTCATTCATTCCTTTCTATTGCTGATCAGTATGTTCAGAACATTAGGCATTGTATGGATATCCCACAGTTTGTTTAATCTTTTATCCATTGAAGGACACACAGGCTTATTCCAGTTTTTGGTTATTATAGAAAAAGCTGTTATGAACATTCAAGTACAGGTTTTTGTATGAACATAAATTTTCATTTTCTAGTGAAATATTGGGTCAAATGGTAATGGCATGTTCAGTGTTATAAGAAACCGCCAAACTATTTTCCAGAGTGATGGTACCAATTAACGTTGGTAAAGATATCAGCAATGTATGAGTGATCTGATTTCTCTACAACTTCCTCAGCATTTGTTGTTACAGATTTTGGTGGTGGTGGTGAAGTTTAGCCACTCGGATAGGTGTGTAGTGATATTTCACAACTTTCATTGAATTTCCCTAGTGGCAAATGATGTTGGACTTCTGCTTCTGTGCTATTTTCCATGGGCATATCTTCTCTAGTGAAATGTCTCTCCATGACTTTTGTTCATTTTCTAATTAGAGTAAAAACTGTTCAGCTTTTGGAATTCTTTATGTATTCGAGATACTAGTCCTTTATGGAATATGTGGTTTGCAAATATTTTCTCCCAGTCTGCAGCTTGCCTTTTCATCCTTCTCATATGAGGTTTTGCACCAGAAAAGTCTTTAATTTTGTTGAGGCCTAATTTATTAATTTTTCCTTTTATGAACTGCTTTTAATGCCAGATTAATTATTTGTTCTATAATTTGAAGATTTTTCTGTTTTTCTTGTCAAAGAGTTTTATTTTTTATGGGTTTTTTTTTAAAGATTTTATTTATTTATTTGACACAGAGAGAGAGATTACAAGTAGGCAGAGAGACGGGCAGAGAGAGAGGAGGAAGCAGGCTCCCTGACACGGGGCTCCATCCCAGGACCCTGAGATCATGACCTGAGCTGAAGCCCGAGGCTTTAGCCACTGAGTCATATAAAATATATGTTTTATATTTTATATTTAAGTCCAAGATCTGTCATTTTTTGTGTGTAAGGTATGAGGTTTAGGTTGAGAGGTTTTGGCTGGTTTTTAATTTATTGATTTTTCTTTGTTTATGGATGACCAATTGCTCCAGTACCATTTTCTAAAAAGGATTTCTCTGTCAAATTGCTTTTGTGACTCTCAAAAATCAGTTGGTCTTATTTACATGGATCTATTTCTGGGTCTCCTATGCTGTTCCATTCATTGTCTTGATTACTATAGCTATACCTTAAGTCTTGAGATGAGGTAACTCCTCCCACTTTGAAAATTTGTCAAGATAATTTCAGCTATTCTGTAGCTTGTGGTTTTCCACATAAACTTTAGAATAAACTTGTCTGTGCTTACAAATGATCTTGCTTGGATTTTGATAGGAGTTGCACTAAATCTATAGATCAATTTGGGAAGTATTGGTAATTTTACTATGTTATATCTTCTAATCCATGAATTTGTATGTTTCTTTACATATTTAGGTCTTCATTATTTTTCATTAGCACTTTATAATTTTTAGCATGCAGATAAAGAAATTTTTCTTTAGTGTACATCTAAGTAATTTTATTTGAAGAGATTATAAACAGGATTGTATTTTTAATTTTGGTTTCTGCATGTTTATTGCAAGTCTGTAAAAATGGGGTTGACTTTTTGTGTATTGATTATGTGTCCTATAACCTGGCTGAATTCATTTATTAGCTCAAGAAATTTTTTTGTAGATTCCTTGGAATTTTATATGCAAACCATCATATCATCTGCAAACAGAAATAGTTTTATTTATTTCCAATCTGTGACTTTCATTCTTCTCCTGGCCTATTGCAGTGTTTAGAATTTTCAGTACTATATTGAATAAGAGTGGGGTGGGTAGACATCCTTGCCTTGTTTCCTGATCTTGGGGGAAAAGCAGTTCGTCTTTTACTGTTAAGTATGATGCTTCCTGTAACTTTAAAAAAAAAAATTTTTTTTTAAGATTTTATTTATTTATTTGACAGAGAGAGACACAGTGAGAGAGGGAACACAAGCAGGGGGAGTAGGAGAGGGAGAAGCAGGCTTCCTGCCAAGCAGGGAGTCCGATGCGGGACTCAATCCCAGGATCCTGGGACCATGACCCAGCCTGAAGGCAGAGGCTTAATGACTGAGCCACCCAGGCACCTGTAACTTTTAAGTAGATGCTCTTTATCAAGTTGAGGTAGTTTCTCTCTACTCATAATTTGCAGAAAGAATTCATCGTGAATGAGGTAGTTTCTCTCTACTCATAATTTGCAGAAAGAATTCATCATGAATGAGTGTTGGAATCATGAATTCATCATGAATGCGTTTCTACATCAACTGATAGGAGTATATTATTTTCCTTCTTTAAACTATTAATATGGAGGGCTGTATTGATTGATTTTTGAATGTTGAACCAACCTTGTATGCTTGAATAACTTCTACTTGGTCATGGTACGTAAGTCTTTTTAAAATGGATTTGCTAATATTTTGTTAAGGGCTTTTTGCATCTCAGTTCAGGCATGAGGGATATTGGTCTATTGTTTTGGTTTGGTTTGGTTTGGTTTGTGTGGAATTGGTTTGGTACTATCTTCGTATGGTTTTAATATTAGGGCAACACCAGACTCAAAAAATGAGTAGGGAAGTGTTCCTTCATCTATATTTTAAAGGGCATTGTGTAAAATCATTGTTAATTTTTAATATAAATATTTGGAAAATCTGTTTCTTTGATATTTCTTTGATAGATTTTTACTTGAACATTCAATTCCTTGTATGGCTATAAGGCTGTTCAGATTGTCCGTTTTGTCGTGGTTGAGTTTTGGTAGTTTGTGACTTTCAAGGGATGGCTTATTTCTTCCAAATTTTTGCATTTTTTGTGTAAAATTGCTCGCAGTATTCCCTCATTTTTTTTGATGGCTGAAAGATCTGAAGTAATAGCCACTATTTCCTTCATGATTTTGGTGACTTAAATCTTTTTTTAAGTTTTGTCAGTCTTGTTAGAGGTTTATCAATTGATTTTTCCAAAGAACTAGGTTTTCCCCACTGATTTTCTCTATTTCTTTCCTATTTTCAATTTAATTGATTTCTGCCCTTTATTGTTTACTCATTTTTACCTTTTTTAAATCTTGGGATCAGGACTTAAATTACTGATTTGAGACATTTCCTAATTTTAATGTAACATTCAGTGCTATAAATTTTCCTCTCAATATTGTTGTAGATGCATCCCACAAATTTTGATATGTCGCGTTTTTGCTTTCATTCATTTCTGTTTCTGTTTCTAATTTCCCTTGAGACTTCCTCTTTAACTCCTGCATTATTTAGAAGATTTTATTTATTTATTTGGTACAAAATAGTGGTTTTATTAAAGCACGGGGACAGGACCCATGGGCAGAAAGACCTGGGGCACCAATGTTGTGAGGGGTGAAGGATTATATACTTGGGAGCTGGGGGTAGGGAAAAAGGGAGGTTTTCAAAAGAACTTTCATATGCTAAAGAGGACCTACAAGATAACCGAGGTCTTGCCATTGTCAAGTTAAGGTTGTTTTTCCCTCTTAGTAAAGCATTAACTTCCATGCATTCAGAGATTTCCTGTTGTCTTTCTGTTACTGATTTCTAATTTGATTCTATTATGATCAGAGAGTACCCTGTGTATGACTTCAATTATTTTTAAGTTTGCCAACATTCATTTTATGGCCTAAGATAAGGATCTTGGTGAATGTTCTAAGGGTACTTGGGGGAAAAATTGTACTCTGCTATTGTTTGATAAAGTGTTCTATTTATGTTACATAAATACTGTTGGTGGATTGTGTTATTTACCTGTGATATCCTTGCTGATTTTTTATTAGTTGCTGATCTCATCTAACTGATTCTACCAGTTACTGGAAGGGAGCATTTATTTCCCCACTATAATTGTGGATTTGTTCTATTTCTCTTTTTGGCTCTGTCAGTATTTGTTTAATGTATTTTGAGGCTCTGTTGTGCAGTGAATACATATATAGGACTGTAATGGCTTCCTGGCAATTGGTCCTTTTGTCACATTATGTCCCTCTTTGTCTCTAGTAATCTTCTTTGCTCTGAAGTCTACTTTATCAGATATTGCTATGGGAGATTAATGTTTGTATCTCTTTTTCCATGTTTTTACTTTCAGTCTGGTTACATTATTGAATTTGAAGTTTCTTATAAACAGCTTATACTTGAGTCATAATTTTTTTAATCAATGCTGCCAATGTCTGTCTTTTGATTTGTCTATTTAGATCATTTCCATTTAATGTAATTATTGATATCTTCATGCCTAAGTCTGCCATTTTTTGTTGGTGTAGTATTTTCTACTTGTTTTCTCTAGTTTTCATTTCTTTCTCTTGTCTTCCTTCAGAATACTTGAACATATTTTAGGACTCAATCTTATTTATAATATTTTTTAATATATCTCTTCATAAAATTTTATTTAGTGGTTGCTCTGGACATTACAAATATACATATGTGATTCGTAACAGTCTACTGGTATCTCTATCTTACCAATGCCTCAATGCATTTAAAGTCTTTTACCTTCTTAAATATTGTCTTGCATATCAGATCATGCTGTAATTTTTGTTTCAATCATCAAATATGACTTAGGAAACTCATGAGGAAAAGGATAATCTATTGTTTGTACTCATATTTCTCTTCTTTCCTTGATCTCTTCCTCCTTCTGGGTCCTCCAAGATTTCCTCTTTTCTTTTTCTGTTTGAAGAAGTTGCCTTAGCTGTTCATAAGGGTAGGTCTGTTAATGACAAATTCTTTTAGTTTGCCTTCATCTAAGAATGTTTGTCCCCTTCATTTCTGAAGCATAATTTTGCCAGGTAGAGAATTCATGATTTACAGTTCTTTTCTTTCGACAATTGAAAAGTATTATGTTGCTTCCTTTTAGCCTCATGGTTTTACATGAGAAATCTTCTGTAATTCAAACTGATGCACCCCATAGGTAATGCATTGTTTCTCTTTGACTGCTTTCAAGATTATCTCACTATCTGTAATTTTCAAAAGTTTTCTTATGATGTATCTCAGTGAGGATTTCTTCAGGGTTATCAGGTTTGCAGTTTTGCTCAGCTTTTTACATTTGTCAATAGGGCAAGCATCGCTCCCATGCGACAGATGAGATCCTCAAGTCCAGAGAGAAAAGGTCATTTGCCTTAGGTCACACAGATGGGAAGCCCCATAGCCAGGCCTTGAGTCCTAGTATTTTGTGGCCAAGTACAATGTTAATTACATAACTGGACTCGGTAATCATATTTTCAGTTTCTGGAATTGGCCACAATTCCCTTCAGGGTCTAGCAGTACAAATTCCTATAATAAAATAGGATTCTGCTGGTTTGAGTCTAGAGTCTTGTGTTGTCATCCCGCAGTGAATGCCATATTGTTATCACACTGACCTTACA
The DNA here is from genome assembly GCA_002007465.1 of Ailurus styani. NCBI lineage: Eukaryota > Metazoa > Chordata > Mammalia > Carnivora > Ailuridae > Ailurus > Ailurus styani. The sequence goes on along the minus strand of LNAC01000201.1, from coordinate 328,609 downwards.
GGAACAGATGGGGAGAAAATGCAGAACGTTCTTCCTCCTGCTCTTGTTGTCCTGATCCACATGAATTGTGGTGCAGCAAAGGGAAAATGAAAATGTAGCAGTTTGCCTCTAAAGCATCAAATTGCCATCTGGTCTGAAGGCATTTATTATTTAACCATTCCCATATAGAAGTTGAGGTAGCTCTAAAAAGCATTTTTGTTTTTCCTTGAGGAGTTGGACAGTTTCAGAAGCAAATTTTACCACTTCTTTGTTCCCTGGCCTATGGATAAGGGAATACTTTCTGAAATTAGACAACTAATTGATGTACTTTGTGCATGGGTGAGACATCACAGATCTCTAGGAACCTCAATAAAGAGAAGGAGAGTTAAATGATGATGGATGAGATTTCCATCTGCAGGAGTAACCCAAATGATTTCTGCAATTCAGAAGCTAAAGAAACCTGGGGACAACAAGTTTAACCATTGAGTGTTAAAGACAATCTCCAGAGGCAATAATAGACCATATTATGTCTCAGAATACTTCAACCTGGAATACTCTGGAGGTTGTCATAGCAATACACCATAGACTGGGTATCTCAAACCACAAAAATTTATTTCTCATGATTCTAGAAGCTACAAGTCCAAGATCAAGGTGTCAGCAGGATTGGTTTCTCCTGTCTCTTCTTGTTTTAAAGATGACTATCTTCTCCCTGTCTTCTTCATGATCTTCCCTCTGTGCTCATCTGTACCCAAATTCCCTCCTCTGATAAGGACACCAGTTGCATTGGATTAGGGCCACCCCAATTACCTCACCTTCACTTAATTACCTGTTTAAAGATCCTATCTCTAAATACAACCACATTCCTAGGTTCCAACATATGTGTTGGGGGGGAGGGGTAAGGGGTGTGACACAATCTAGCCCATAACATTCCTTAAGTGTATTTGTGACTTGTGCTGAGATTTTTTCCTCTCGGCTCTATTTCCAATCTTTATTCTTCTCTGTTCTCTATTGCACAAAACTACATTTCCAAGGCTCCTTTGCCAACTGGCTCTGGGTTGAAGGAAGGCACTGGGAGGAGACTGAATGTGGGAGGAGGAAAGAAGCCAGCACATTTCTCCCCCTGCCTCAAGTAGCCCCTCTGACAGACGATGACTCTCCTCCATTGTTCCAGCACCAGCCAGAAAGCTCCTCCTTCATGGTGCCCATTCCTACTAGGCTGTCCTTGTCATGGCTGTGTCTCCTGTCAGATAATCCTGGGGTCTAGCTCTGGTAACCATCTCCTTCCTTTGACCTTCTACCCCTAAAGGTGGAAGTAGCTTTCTGTAGTTTTTAACTTCTCTGTTTTTCCCATTTTTATTGTTTCTTTCCTTCCTTTTTTTTTTATTATGTTCACTTAGCCAGCATATAGTACATCATTAGTTTTTGATGTAGTGTTCAACGATTTATCAGTTGCTTATAACACCCAGTACTCGTCATAACATGTGCCCTCCTTAATACCCATCACCCAGTTACCCCAACCCCCCACCCCCTCCCTCCTGTAACCCTCAGTTTGTTCCCTAACTTCCGACGTGGTTCAACATCCTCTGTTTGGTGCCTTAGCTCTCCCATCACTTGGCTAACCGATTCCTTGCATTAACTTTCATCTTTGAAAGACAGAACATCTCCTGTTTCCTTACTACGATGTGATTGCTACATCCCCATCTCAGAAAGATGATTCTAACAGAAGGCAAAAAATAAAGCTCAGCATAGAACCTTAAAACACAAAGGAGTATCTACCATGTGACAATAAACTAAAGTAACAAACAAAGGCCACATATATTCTCTACTTACAAAATTTCTTTCTAGATGAGAAGACAAACATTAATAGTCTCATAAACTCATGTGATCCCCAAATACACAGCTAGCAGCAACTGTGATTATAAAAGCTTAATCCCCCACATTCATGGGCTCCTTCCAAGGTCCTAGAAGGAACCCCGGCTATGCGTTTACAGGGCTATATGTTAAACATGGTCATATATTTTCTGTAAAATTTGCAAAAGAAACAGATTTTTTGAATTTACACATACTTGGAACAAAAACAAAACTTCACTGTCCCTGCAGCAATTATTTCAGAGTTGGCAAGCAGGGGCTCAGCCTTTATAGACACAATATCGGCATTGATTAAAAACCTTAATATGTTCTCTGGGCTTTTGGTTCCTGGACAGTCTGAGAGTGGACTGGAATCAGCTCTTAGCCAAAGTTGCTCTTAATCCTCAACATTCTACTGAGGCAGCAGTACACAGGTAAGTTCATGTGCTAGGTAGGGTCAGACAGCCTTGATTATAGTCCCAGCTGCATCTTCTCTTACTATATAACTTTGAGCCTCAGGCTTCTGATATGTTAAATGGAAATAATTTTAGTACTTAACTCATAGGTTTGTACTGAGGATTTAATGAAATTACCCAGGTGAAGTGTTTGAAGCATACCTAGAACTCTTTCTAGAGTAAATGCTATATAAATGGTACTCATTATTATTACTGCTCTTATGAACTTGATCTCAGACTTCCAGTGCCTTGGTAATATGCCTCAGGGACTTCCTGCATCATCAAACTCTCCACAACCAAAATGTCAGTACTAACACATTATTTTTATAGACCATTTTTATCATCCACCCATATTTCCTAAGGAAAACATCCAGTACAACTACACTCAGAAGTCTTTGACTTCTCAAGTAAATACAATTTTGCAGTAGGCAGAAGAATTTCTGTTTCTCATAGTTATGGGGGGAAAAAAGTGCTGAATACTCAATTTACTTTTCACAGGCACCTGGATTTTCCTCTCAGGGTCAGCGTTTAGGCAAACATTTATAGGACCCTCCAGGAATCTGACCTAAAGTCTCCAGTCCATCCATCACCTGACCTAACACAGATTTGACTGTGAAAACTCAATATGTAATACAGATGAAAGCAGACCTGCTCTGTTTGAAGTAAATTAGGCCCCAATAACCTTGTCCACTGACACCCACGCCTAGTAAAAGAGACTTTTGAGTTCTATTTCAGTGAACAAATAAGTCTCTCAAGAATACAGTTTGCAAACTGTTCCTTAGCCCAGGGGTCAGAGAACCTTTTCGGCAAAGGGCAAGGTAGTAAGTATTTTAGGCTTTGTAAAGCATGCAGTTTCCATCAGCAAGACTCAAATTTGCCCTTGTAGCCCAAAAGGAGCCATGGACAATAGGTAATGAATGAATATGGATGTGTTCCAATAAATTTTTATTTACAAAAACAGAGAGTAGACCGAATTTGACCTTTAGACTATAGATTGCTGATCTCTGCATTGGCTGAAAGGAGAGGAGGTTCTTAGAAGGTCAACAGCCCCTAAAAGCCAGCACGTGCTTTTTTTTCCCTCCTCTTCCTTCTTCTCCTCCTCCTTCCATTCTCCGCCACTCCCCATCCTTCTTCTCTTTTGAAGGTCTATAAAGTTAGGTGCATATTCTTACCTTGAAGAATGATGTGCTATAGGTTATTTTTATTGTTGTTATTATTATTGTTTACGTGTCACCTTGACAGTCTAGTAAATAAACAGCCAATGACCTTTTCAGCATCTTTGAAGTGTCCTTGCTTACCTGCAGAAAATGTTCATTAAAGAACAGACAGGGCACAGCCATGAAGATTGGTAAGCCACCCCCCCACATTGTGGGATGTGCAAACTTGGCCAATTTCCAATCTTCCTGAGCTCCCTTCCATCATCTCTAAAATGACAATCATACTAGCTACTTGACAGAATTGTCAGGAGGTTTAAAGAACTTCAGAGTAAGGGTTGAACACATGGCAGTTTCCTTTCCCTTTTTATTAAACATGGAGGGCAAGGATGGTTTCTTCTAAAAAGTGGAAGGAAAGAAACAAAATGAAAAAGTCTAACGTGCCTAAAAATAATGCAAGCAACTCTTCCTAAATGTCAGTATTTTTTAAAACACCAAGTCTTTCTCTCTCAACGGAACATGCAACAGGTTTAGCGAGATATACAGCTGACCCTTGAACAACGTGGGTTTGAACTGTGCAGGTTAACTTCCATGCAGATTTTTTCAATAAACACGGTACAGTACTATAAATGTATTTGCTCTTGCTTATGATTTTCTTAATGACAATTTCTTTTCCCTAGCTTACTTTGTGGTAAGAACAGGACATAATACATATACATGTAGTAGTTAACTGACTATTTATGTTATCGGTAAGGCTTCTAGTCAACAGTAATCTACTAGTAGTTAAGTTTTGGGGGAATCAAAAGTTATACGTGGATTTTCAACTGTGCGGGGGGGGGGAGGCTGGGGGATGGACCCCTTAACTCCTGCATTGTTCAAGGATCAACGGTAGTGGAAAAACCTCAAAACTAGAAGAGTCCAAGGGACACAGCTCCTTTTCTTAGCTCGGCCATGTGCCTTTGTGTAAATCATTTCTCTTCACTACCAATTTCTTTTAATTTTTAATTTTAATTTAATTTCTTTTAATTGTCAAAATGAAGATGGCTGAATGAGATCAAGGGTTCCCAAAGTGGCAGAAAACCATCATCAGAGGTTCTTAAATCCATGCAAGCATCTGAATAAAGTGCTCTCATGTGGAGGTAGAGAAAGCAATATTAAAAACAATCCTGGGGGGGAAAAAAAACAATCCTAGAATTTGACAGTGTGAGCAACACTGGGTTGGATGATACCTCAGGTGCCTGCTGATTCTCACTGTCCATATCTCAGTGAAACTGTGCAGTTCTATTATGTCTATGCACATCCCATAAATGTAATTGCCAATATGGCATTGTTATTCAGGAGGCATTTTATTAGTCACCCTGAGTTCACACTATGAATACAGACTGGGAATTTGGATTCTTTCCTTAGCAGCTTGAAAATCAACTGAAGCCAGCTCGACTGTAGGGAGGCATGGTAACAATGTACACAATCAGTCTTCCCTCTTTGAAAGAAGTCATCATTCCCAGGGCCAAGGAAACAGGCTACTACGATGGAGAAACAGATGTGAGGCAGGATCTCAAGAGTGGCCAAAGTTAAGCAATTTCATTCATCAATGTGCAGCTGCTGCTCTAGAACTAGAAGTAAATTCTGGGAGGCAGAAGTTATTTTTGCCTGCTCAGCACTTAGTCCCATTCTCCTGGTAACACTTCAGTTTTCCTTGGAAGGGGTGGGCTGGCGAATCATACACAGTCTGTGTGATTCTGGTATGGTTGACCCAGATTTCTGGAGGGGTCCCATATTCTTACTCTGGCCAGTGAGAATAATCTATCTCTCCAGACAGAGGGATTGACCTAGGGTTGGGCACATGAGTCAGAAAGATCCAATGGGAGTCCATTTCATCTTTCTAACTGGAACCATTGATAAAGATCCAATCCCTTTGAGATTATTTAACTGATAGAATGGAAGCCATAGTTGCCACCCCCACACATACACAAACACACACAAATAAGCTCTCAGAGAACAGAGGTGACACAGAGAAAATCAGAGCCAAAAGAAGAAGAGTGACAATTTACAGATTACTAAACACCTGGATTCAGCTATACCTGAAGCAAGACACCCCAGATTTTTCAATTATGAGAGCCAATAAATTTCCTTTTTTCCTTAAGCCAGTATGAGTTGGATTTACATGATGTAACTGAGAGAGGCTTGATAACATTGAAATGTCTAAGAAAAAGCAAATTACCACATGAAGGTCTGTTGATACACACATAGGTGGACACAAACACACACACACACATCCCTTTGTTCAACTGTTCCAACTTCTCCCATTTGTTTGAGTCAAAAACCCAGATTCCTCTCTCCATATCACCTTCCAGTCCCTAAATATGTTTACACAATTCCAAAGTTCTACTAACTTTGTCTCTTAAATATTTCCTAAACTCACCTGCTTTTCTACAACCCCATGTTAGTGTTTCTCTGAAGTCTTCCTCAATCCTCAGTAGAAGTATTCCAAAATCCACCTAACGAATTTCTTGCATATTGCATGATTATACCCAAATCCTGTTCAAGCATTGCCCATACCCATCTTCCAAAATAGTGTTTCTAAAGTATGAATGTTGCTGAACTCCTTAACATCCATCAGATTCTCCATTGCCTCCAGTATAATCCAGATTCCATAGCACTGTGTACAAGGTTGCTTGTGCTACCGTGTCTAGACTCTGCATACTGTTCAAGTTTTTTTTAAAAAATAACTCCCCTTGATCCCTTCAGTTCTCTTTCCTCCTCCCCACCACACATACTAAATATGCTTCTCCAGGCTGAACTACTTCAGTTTTCCAAACAACAGACTATATCACACCTCTTTGCTTTGTAGAATTGAACTGACCTTAGCAAGCAGCATTTCTAGGAAATACACTGTTGTCGGCTGTATCAGACACACCATATGCCCACAAGTTATGAAATACTTTCTGCCATTCAATTCCATGAGAATTTGAACAATTACAGCTTGTTGTTTTGACCCAACCATTGCTGGGCCAAATGTCTTAAGACTATTTCCACGCTCAGGTATAGATGTTCACCCGATGATCAAAGCCAAAATAGAAAAGCAAGAATAATTAGTATCTTGATTTTCTTCATATCTCCTATAGGAGATTACTTGCAAATACAACCATATTTGAGGATTCACTGTAGCCAAGATGGAGTAACACTTTTACCCGCCATCCTGAAACAACCAGAAAACAAACATAATCTATGAAACAATGGTTTACAAGACACTGGGTATCAGGCAGAAGAGAACAATAACTCTTGAGGGACAAGAAACCAATTAGGTAAGTCTTATGATTGCCCCCACTTCCTGCCTTGAGAGAATTTCCAGGACATAGCATAGGGCAAGGCCACATGTCAGAAGCTAATGGACGGAGCTGAGGAGACAGAGCTGAGAGTCCGGGGACACCAGGGTGGTTAGAGTTAAAGGACAGAGTACCAGAGAGAAGAGAGCTGCACTGAGAGAACAACCCAGAGGTCTGCAGAAGTCTCCTCAAGCATGTGGCTAAGCAGTTACCATTCCAAAAAGCCAAAATACCTCTGAAAAAGAAAAATGAGGATAAAAGACTAATACTACCCGATTTCAAATCTTATTATAAAACTGTAAGCAAGACAGTGTGGTATTAGGACACCAATGAGTACTTCAATGGAACAAAATAGAATTCAGAAACAGATGCATGCACGTACAGACAACTGAGGTTTTGACAAAGATGTGAAGGCAGTTCAGTGGAGAAAGTATAATATTTACAACAAATGATACTGAAACAATTGGATATCCATACCTCACACCATATGCGAAAGTTGACTCAATATGAATGTAGCACCTAAAACAATAAACTCTGTTAACTCCAAAATTTCCAGAAGAAAACACAGGAGAAAGCCTTAATGACTTTGTGTTAAGAGTTTTGTTTTGTTTGAATATGGAACGCTTCATTAATTTGCATGTCATCCTTGCATAGGGGCCATACTATTTATCTCTGTATCATTCTCATTTTAGGATATGTACTGCCAAAGTGAGCACTGTGTTAAGAGTTTTTAGATGCTCCATCAAAAGCATAATCTACAAAAAGAAAAAATGATAAATTAGATTTCAACAAAGTTTAAAAATTTGCTCTTTAAAAGATAGCCAAGAGAACAAAAGAAAAGCCACAAAACGAGAGAAAATATTTACAAATTATATTTCTGAAAGGGAATTTGTATCCAGAATATATGAATAACCCTTAAATATCAATAATAATTAAATAAAGTCAATAATAAGAAAACAAAAAACCCATTTTCAAAAATGAGCAGAAGATTTGAATAGATACCTCACTAAAGAAGATATACCAGAGGCAAATAAGCACGTGAAAAGATTCTCAACATTGTCAATCATTAGGGAAATTCGAATTAAAACCTCAATGAGGTACTGGTGCATTCCTATCAGAGCAGCTAAAAATTAAAAAGTTTACCAATTACGAGGGATAGCTATGACATAGAGGAACTAGAACCTTCATACATTGCTGGTGGAAGTGTAAAATGCTATAACCACTTTGAAAAACAGTTGGACAGTTTCTCAAAAAACTTAAACATAAAACTATTCTTAGGTGTTTACCCGAGAGAAATAAAAGTGTATTTCCAAAGATTTGAACGTGAACATTCATAGCAGATTTATTTACAATAACCAAAAACTAAAAACAATCCAAACCCATTCATAGGTGAATGTATAAACTCGAATATGTATACAAATGAACACTCACAAATATGGAATGAACTATGGATAAATATTCAACATGGATAAATCCCAAAATAATGATGCTGAGGTAAGAAGGCAGGCAAGAAGAGGACCTGCTTTATGATTCCATTTATATAAAATTCTAAAAAAAGGCAAGCCAGTCTACAGAGACAGAAAGCGAATCAGTGGTTCCCTGGGGATGGGGGAAGGGACAAGAGGGCAGGATTACAAAAGAACATGAGAAAACTTTTGAGGAGGAGGGGTATGTCCATAACCGTGCTTGTGATGATGGTTTTACAGGCAAACGGATGTGTCAAAATGTATCAGACTGTACGTTTTAAATACAGGCTGTTGGTATGTTAATTACACCTCGAAAAAGCTTATTTTAAGAATAATAACAATAATTATTTCCATTCCTATATCCACGCCCCTTTGCAGTGCACGTTTGCAGGTATTCCCATCAAAAGGTTAAGGCTATTTCTCCATCCTTTGAATCTGGGATGGCTAATATAAGGGGCTAGAAGGGCCGTTGTTGCCCATTCTGATCTAGGCCGAAAAAACTTGTCTATTCCCTACTCTTAGTGCATTCGGGCTGCTCTAACAGAGGCCCATTGACTGAGTGGCTCAAACAGCAAACGTTTGTTTCTCACAGTCAAGTCGGTCAAGGGGTTGGCAGACTCAGTGTCTGATTAGAGTCCACTTCTGGATTCAAAGACAGGCACTTTCTCACTGTGTCCTCATGTCTGGGAAGGGGTCTCTTTTATAAGGGCGTTAATCTCATTCAGGAAGGCTCTGCCCTTGTGACTGAATCAAAGACCACAGGCTTCCTCTCCCAGCACCATCACACTGGGAGATAGTATTTCATCGGAGTGAACTTGGGGAAGGACACAGTCAGTCTATGGCATTTGCTCAGAACCCTGTTGCTGTCAGGTGACCGAGCAGGAGGGAGGATGAAAGCCACAGAGCCCAGGCAATCCCCTCTCCCTGCTGACATCCACTAACCTCCAGAAGCCTCCTACTTGGCCCCCAGGTGAGGAAACCAAGCCCCTGCGGGATCTCAGCCTAGACCACATGACCTGCCCCACAGAGGCCAACTTAAAGGGTCAGCCCTGCAAATCATTAACTAAATAAACACCCATTGTGCTAAGCCACTAGGTTTGGTGCATTTTCATATGGGGCATGATTTGTGGTAACATAAAAGTGATTTATTTGCTAGCCAGGATCATGTCCCTCAGCTCAGCTTTGCGTGGTCTTTATAGTGCAACCCGAGCTCTGGGAACTGTTTACTGTATGAGGTCAAGTCCCTTCACTCCACCGGAAACTTTCATTTCTTTGTACACCAAACACAGGGCATCTGCTAGGCCCTAGACACCATGTCACACCCCAGGTGTAGCTGTGCAAAACACGTGGTCCCACCAGAGAAGATTGGAGATTACAGACCAGAGTAACCAGCCAGCAGCACTGGGCCTCCCGAATTCCTGCCTTCCCTCTTCTTGGTTCATCTTGTGGTCATCCGCGTTTCTAAATCAATTCTTTCCAGGGAGCACCTATCCAGGTGCTTCTTCCAAATTCTATCTCCCACCAGATTCCTGGAAAAGCCTTCGCCTCCATGGAGAAAGATCTCTTTTTAAGCTGGTCACTTTTTTCTGTTTTATTTTTTCTTTTCTTTTCATTTTTTTTCTTTCTTTTCTTTTTTTTTTTCTTTTGGCTTGGACAGCTTTGTGCTATTTGTCACTAAAAGTGCAGCATCGTTCGAATAAAGGTGAAGAGTGACATTTCTAAGAAAATGATAGCTGCTTGGGCACAGCACTAATAATTTTAAAAGGCTGTTACTTCAAAGAACACCCTTTCAGCACAGGATGTTACATGGTGCAAAGCTCAGCGTGTCAACAGGCTACATGCCGGCAATTTTCCTTTGGTTCTGAGACCTCAGAAAGAATCCGATGTGTTGGGAGCAGCCCTGCCGTATTTCCAGCCCTGTCCACACCACCACTGCTGACAACCAGGCACCAAGCCAGGCACCTGCTTAGTGAGCAAAACTGGATGCTCTCACTCTCCAAGTACCACTGCAAAGAAGCAGCAGCATTTTTCTGTAAGGTCTGCTTTCTTTACCTGTGTTCCCAACTTCTGGCTCCACGTGGCAACAGGCCGAGCCCAATAGCCTTGATGAAGGAGGAGTAGATTTGTGAATCCTCTGAAGTTTCAGTCCCCACAAGGCATCAGGGAGATCATCCGGTTATAGTCTGAATTTGACCATCACGGCAAATTAAAGAGCCCATTAATCAAAGTCCAAAATAAGCCACTCGCAGCCCAATTCGCTGGCAGACTATTGTATAGCTTCCAGATGCACTGGCCATTGGGACTGAAGCCAGCAGAGAAAGACTATTCCATAGGAGAGAAGGTCAGCTTGGCTAAGAGACAAGAACGTGGGCTCTCAGGACTTGGTGCCAGAATGTGCCTGAATTTTAGCCACCGTAAAACTAATATCACTGTGTCACTGAAATAGCGAGTAGTTGGAAAAACTAAAATGGGACCTACACATAAAAAATGGTAAGGAGCACTGGGTGTGGTGCATAAACAATGAATCTTGGATCACTGAAAAAAATAAAATAAAATAAAATAAAATAAAATAAAATAAAATAAAATAAAATAAAATAAAATGGTAAAACCATCTATTACAACCGTGTTTTCACTGTCGCACATACTGCTTAGAGAAAATCGTCTCACTGGAGCTTGCCTGTTATGCAGCCAATAAAATTCCGAAGGCGTCAGACTGAAGGCGACTCAAAAGGACTTTTTTTCAAAGCCCAGGTACATGCATTCTAAGAAGAGAACCAGTTTGATGATACACTTCTGCCACATTCTGCAGCACCCCTCTCTACCAATCAGGAAACTATTGTCATCATCATACATATTGATAGCAAACCAGACTCCTCCATCTCATCTCACTTCAATTTGACCTTGTGGTTCTGCAGGAGAGACTCTCATTAAACCCAAATACAATGTCAGTGGTATAGAAAATAAATGCTATCTCCCAGACATTCAAAATTAAGGTCTATAACACCAAAGATCTTTATCCAACCATTTCAAAAAATTCATCAGGATTTCCCCACTGTCGAGGAAGTAAAATCCTTTTCAAGTTTCCTGGAAAGAGCTTGACAAATGAAGACATGGCAGGTGGACGCCCATTCCCTTTAGAAATAGGTAGTTCTAGGATGGAGATAATAGTCAATGCTGTCAAAATCACTGCTATGAACACAGTTTAATCACTGGTGCTAGTAGTGACTGCCACATTACTTAGCTTGTTGCTTTCTCTATATTAAATGTTTCTTGTTTTCGGATACATGGAACAGGTTGATTATTTCAGTCACGTTCGGAACATGACATCTGCTGAGGAAATCAGCCACTTTTTTTTTTAAGATTTATTTATTTTATAGAGAGAGAGGGAGCAGGAGAAGGGCAGAGAGAGAAAGAAACTCAAGCAGACTCTGCACCGAGCCGGGAGCCCGATGCAGGGCTCACTCTCACAACCCTGAGATTGTGACCTGAGCCAAAATCAAGAGTCAGACGCTTAACCAACTGAGCTACCCAGGTGCCCCGACATCAGCCACTTTCTACAAATGCTCTTCAATCTGAGGGTGTTATTTGAGAATCGCGGTTGCAGCATTGGCGCCTCCAGGCTTTGCGAGGCTGAGCTCCAGTGCTGACGGCTGTCGTGGCAGATGTCTCCAAAGCCAGCTGGACTCCCTCTCAGGACCAGACTCTGAGGGCTTCAATCCAAGCCGCAGTGCTGGAGCTCCCATTCACGTCTATTTTTGATTCCCACATACTGCTTTGGTCTAAGCTCAGATTAAAGAACTAGACTCAGATGCTGTCGGAACTGGCTGCACACTCTCCCATTCTCTGATGTGAGAGCATCTGTTAGGCGCATTAGCCATGAGAAGCAAGCATCACCAAAGTGAATAATCCTGGGTCTGCTACCGAACTGAGCTGTTACTCTGAGATGTTTATATCCTCCCTGCATCTAGATCCTCCCAGAGGGGATTAGACTCCATAACACCTAAGACTTCCTTCTGTTTTAGGATTGCGCTTAGGAATTGCCAGTGAAAAGAAAAATGTGTATCAAGACTGCTAATTTGACTTCAAAGTATTTTGAAATTCCCCTAAATGCTGACTTGGGTAACAAATTTCTGACTTTTTTTTTTTTTTTAACCATGAAGGAAATGCCTACCTTCGAATGGAGGCAAGATCAAGGAAATGAGGGCACAGAAGACGAGAGAATAGCAACAATACTCTGTGAGGCCCTGGATAAAGACATTCCTAAAGCACATATGCTTCAAGACCTTTCAGTTATGAGAACAAGTAAATTCCCTTTTTTGCTTACACTTATTTAGGTTTAGTTTCTAGTCACTCAAAACCAGATGATTCTTGGGCGCCTGGGTGGCTCAGTGGGTTAAAGCCTCTGCCTTCAGCTCAGGTCGTGATCTCAGGGTCCTGGGATTGAGGCCCATATCGGGCTCCCTGTTCGGCAAGGAGCCTGCTTCCTCCTCTCTCTCTGCCTGCCTCTCTGTCTACTAGTGCTCTCTCTCTCTCTCTGTCAAATAAATAAATAAATCTTAAAAAGAAAACAACAACCAAAAAACAGAAACCAGATGATTCTTGACCAACTGGAAGGCATCTTAGGGCCCCCAAAGAGTGTACATTATTTGTGTTTATCTCTGTCTCAGGAAGGTAGCAGCTCTAATATACTTCAGCCTCAGTAACTTGAGCCTTAAAGAAAAAACAGGCATTGTGACCCAACTTCTCAGACTGAAATCTGCATTTGTCTGGATTGGTGCGTAATCCAGTGGAAAGAAATTCTCACGGGCTCCGCGGAGGGGAAAGGAAAATGTATAAGAGACGTAGGAGTTAACTCTGCATAGGAGCCCCTGAGTGCCCAGCCCCTCTCCAGAAAGCCTGGGCAGGCCACACACAGGCACTGGCCAACACTGCTGAGGCCACATCCGTGTCCCGGGAGCCAAATGGTTGCACAGTAGAGCCAAGGGCAGATGGAGGCAGACAACAAGTGCACCCCACATCCCACAGATTGCCAAATGACAAACCTGGGAAGCCAAAATACACCTGCAGGTCCAGGGAAAGAGACCAGGCTAGATCCACAGCCAAACTTAATTCAAAGGGACAGAGTCAGGAAGGCCAGTATAATAATGCAATATCATACTGGATGCTCCAACCTCCTTGTAAGTGGGCTCCAGTGGCCTGGTGCGTGGGGGTGAACAAAAGGCAGCAAACCTTTAGGTTCAGGAGAGAGAAGAAAGAAAGGAAAAAGGAAAGGGGTAGTGGAAGAGAGACCACAGAACAGGAGAAAAAAATCAAGGAGCGAGGTGAAGTATCAGGGCCCCCGGAAACAGACAGACCCAGGTTTAGATATGGGTTCTGCTCCTTCCCGTGAGACTTCTTTTCTTCCTCCTCCCTCCCCACCTTCCTTCTTTCTTCCCTTTCTTTCCAGTTTCAAAATCTGTATTGAATTATAGTGCATGTGTCATAAATTCACACTTCAAGTGCACAAATCAATGACTCTGTAACTTTATCGACAGGTGCAGCCTTCACCATAAAGTAGTTCTAGAACATTTTCATCTCTCCAATAAGAACCTTTATTCCCATAGACACTTCTCCCCATTCCCACTCTGAGCTCCAGGTAGCCACTATTTTCTGTCTCTATACATACTATTTTCTGTCTCTATTTCCAGTCTTTATAAATTTGCCTTTTCTGAACACTTCCATAAAGGAAATCATACAATATAAGGTCTCTTGTTTCTGACTTCTTTTATTCGGTATACTGGTTTTAGGGCTTACCCATCACCAATGGCATAACAAAGATCAGGCATTTGTCCTTTTTTTTTTGTGTGTGTGTGAATAGCAGTCCACTCTAGGTAAATGAGACTTGTTTTCTTAAGCCTCAGTGTCCTCACCTATAAAATAAGGATAAGAATAATAGCACCAATTTGGCAGAGTGTTACAGTGATAAATGAAATACTGCATATTCGGAGCTTAGCACAGCAACCAGCCCCCAGCACATGCATAAGATTTTAAGAGGCAGCTGTTGTAATCCGAAGAAAGCATTGCTCTTTCAATCTTCCTCCTCCTCCATACTCAGCAGAGAGAAGGTGTGTGCCTGCATTCTTATAGAAAAATGAAGAACAAAAGCTAAGACACTGGCTGGGGCCACAGGAGGCCACAGGAGAACCGCTGGGCGGAAAGAGCTGGGGGTTCCTGAAATGTAGCTCCTCAGTCAGTTTCAGCGCCCTGACTGTCAGAGAACCTAGCCCCTCTATGTGTGTCGGGGGGAAGATGGCAGAATTGAGTCCATAATGCACAGACTCACTCTTCTAAAAAATGGAATGATAACAAAGTAAGGGAAAGCTTTGTAAGTGGGAATAATGGTGTGAAATTGAAGAAAGGAACAAACACCTGTGAATTGGAAAATGCCCCCCCTCCCCCCACCGCTGAGCCTGATATGCTTTGATGGCTGCTGGGTCTTTCTGAGGGAACTACAGGTGCAGCCAGACTCCAGCTATCTAAGCTCCGATGGGACAAAGGAAAGATGCTGTCCATTGTCAAGAAGCATCCTACAGCTCTGACTACCACCCAGCCAGCCTTTCCTCTGGCTAGTGTAGCTGACTCTGATAATGTACTCTCTGAAGCTCGTGACTTGGCATTTTTCATCCTTCTTGCCCACAGAAATGCGTTAGCCAAATACAGAAATCCGCATGGAAAAATGGATTCTAAGGTCCAAAACCGGGGAGCTACTGACACTGCTCTCTGCTGCAGAGCCCACGGAAGGAAGAGCCCAGAGACCTACCGCTGAAGTGTATCGAATGGAATTGCAAACTTCAGAGGAAAGAGCCGGATCATAAAAGGGTGAGATTTTAGGCATGGGGGACTTTCAGATGCTTAGCAAATGCTCCTGAAAATAACAAATATCCAAACCAAATTTTGCATTTCAGTTACAGTACAGAGTTGCTGGAAAGATCCTCAGAAACCTCTAAGTCAACCCTTCTGTTTAATAGCTAGAAGGCAGAAAAAGAATAGAAACATACACACATACACACACAAAACCATGACCTTGGCAGTGTGGATAAGGGCCTTCCATTACTAGTTTGATCCAGGATAAGTTAAAGAAAGGACTATAATCTCAAAACCTGCACGTTCTTTGTATTGCTAAGGATAGAGGGTCAGCAGAGAGCTTTTGGGTTTAGTCAAAATAAATACCTCCGTGAAGTTTCTGTGCAACTGCAGAGTCAAAGCAGGACCCTAACGTGAGGGCAATGTTAGAAATTAAACTGCCCTACATAATGAAATCTCAAGAATCTTGTCAGCGTTCTTTGGTGCACGGAGGAGCAAGGAGTCTAGGGACCCACGAATGGAAGAAGAGGGACATAAGGAAAGATCATTTTAAGGCAGTAGTTCTCAGCCAGGTCTGGTTTGATCCCCAGGGGACATTTGGCAATATCTGGAGACATTTTCAGGAGTCCCAATGAGGGCGGGGGGAGAGGTACAATTGTCATCTAGCAGGTAGAAGTCAGGGACTCCGCCAAACATCCTGCAGTGCACAGGGCAGCTTCAACGATGAATTATTCCACCCAAAATGTCTATAGGGCTGAGTTTTAAAACACCTGCTGTAGATGAAAAAAGAACCTGTCTGCATCTGGAAAAGTCAGAAATACAGTAGAAGAACAATCAAGAAGAAATTCCCTGGGCCTGGGGATGGACCAGGAAGTTCTAATGACATCTATTGAATTTTAAATTATTTTATGTGCTTTCAAGTACCAAAATCCCTCTTTCCCTTTTCCCTGTGTTGAATTCTATTACACAACAGCCTTGGGGTGGTGATGCTTTGGAAAATGAAGAGGAGGAGCAAGCGTCAGGGAGCAGAGAGTTAGGGCGACAAACGCGATGGCAGAGACCCAGAGTGACGTTGTCAACCAGGCAAAAACAGAGAAGGAGGCTGCAGGGCAGGCTGGCCTATTCTTTCCTCGGCAATCCCCCAAATGATCGGGGAAGGCGTGGGAGCTCTCCCAGTACGTGGCAAGGAGGCTTGGGGAGATTATGACACATGTAGGGGTACCTCATAGTGAAGAGCTTGTGATAGAGTGATGAATTGGCTGGCCACATGGTGATTAAAGAGTAGAGTTCCATTCATATCCATGGTTGGCCAGAGCCCAGGGGGCAGTGCCGGGGGGCCGCAGCCTCCATTCTTCTCTGTATTCTAGTCCCTAGAACCCCATCTGTGCAGACAGCCCACCTTCAACCTGTAGGTTGGATTTTTCATCACTACATGCAGTTGTGGTAATTTATTTTGGTTATGGTTGTCTTCTTTTCTTGCTTTTGTATGCTTACTAAAAACAAAATTCCAAAAGTGAATTAACCAAAGACATCAGAAACTCTAGATATGGGATCAGACAGATTCTCTCTCGACCCTCACAATCCCCAAAGTTTTCAAGAACCCCTATATACTAGACATGGTGCTTGGCATTCTCAATTGTCACAAGACAGTACATAGAACCATTCCCATTTTACTGATGAGAAAACTGAGGCTTACAAAGCCAAAGATACTTCCCGGGGTGGCATAGATGGAAAAATGGATGAGCCAGGCTTGGAACCTGGTCACCTTGACTTTCAATAATGGGGAACAAGTTACAATGGAAGTATTATAGGGAATGGAATAGAAATGAGTAGGCGACACATAAACAGATGCTCAATATTATCGGCTCAAATAAATGTGAATTAAAACAAAATAACATTTTAATTGATTAGCAGATATAAAAATTACAAGATCTAGGGAGCATAAATTAAAATATACTTCTAGGAAAGCAATTTGGTGATAATTATGAAGAGTGCTCATAAGATTCCTACTATTTGACCAAGTGATTCCATTTCTAGAATGCTATTGTAAAGAAATAACAAAAATAAGGGCAGAGACTTGTACATAAATGTAAATTATGGGATTACTTATTGTAGCAAAAGAGAGAAGTTGCGGGCGCCTGGGTGGCTCAGTGGGTTAAAGCCTCTGCCTTCGGCTCAGGTCATGATCTCAGGGTCCTGGGATCGAGGCCCGCATTGGGCTCCCTGCTCAGTGGGGAGCCTGCTTCCCCCCCTCTCTCTCTGCCTGCCTCTCTGCCTCCTTGTGATCTCTCTCCCTCTGTGAAATAAATAAATAAATAAATAAATAAATAAATAAATAAATAAATAAATAAAAGAGAGAAGTTGCTGAGTATCCTAATTAGGGAAATTAAGAAATTTTGGCATTTCTGTAAAATGGAATTTTATATACATTTACTAAAATTTTTTTTACCAAGATATTGATAATATGGGAAAGCACTTGAAAACTCTAGAAAGGCTTATCCAATGGTATCTTTGTCATGATATTCCTTTTTTTAAATATCTAAGAAAAAAAGATGTAAATAAGACATTTCAAAATATTAATATGGTAGTTTTCTTTTAAATATCTTCCTGTATATTTATAATACTCTATAAAATCTATACCTTGCATTTATAATCATAAAGCAAAAAGATCGAGAAGCAAAAAGATTGAAATGCTTTGGTAAGCTGTGGAAAGAATTTCATAAATGATGATTCCTTTGGGTCAAAGTAAAACAGATGAGAAATGGAGGCCTTTGACAGGGAGTCTTTACTCTGCAAAGTGCCTCCTTGATAGTGCCCCCCCCCAAATGAGCACCAGCTGTGGGGCACTAAAGACGCACAGAAGCTTCACCAAGCTTCCACTGAGAGAGCGAGCTCAGGGGAGACACAGAGGGACCCAGAGTCCTGAGAAAAGAGCAAATCTCTCCGATAAAAGTGGCCTTGGGTGGGAGGCAAGCAAGGCAGAAGCCCGGCAGACCACAGACTGTGTAAAAAAGTTCTTGATGCAGAAGAGTCCTCCTTGCCCTCAGGTGGACCAGATTCTGGCAATCTCTGATGCTCTTAATCAAAATAAGAAGTAGGCCCTGGACATTTCCAGAATAAAGTGCTCCCTGCAATATACAATGCAGGCAAGCAACGACACAACGGGCCAGCTCCCGACACGGGAGTCAGTGTTTCTGCCTCTGGTGCTGTGGGGTCCATTGGTTACGTAGCGGGGTGGGCTGTGTGGACTGGAGGGAAGAGAAGCCGGACGCTGGGGATCCAGGAATGATAGACAGGCCCCTAAACATTCTGTGAGTGGAGTCTTTTAGGATGAAACTCCGGCATTACAGACCGTGTGTTGATTAGTCACGTATCACTCACTTCATTTCTCACGTGGAAAAATATCTAAAGGCCTGAAGATGCTGCCTTTTACCAGGGCCCTGTGATCCAGCAAAATAGTGAAGGCTAAGAGATGGCCTGACCCTTTGTGTTCCAGAAAGCCGTGCACTGCAAAGAACTGGCCTCCGCCTAGAACTAGATAGGACTCTCGGATGCCCTCTGCCCCTGGTTTATCTACGGCAAGACCAGGCGCAGATCCTCCAGATTCCTGTTCTTTGCCTCATACGTTAACTAAATGCCTTGCCCCCACTGCTTACCTGGAGCAAAAACGCTGGCCAGCCAAGCTTCGGTTATGCTTCTGTTGCCCCGCCAGGCCCCGAACCGAGCCCACCCTCAGCCGGAATCAGTGCACTGCCCCTTCTTAGAACAGGCTGCCCGCAGGGTGACACATTCTCTGATCTGCTGTCAGATCCACCGTCCTCCCGCCCCTCCTCCCCACACCCGGCTCTTTATAGTCTTGTTTACTCCTCTGTGAAAGAAACCCCCTCTTTGCCTTCCTCTTGAGACACCCACAGGTTCTAGGATCCTAACATCCTCCCTATTAGGACAGTCCCTTCCTTCCCTTGCAGTAATCCTCTTGAGTAAGGCTCTCCTTACTAAGTCGGGGTTTTCTTCGACACGCCCTAGATGGCATGTTAGTAGGGTCCCCTGCCACCTCTCTTCTCTCTCACACCATCCCAGCCTCACCACTGTCCTTGCTGTTCCTCAAACTCCAACCCTTTCCTCTCCGGGCTCTTTGCGTATCGTGAGTTCCTCTACCTGAAGTCTGTGTGACTCCTGCAGCCACCTGGGGTCCTCGCCCACATCATTCCAGGGTTGGTTCCAACGCTAGCCCACCCAGGAGGCCTTCCTGGAGAGCTCACTCTAACATACCCCCGCCAGCACTTTCCCCTCTCCCGGTTCCTTCCTGCAGGTTTCCTTCCTTCGGTGTGTTTGCCGGCACCCACGCGACTTACTGGTTGGTCGCCTGTCTCCCAGCACTGCGGATACGAACTGCATGTGACCAGGGGCTCGGGCTTCTTTGTTCCGTGTGTACCTTAGTGCCTACGACATTGACTGGAATGGGATGAAGTCGGCTTTCAATAAATATTTGATTAAATAAAATGATAGGACTAAATAAGATAAAAATGAAAACTACCAGCTACACTAGGCCAGTGTATACTAGGTCTCGGTGCTCTCCTATGACTTCCAGGTCTCACGATTATCTGTAAAGGTGGGGACCATCATCTCCTTTTACAGATGATGACACTGAGTTATAAAGATCCACCAAAATGCTACAATTTTGCTAGTTATGATGTGCTCAGGACTCAAACGGACTCCAAAACCTTTATCTTTCTTTTTTTTTTTTAAAGATTTTATTTATTTATTTGACAGAGAGAGATCACAAGTAGGCAGAGAGGCAGGCAGAGAGAGAGAGGAGGAAGCAGGCTCCCCACTGAGCAGGGAGCCCGATGCGGGCCTCGATCCCAGGATGCTGAGATCATGACCTGAGCCGAAGGCAGAGGCTTTAACCCACTGAGCCACCCAGGCACCCAACCTTTATCTTTCTAATTATAATATAGAAGGCTGCCTCCTAACCCTTCATGGTTGCTGCAGTGTAAGTGCGGGCAAAAGAAAACAGAAATGAGTCCCAAAGCACCTCTTACCCTTAACACCGGAAGCAAGGGTTTGCGGGAGAAGCTGTGGGAGCAACGGAGAGAAAGCAGGCTCCTTCTGTCCCCAGGGGTGAGGGTAAGAATGCCAGCAATGGGGTCTCTTCCTCCAGAAGCTGGCTGGTCTAGCTCACACCATTGCCTCAACAGCTAGCAGTGCCTGACCCACAGTAGGGGCTAGACATGTGTTGAATGAAGGTGCCACACTGGGCATGGAGGAAATGTAAAGGACCAGAGGAGAAAGAACACCCTTGAAACCAGGAAGAATCAGAGAGGGCTTATTGGAGGTGGTATTTACAAGTACCCTAGAAGGATGGGTGGAATTTACACTTGGACAAACAGGAGGAGGAAAGGTCTTCAGGTCCTGTCTGGGACCGCCATGAGCCTCAGGGCTCCAGGCTCACTCCATGTCTCCGTCTGACCCAGCGTGCAGCCCTCCAGCGGAATGTTCCCACCTGAGCTGCTATTTCAGAGTTGCAAAAATGATCACGATAGAGGTGGAATGTATGGCTCAGTTATTTTTTTCAAGGCCAGCCCTAAACCTGCATGGCAAAAATAGCAGGCAGTGGATACTCTTCCCATCTCCCCACAAATACCACAGATTCTAAAGAAGATCTCTATTGGCGGAGGGGCTGAAAATTTGCCTCTCAAACATAGTAATGACCTTGTTTTTATTAAGTTCCTAACACATGCCATGTACTGGGTTATGCATATTATATATGCCAATGCAATTACTTCTAAGAATCTGTGAGATAATGACTAGGTCCATTTTACTGAGAAGAGACGGAGTCTTAGAGAAGTCCTTAATCATTTGGTTATAAGTTCAGGATGCAAATTTAGGCCCATCTGACTCTCCCCCCTTCTTCAGTTGACTGTATAATTTTGACTTCCAAGACATGAAATTTTTACTAACCAACTTCATATTTTGCTAACTTAAGCACCCACATAGAAACAGGGCTCTTCCCCCAGGAAACCAGTTCTCTTTAGTAGAGCATTATCCAACATAGTAATTGGTGCATAAAGTTGCAGGTGTGTTCCTACTTCGTGAATGCTGAAAATGAGACAACAAACTTTGCAATCAGATAAATTAAGGGCACCTATTTTACCTCTCAAAAGGATCCCGCCTTTTACAAAAGATTAAAATAAATGTCCTAATGTATTTCATTATTGCTAATAAACAATTTCTCAGTGTGCTTGGAAAATGGTAATAAATTTGCCTGTCATGTTTTATTTTAGTATAATCTGCCCATTCTCAGCCTGGGCAAAGGAACCTTGCAGTGCCATGTGACCTGGCCCCAGGTCACAGTGGATTGTCATGAGAGACAACCTGATTCAAGCTGGGTTTTCTTGAGAATAGTGCTATGGAGCCCAGGGACTGAATTAGACTATGTTGGGCCCTGGGGTAAAGACACATGGAGTCAGGGCAGCTCTGGTCCCACAATAACCCCATATGGCACACAAACCAATGTTCTCAAGAAGCAAGGACAGCAGGAAATCAATATACAGAATGAGAGATGGGAAACAGGACACAGCAGACACAAGAGGCTGTGCCATTCCAAAAAGTTAAGAGAGAGTGGCTGACTGATTTTGTGAGGTGATTACTCTCCATTCCTGGGAAGCCCAACTCTTTCCTAAAGTTAGGCTCTCTCAGAGTCCTGTGATTTCTTACATGAAATTTCACTTTAGTCAAGCCATTTTCAGGGGATGTATTAGTTAGCTATTGCTGTGTAACAAATGATTCCCAAAATGGAGCAGGCTAAAACGGTAAGATTTATTATCTCATGTTGCTTCTGAGGGTCAGAAATGCAGGAGTGATGTCTCTGGCTCGTTCTGACTCAAGGTATCCCACCAGGTTGCAGTCCTACTGTGCCAATGGCTGGATCTCCAGCCATTTCAAGGCATAACTGGAGCTGGAGAATCTGCTTCTAGGTTCACCCATGTGTTTTCTGGCAAGCTGCAGTTCCTTACTGGCTGCTTCCCCCAGAGTGAGAGGGAAAGAAGAGAGGGGAGGGGAGGGGAGGAGAGGGGAGGGGAAGGGAGAGGAGAGGACAACAAGAAGAAAGAAAGAAAGAAAGAGAAAGGGGGAGGGAGAGAGAGAGAGAAAGAAAGAGTGGGAGAGGGAGAGTGAGGGAGGGAGGAAGGAAGGAAAGAAGAGGGAGGGAGGAAGGGAGGGAAAGAGGAAGGGAGGAAGGGAGGGAAGGAGGAAGGAAGGAAGGGAGGGAGGGAGGAAGGGATGGAGCGAGAGAGAAAGAGGGGGAGGGAAGGACGAAGGCAAGGAAGGAAGGAAGGAAAGTAGAGAGAAAGAGAAAGCAAGAAAAAGAAGGAGATGGAGAAAGAGGAGGAGAAAGAGAACATCCTGGGTTCCTATTCTGGCTTTGCCCTTATCAGCTGTGTGACTGTGGACAAGTCACCGAACTGATGGATCCTGGTACCCTCATTTGTAGAATAGCAACCATCTCTTAGAATTGACAAGAGGATGTGACTAAACACATGAAATGCTTAGAACAGGAGCTGGTACAGAAGCAGAGTTTGACCGATGTTAGCTCTCACTATGGTGTCGAGTCTGCAACTCACCTTCCATGCCAGAAATTCCTGAACCCCAAAGCTAGAAAGAGCTCCCACTCCCCCAAAACACAAATGAAGATCAAAGGGATAACAATTCAGTGAAGGTTTCTCAACCAGTGCAGGCCATACAAGGAGACACAAGACGACCGTGAGAAGCTGCTGATCCTCCATCTGTGCAAAGAAGGTTCAAACCTTATGCAAGTTCTCTATTACATTCCCTACTTCACTTCCATGGTAAAAACCTTCATATTGCTCTGAGATTTAAAGAGAAATTCTCAGACTAGTGCTTAAAGATGTCACAGCCTGTGCCCAGGCTACCTCTTCTGGCCTTCCAGGTGTTGATATTTCTGACACATACAAGCTGCCTCAGAGAGACTGGACTCCTGGCCATACTCTGAGCTCATGATGGGTCTTCCCGTGTCTTCCCCCTGCCACTCCTCTTCTCTCCTCCCTCTTCCATCTTTCCAGACCACACTCAGGCTGCAACCCCTCCTGCTCCAAGCAGCCTTCTCCACTATGCACCCATAAGCAGTTGCTTCTGCTCCTGAATTTTCCTCTAATTCTCAGGGCTACTTCTTCGTTTACTCAAGTAGACTATTATTGACAACTGACAATTTTTTTCCATTTGAGAGGGGAAAAAAAGTCAGAACTCTACACCACACACAAAAATAGATTCCAGATGGATGAAAAAGCTAACTGGAGTGAATAGGCAATTCCACAGAGACAGAAAATAGATTGGTGGTTGCCAAGGGCTGAGAGGTTGCTGGGAAATGGGGAGTGACTGTTAAGAGACAGGGAGTTTCTCATTGGGATGATGAAAATGTCCTAAAATTGATGGTAGTGAGGGTTTCACAACCCTATAAATATAGTAAAACCACTGATTGGTATACTTTAATGTCTAAATTATATGATTGTATATTATACCTTTGTTAAATTTAAGTATATATTTTTAAAGCTTCTGAAAGAAGCTAACCAGAGATAATTTGTAGAGCTCACGCTTATGATTTGTGCATTTTTCTGTTTGTGTGTTACAGACACATAACATAGCAAGTTTATTTTTAAAAATCTAACCGGATAAGGAAGATCTATTCAGGTCCTAGGGGACACTACAGGAAAATAGATTCTATAACACTTCAATGGGCAGGAATTTCCTCGGTGTGATAAAGCACTGACAGTCGTAAAAGAAAAACCAACATGTCATATTTTACTATCTATATGTGACAAATTAAATTTCAGCTAATGACATCATTAAAAATATGAAAGACCAAAAAAGCATATTTACTATACACACACACACACACACACACACGTATATAAATTATAACTATCAAAGATGGATTTAATATTTCTAAAATAAATGCTCCTAAGAATTAACAAAAATTAGGGGCACCTGGGTGGCTCAGTCAGTTAAGTGTCTGCCTTCAGTTCAGGTCATGATTCCAGGGTAAGGGATTGAGCCTCACGTCACGCTCCCTGCTCTGCCGGGACTCTGTTTCTCCCTCTCTCCCTGCCCCTGTTTGCTTTCTCTCTCTTTCTCATGAGCACGCTCTCTCTATAATAAATAAATAAAATCTTTTAAAAAAAACTATAAACAATTGAATGTAAAATAAAGCAGGCAAAGATGAATAGGAGGTGCAAATGGCTGTGACCAAAACTAGGACCACTGGCTTGAGACTGATGGGGAGGGGCTCCGTTCAGGAGTGTCTCCTCATCACTCCTCAGTAACTGATGCAGCACCCAGACGAGGTATCGTTAATACATATTTCTCAAGGGCAACATTCTTATTTTGGCTTCCCCGAGTTCCAATTTGCTGTGTATCTTTTTCACTCCAACAGACTATGTTCTCCATCTCTACTTCTACAATAACAAATACTCTTTCTCTAGTTATATTTAAAGGCAAAAACATTTTATGTGCATGTGATTTTAGTAAAACCTTCTATTTCATACATATCTGTTTTTACATTGAAGATTATTTTTCTGGTGCTATGTTGCTGCAGCCCAAACTAATTCATTGCTCTTCTACACTGAGTTATATGGGATCTGCTGAGAACAAATATGTAACATTTCAGTGGGGCACAAGATGGGTGCTCAGCATTTTCATCAGGAATCCCATCCTCAGTGTAACATGCAAAATTACTATGCTTTCAGGAACTTAAAGTAATTGCCTTAGGCAAGAGGTAGAATTTCCCATTTGCTAATAAAAATAGTAAAGAGTTCTAATGTACCAAATTGGCTTTAGTGCCATGTTTCTCTCTTAAATAACATTTGGGGGGAAAAAATGCACACAGGTGGTTAGAAGTAAAAGAAAAATCTTAGTCTTGGGCTAGCCACAATAACATGAGAGCTTACAAAAAAAATATGAGGTGATTTTTTTTTCTCTCATGTTGAGGAATTTAATGGGGGAAAAAATCTTGTTAGGAAATGGATTTCTCACTTTTTTTTTCCACCCATCCCCACCACCTCCCCTCTGGTCACCATCAGTTTGTTCTCTATAGTTAAGAGTCTTGTTTCCTTGTTTGTCTTTCCTTTTTTTTTTTTCTCTTTGTTCAATTGTTTTGGTTCTTAAATTCTACATATGAGTGAAATTATAGGTTATTCTCTTTCTCTGACTGGCTTATGTTGCTTAGCATTATACGCTTTAGCTCCATCCATGTTGTTGCAAATGCAAGATCTCATTCTTTTTTGTGGATGCGTGATATTCCTCTCTCGTTCTGTGTGTGTGTGTGTGTGAGTGAGAGAGAGAGAGAGAGAGAGAGAGACATCTTCTGTATCCATTCATGTATCGATGAACACTTGGGCTACTTCCATAATTTCGCTGTTGTAAATAATACTACAGTAAACATAGAGGCATACATATGTTTTTGAATTAGTAGGGTATTTTTTGTTTTGTTTTTGTTTGTTTTTCTTTTTTTAATTTTTCATTGTGCTCAGTTAGTATAAGTTTTTGTTGTAGTGTTCAACAATACATTAGTTGTGTATAACACCCAGTGTTTTTGTATTCTTTGGGTAAATACCCAGTTGTGCAATTACTGGATCTTAGGGTAGTTCTATTTATAATTTTTTGAGGAAACTCTGTACTGTTTGTATTCCCACCAACACTGGTTCCTTTTTTGCCACATCCTTCACCAATACCTGTTGATTCTCATGTTGTTGATTCTCATGAGCTGCCATTCAGACAGGTGTGAAGTGATATCTCTTTGTGGCTTTGATTTGCATTTCCCTGATGATAAATGATGATAAGCATCTCTTCACGTGTGTGACGGTCATCTGTATGTCTTCTTCCTTTTCTTTTTTTCATGTGTCAGGTATCTTCTTTGATGTGGCCTCTTCTCTCCCTTTAGTTGTGGAGTTTGTTCTGTCAGTCTTCAGGTTGATTTCTGGGGTACTTAGGATTATTTGACAGTTATCTAATTGTGTTCATGGGACAAGATGAGCCTAGGGTCCTCCTACTCCACCACCATCTTCCTGCTCACTCTCTTCGGTCCATTTTTAACAGTATTATTATTTTGGTGTTGAGTTCTATAAGTTCTTTATATATTTTGGATACTGTTTATTGGCTATGTCATCTACAAATATCTTCTTTCAAGATTTCTCACTCTTAATTTCCTCACGCAGTAGCTGAATTTGAGAGCCACAGAAGTCACAGGATTGAACCTCCCATCACCATCCCTTCCCCACATGCCACAGCCTACATCTGAAGGTTGATTTAGAAACCAACCGAAAGTCCTATGAGCACCTCAAATACCACAGATCTAAAGCCTGTCTAGAAGCTGTTCCTCCTGCTGTGCTCCCTGCAGCAACACAGACCCTGTTGTCCATGCTAAACACTGGTCTTTCTAGATGCTTCCCTCTCCTCTCCCTCAACACCCAACTAGCCATACACTGAGCCCTGAAAGATTTTCCTCCACGAAATTTCTCAAACCCCTCCAGACTGTCTATCCCCACTATCAGAGTTCTGGTTCCATTCCCTATCATTCTCACCTAGGCTCTTGTAGGGGTCTTCTAACTGGCCTTTCTATTTCCATGCTGTCCCTCTCAAATCCCTTCCTTACATAGCTCCCATACCATCCATCTGAAATGCAAATCCAATCATGACACTCTAGTCAATAAAACTCTTCAATAATTTCCTATTGGCTAGGGATGATATTGGCTAAGGCTCAATCTAAGCTCTTGGCTTGGCAATCACCACCCTCTGCAACCCTCACCCACAATGCTCTCCAGCCTCATCTCTCTCCACAGTTTCCTCAAAATGTATCCTCCAGGCTCCACAGACCATTCACCATACCAGACAGGCACCATGCTTCACTAAGTACCTGCCACTGACAGTGGAGAAACACTGGAGAAACACTTCTTCATCTGGCCAACCCCTAAACTTCGTTAAATGTTCCTATTGCTCCTATCTTTACCTCTCTTACAGCACCTGCCATAGCACATTAAAATGATCTATATAAGGGGTGCCTAGGTGGCTTGGTCGACCAAGGATGCAACTCTTGATGTCAGCTCAGGTCATGATCTCAGGGTCAAGCCCCTGAGATGCTCAGCGGAGAGTCTGCTGCTGCTCTCTTTCCCTTTCCCTCTGCCTCTCCCTCTGCTTGTTCTTGCTCTCTCTCAATTAAATAAATAAATCTTTAAAAAAAATTAAAATAAGATGGTCTGTTTATGTGCCTGCTTCTTCCACTTGAATATTAAGTACTTGGGTAAGGGAATCTGGCTTTGTTATCCCTTCATTGTCAAGAGCTGACAAAAATATTCTGCTTCAAAGGAGATTTGTAACAATTTTACATTAAACATAGCTGAACTGGGCCAGCATTCTCTTCCTGGCAAATAATTATAAGGGATTTTCTTGGGTATGGAGAAATTCTTCTTCCCCAGAAGGCAGAGTTCCCTGTGTACCTTCATGGCAGTCCTGCCTGCCCCACCCCCACACAAAACCCCGCAAGAGGCATGTTCCTTCTAAGATAATATCACATCTGAGATCTTGTCTTTATTCCTGACTTTCAAACTTGGAAGCAGATTAGAATTACCTAGACAGCTTTAAAAAATTTTCTATGTCCAGGCCTCATTGATTCTAGATCAATGGAATCAGAATCTCTAGGGGTGGTTCCCAGGTTAGTTTTCATAGGCTTTCCAGGTGATGGTAATGTAGAGCCAGGGCTGAGAACTTTGGGTCTACATAGAAAGTGAAGTAATGGAGGGATGAGACAGCTCTCCAGAGCACTGTCCTATGTTGACAAGCAGGGAGTCTACCCAGAGGTCCTATATTTTGGAGTCTCTTCCTCAAAAATGTCTAAGCCCCAGTAAGAGGCCTAGAATTTGCATGAGCCAATGATGTCTGCCCAAGGAGAGAGCCTTGTGCCCAAACCAGGATCCACTTGGGCCATACTCATCCCCCTTGAGAGTCATCATGTGAGATCTACCAGATACCTTCACACCTGTAGGGTCATTTCACAGTCAGGTCTGGGTCCCAGTTTTAGGAGGAAGGACTGGAAAGCAAATCATTCCTACTGGTTGGCATGATATTTCTTTCACAGGATACTATAAAACTGGGCCACTAGAATGATGTTGACAAGATAATTTGGGATGACTCACTCGCATAAAATAAAGGACAAATTCAGGGCTCTAGACTTATCCTGTGGTCCACTCCCAACTCTCAGGCTTGAGCTAAAGGCGTGGGCCTGGTTTGTGCTGGCTATTCCCGTTCCACCAGTGGATCCACTTTCCATCTACAGCACCCAAGGGTAGTGGGGATGGTGGCAGGCATCCTTTCCCATGAGCACTGCACACTTCTGGTTCCCAGGGGCACCTACCCCTTCTGGTGTCTGCTCCTACACCGCAGGACAGTCAGTCTCCCGGAAAGGGCTTTTGAAACTCTTGCTCCACAAATTTTATAGAACTGTTCCAAGTGATGTCCTCTCTTGCTCTATTGATGGAGTGATGACTCTATTGAGTCAGTCTGAAGTCATGCCATACAAGGAACAGGCATTTCTTGTACAAATGGGGCCACTCCTTTTAGTCCACCAATTGTCCCTCACCTATCCTTCCCACTGGGAAAAGTATGTGGACAACTGGGACATGGTCAACACTGAAAGAGATCACATTCTTAAAAAAAAAAAAAGTGAGCTTAACTTGACTAAGAAATGAATTACCATTCACCCTTTCCTATACACACTGGGTATAACTTGTACTTGTGTTCTTCATCATCAACAAAACACAGTGACAATCTCAAAGAAAGTCGTTGGAAGCCAATATTCATAGGCAACATCATGCATAATGCAGTATCATGACCAATGATATAACTAGTAGTAAATAAGAAGCATTAAGAAGCTCTAAAGGCCAGAAAGTGCACATGTTTCAATAGAGACAGGTTCTAAAGACCTAAGGCATTGTATTATTATTGACACCTCTTTCACTCAGTGAGTTATGAAATTTGCCAGAAATGATTCACCTGGCAGCAAAGAACATAAAGAAATAGTTTATGAGCCCAAACATGAAGAGATGGTGTCTGAACACAATGATGAATCTTTATGCATTGATTGGACAATGAACCATTACTCTAACTTTTTATCAGTAAATCATTATACTGTGCATGAGCTCATGAATTTTGTAATACATTTTATATGACCTTGCTGGCCTCAGATTATTCAAAGAGGAGAGGAGTAGAGAACATTTTAAGGAACTCGGATTTTGATATAACCCATTATATTGTCCTTAAACTTTTTTACAACCTGAAAATGTGGCTCCTTCAACTGACTACAATCTTAGAGTTCAGCGAGTGGGAAAAAGAGACAGGTTATTCATTCATCTTAGAATTGCTAGGACGAGAGACCCTGACACATAACAGGCATTCAAATAAATGTTTGCTATATGAATAATAACCTTAATTGTATTATTTTGTCCTCATAGAAAAAGTCTAAGATATCCCATTTACATGAATTCATGAGACATCTATGAATGTTTTTGATCTCCAACTAGAGTGTCGAGTTTCTGGTTTGCAAAGCTCCATGGGATGAATTATCTCATCAGGCAGGAAACATTTCCTGAGCCCTACTATATGTCATGTTCTAGGGGGAAAGGATGAAAAGAAAAGTCTTTTTCTCAGGGATCTTATAATTCAGCATAAGAAAGAGTCAGACAGGGGCACCTAGGTGGCTCAGTCAGTTAAGCAGCTGCCTTCAGCTCAGGTCATGATCCCAGAGTCCTGGGATTGAGCCCGGCATTGGGCTCCCTCCTTGGTGGGGAGTCTGCTTCTCCCTCTCCCTCTGCCTGCCGCTCCCCTTGCTGCTTCTCTCTCTCTCTCTCTCTCAATCTCTGTCAAAGAAATAAATAAAATCTTTAAGAAAAAAAAAGTCAGGGCGCCTGGGTGGCTCAGTGGGTTAAAGCCTCTGCTTTCGGCTCAGGTCATGATCTCAGCGTCCTGGGATCAAGGCCCACATCGGGCTCTCTGCTCAGCAGGGAGCCTGCTTCCTCCTCTCTCCTCTCTCTCTGCCTGCCTCTCTGCCTACTTGTAATCTCTCTCTGTGTCAAATGAATAAATAAAATCATAAAAAAAAATTAAAAAAAAAAGTCAGACATAATCTACAAGGCAGTATTACGAAGGGCTGTGTGATGATTAATTTTATGTGTCAAGTTGACTGGGCTAAAGGATACCCAGACTGCTGGCAAAATATTATTTCTGGGTATATCTGTGAGAGTGTTTCCAGAAGAAATGAGCATTTGAATCTGTAGACTGAGTAAGGAAGACCACCCTCGCCAATGTATGTAGATGTCATACTATCCATTGAGAAACTGAATATAATAAAAAGGTAGAAGAAGGATGAGCTTGCTCTCTCTCCTTGACCTGGGACATCCATCTTCTCCTGGCTTACCCTCAACATTCCTGGTTTTCAGGCTTTCAGACTTGAACTGAATTACCCACTGGCTTTCTGATTCTCTATATTGCAGTAGGAGATCTTCATAATCACACGAGCCAATTCCTATCACCTGTCTGTCTGTGTCTGTCTATCGGCATCATCCAACTGGTGGTGGAAGAGAACACAAGTGTGGCCATGGGCAAGTTGGACTAGATCTGTTTATAATACACTCAAATGCATAAGGACAAGGTAACAAAGCTTAGAAAAGAAGACTGGAAATATGAATGAATGGTTACCTGCCAGAAATAATTTCCTAAAGGCCATGAGAGGGGACCTTTATTCTCAAGCATTAATTATTGGAGTATATCATATGCAAGAAGTAATCAAAAAAGAGATGTAGGAGGAAGAACTGAGATTAGCCAGGGAAGGATAAGAAACAAGAACTCATTCTCTTGGGAGTCAAGTGATGAGGGATTAGATCTATTTTATCTTCCTGACCACCCTTCAGGAAGACAAAGAGCCAGTATCTTTACCTCCATATCACAAATATGAAAATGAACACACTGAGGAGCTAAAAGAGCACCAAAGCCATGCAGGGAGCAAGGAGTAGAGTCAAGACTCAAATCCAGATTTTCTTACTGCAAGCTCAAAGCTCTTTAACCAAGCATTGCTCCCAAGTGTAAGAGAAGAGTTATGTTAAGTGTTGTAATTTGAGGGGCTCTCAGATGGCTCAGATTGAACAGACACATTGACTTCACTAACTTTCCACACTGCGTGAAATTTTCATCACTAGCATTGCTCTTTGGGATAAAGGAATTTTCAGATGGCCTTTAAAATTGCACACTGGCCGGAGAATTTTAACACATGAACACATTAGCAGCTCTTAAGGTGAGTTTTCTCTCAGGACAGCCCTGTTCACAGCCCCTTTCCATCAGACTTTCAGAGAAATGGCAGGTCACAAAGGATGCCAAAACATGAGAGGTGGAAAGAGGAAAATGTCTTTTGTAGGCTGAAAAGTCTCAGCAGCTACGAATTAAGTGTGCTCCAACCAAATCAAAGGGGGGTAATGGAAGGAACCTAGGACTGGTTGACTATACAGCCAGGATGGTAGCTGGGTGGCCTAGATTAGGCTTAGGTTCTGCATGGCTATAACTGGAACAAAGAACCTCGTACAAGGCAACACAAGCACTGGGAATCACAGGGCAAGTATCAGATTCCCACGACCAGGGAGAATACCCCAAATGTCAGAGGCCAGAAGTAGGGCTGGGGTGGGGACATCATAGAACCAGATGGAGATGGGAACAGAAGTGAGAAGGCCAGGAATAGGTAAAGGAAAGTAAAGGAATGGCAAGGAGGACAGGAGGGGGAATATGGGAATAGGACCTTAAACAACCATGAGTATTTATGACTCGTGCTCAGGAGCCAGCGGGTGTATGTATAGATCAGGTGTGGACCCAGCACTGTGATCATCCAGCCATGTGACCTTGGAAAAAATACTTTGTCTTTCTGAGTCTCACATTGCTCACCTATAAAAGTGAGCATTTGACTAAATTATTTCTAAAGCCTCTTCTATTTTCTTTCTATTCTCTTCCATTCTCTATTGTTGAGATCAGAGATAGCCTATACCTTTAATGCAAACCCCAAAGCAAAATCACACTCAAAATCTTTTTAAAAAAAAAATCCATTTCTGATCTACATTAAGGAAACTGTCAGATGCTTAAGAAATTACCCATTGATTTATTTCTTACTTCCTAAACAGCTATTCCTTTTAGCAAGAATAAAAGTGAAACAAACCAAGGGGTGAAAACAAGAGGGCATTTTAAATCTCTAAATTGAAACAGAAAAAGAAGAAAGGTTTAAAGGTAGCATAATAACAGCTTTTCTGTTTTCCCACTAAGAGCTTTTTCTCTAAAAGGTTCACCCAGAATGCTAACAAGGCGAAGTTTCAGAAACACATCAAATGAAACCATTTCCATTTCTGATGGCATTAATCCTCTCTGTGGTTCAGGCAGGATTAAAAGTAACCCCTGAGGAGTTGGTATCCCTCATCGACTTTCCAAGTATATCTGTCCAGCTGTTCACAGGCAAAGGCATCAACCTCTTTGGCCCACATTCCTCAAGAGCTCCATGGAGTTTCTGGAGCACTTCATCCCCTGAAACCACCTACTTGCTATAAAAGGCACCAGTCACAGACTGGTTGGATGAGGGCTTCTATAGAGGCAGATCACCACTGGGGATTTCATTTCGAGGACAAACCTATCAATAGGTTAGGTTGAGGATAGGTCACGTTACTATATTTAACATAGCTCTTGTCATTTATGTTTACGTTCTCCTATTGAGCAGAAATAAAACCTGAAATCTCCCATGTAAATAAAAATATGAGATTGGGTAAATTCTACCTTCTGTGTGACTTTTGTCATTAATTCATGCATTCTGTACACTCCAAGTGAGCTAGCTGGCAGGATTCGGAGTTAAAGTAGGTCTCCTTAAGTCCTGGTCAGTTACATCTTTGACCACTCGACCAAAAAGTAGCTCTCCGTGCTTTTAAAATATGAGAAACGCAAGTAAAGAAGACCACTGCTAGCAACATCTTAGATTCTCCAGGATTCTCCTCTCTGGACCGGTGCAGCGGGAGCAGCCGCACCGAGCTCTACTGCTGCATGATAAAGACCTCGGGTCAGCACCAGCTGCTTCGCTCCCTCTGGCTCCTGATTCCATGCCACCTGGAAACATGGTCAAGCTTATACAATAAAAGGTCAGTCATGGAGGGAAGCAACATTGGAATCTCATCAAAATCATCTTTAAAGTTGCACTGCAAAAGAGCATCTGTAATTTTCAGCTCCAAAATACTTTGTAATTAGAGATGCCACACAACAGGAAGAAAATGACAAAGTTGACATTTCTACTGAGAAATCGCTGAAACTGAGGAATCTGTCTCTAAATGTATTAATTATAGAAAGATGCTTTTGAACGGTGGTTGTGGTAATTACTAATGCTCAAAATAATGTTTTCTCTCTATCAGTTATGCCAATTCCACTTAGGCCCCCAGAAGTCTCGTCTTCTCTATAAAGCCTTCTCAGATAATGGGTTTTGTTTTCATAGACTCTAATAGAAAATATACCCATTAAATGTGCAGATAACTCCCAGCTAATGAGGTTTACTACATCAGGGAGGATAGACCTAGAGTCCAATTGGCATTGACAGATTGGATGAGCTGTCAAAGTCCAAGCCAGTGCATCCAAGGAGCACAGACACAGCAGAGCCTCTGAGGAAGGAGGAACAACCTAAAAGGATCTTGATCGCTATGCCCTGCCATGGTCAAAAAGACTTACAGGCTTCGTGCATCCTCAGAACATTCCAGGCTTACTCATAACCAGTGAAAAACACAAGTCAGAGCACAGAAAGCAAGAGAAACATTCCTTTTCTTGCTCCTTTGGGGTATCTTTCTGTTCAGAGCTGAGAATCTGCCCACAGGAATGCCCTGAAGACCCTTCAGTTTTTCCCCCCTCATCTTCCTTTCCTTACCAGTCCCCACCCAAGGGTCCTGCTGAGATTTCCCGTGTACTGAGGCTCAGAAACCTTACTTTTATACAGTTCTTCTTGACTTTCAACAAATTCCACATATTGTCTCACTGCTACTCCAAGGACTGGCCCTGGCAAACAGCTTGGTTTAGGGTAGTCACATAAATTAATGTAGTATCTATAAAGAAATAAGTCTTTTGTTAATATAGATTACTTCCCATTGCAAACTTTGATGATTATTATGTTAAGTGACATCCTGTCCACCTTGGCTGAAGATAAGAAGGGGTGAAGGGAGGACCCTGCCCTGCCACATACACAAATTGGGATGAGGGTCCAGAGCGGCCAGTACCAGTTTTATGAATTGAGGCGACACACTTCTCTCTGGGCCTCAGGTACCTCATCTGGAAAATAAATGGTTAAGACTCTCCGATTGTCAGGTTCCCTTCTGGTACAAACATTCTCCAAGTCTTGTCTCTGCACTGGTCTTGTGCTTCTGCTCTCGTCCTTTTTTTTTTTTTTTTTTTTTTTCTC
This sequence comes from Ailurus styani, assembly GCA_002007465.1. Taxonomy (NCBI): domain Eukaryota; kingdom Metazoa; phylum Chordata; class Mammalia; order Carnivora; family Ailuridae; genus Ailurus; species Ailurus styani. The sequence goes on along the minus strand of LNAC01000201.1, from coordinate 294,019 downwards.
CAGCCCTTGAGAGGAGTATTCTCAGGCTATTAGTATCATCTTCCTAATTTGATCATCAGCTCATGACCTCATTGCATCTTAGGGCAGGAAGAGATGCCAGCCAAGTTCCAAGCTGCCTCAAAGAGGAGGAATGGGGAGCTCAACTCTTAGTTGTTGTGACGTGCCATTATTCCAAAGAAGTGTTAGGGCAGCTTAGCAGGGTATGTTATACAGGATAATTTAGTAGAGGAAAAGATAGAAAAGTAAGGGCAGGGATATATGGAGCCTGAAAGCCAGCCCAAGAAACAAATAATAAAAGCCCACTTTGAAAATGCTGTGGATAGTGCCAGGTCAGAGCCACATCGTTGTTTCCCCATAGGGAAACCCAGAGCCACATAGTTTCCCCACATACGGAAACCCAGTGAGTCAGCTGAGAAATCTTTCTCTTCTCTCCAGTGTTCTTTCCTCTTTTCCATCCTGCCTAATATGGTGCTCAAAGCCAACTGTCATTTCCTGAAGAGTTATTGATGTATGAGGTTGGAGCTCTTCAGTCTTTGGCTAACTCACAGCTCAAGAAGGAAATAGAAACCATAACCTAGGGAGCTGATCCTGTTCCTTACCAGGCATGGGTTGCACAGGGCTGTTTCTTCCTTGCATCCCTGCCAGGGCAAACCGTAGAGAAATGTTGGTCCACTGTAATGTATCCAGATATTCTTGTAATATCTTACTCCCTGGCATAAGAATTGAGAGCTGATGGCTGAAAACATGTTTCTCGCTCTTTCCCCTTAGAATACAAAAGCACACCCCTTAGAATACAAAAGTCTTCGTGTGCTCCAAAAACAGTCTTTGATGCATCATTAAATAAACACGTGGCTTTCTGTTCCAATTTTAGTATATGTGCTGCCAAAGCGAGCACTAAACACGTGGCTTTCTGAAGAGAGACACGTTTTCTCAACAGGGCAAAGACTATTTCCAAATACTTCCATTCCAAACCATCAGAAAGAGCTGGGTCTACCTTGTCCTCAAAGAGCAGGGATGAAAAACCTGGCAGAGGGAGTATTTTTCAGAAGTCTGGAAGGCAGGGTGGTGCTGGAGAGATCAACCCTTAGGTGCCCTTCTATTTACATAATGGCTTAAAGTTTCCAAAGCATTTGCGCATCTCTCGTCTGTCCTAAAATCCCTGAGAGGTAAGTAGGAGTGATGGGATCCCCACTTCTGGAAGAGAATCTGAAAATGACTTGAGGGGCTTTTGAGAGATGTGTTACAGAGTGACAAAGATTCTCTTCTTGACCGAACTGTGGTTAGGCTCCTTTGAGCCCTTTGCTTCTCAAGGCCCCAAAATGGGCTTCCGTCTCTGTCCTTGGGGAGTCCAGTTTTAGCAAGAATCCTGTGAGGTTGATTTAGCCAGCATTCCCCACCATTAATATCTGATCAAATGTCCTAGGTGATATTTGATTCCTCTAGCCTGCCCTCAGCCAGAATCCCACCAGGTCAGTTTATTCAGAGCCCCCTCATTTCTGATGTTTCCTCTTAGCAATTTTTCATCCACTGATCCCCACCCTGTTCCCTGGCTCTAAGTCCCCACTTGCCCACGCAGTATGCAGATTTGAGCTTGGTTCTGTGTGGGAGTCACATTTCTCCTATCACATAGTTCCTGAGTAAAATCTATTTTTACCACGTTCACAACTGCCCAGCTCTGGTTTTTCTTGGGTAATAGCCTTAGGTCAGGTCTAGTAGAAGGCCCCAGGAGGTGGGACATGAGTAGTGAGGTCCTGGATCTGCTTCCACTAACCAGTTGTTGGATCTCAGACAAGTCACCTTTGCTTGGGTTCAGGTGGGAGTAGGAATGCCAAACACGGCTCTATCATCACTACTAGGCAAGCATGATGCAAGCCCATCTCTCTAGCCTGCCTCTTTCCTGCAGTCTCTGCTCTTCTCAAGGCCGTCTTTTCACTGGGACATTGGCTTCTGTATCCCCACATCCCATTTGCTCTGTCTAGCATTTATATAGAGAAACGAAGTCTTTTATCTAAGAGGTGTGAGCACACATGGACGGGTTCATCACTGGCTTGCCTCTCGTATTCCATGAACAACCTGGTCAAGAGGCAGTTGGGTTGTAGGTACAGAATGGTAGAAGAATTTTGCCTTTATAAAAGTAAATTTTCATCTACTTAACCTTCATCTTTTGCAAATAAACAAGATAATGATGCCTTAGCTGTTGCCACTTAGTATAGGAAACCCAGGTTAGCATTCTTTGGCACAACTATTTGTGAATAAAAAGCATACCCTTTATTAGGTCATTCAAGCTTCCTTCTAATTTAGAAAGACCAGAACGGCCTTCCCTGCCTCCAAAGTTATTACAAATGAGAGCAACTTCATCTTGTAAGCAATCTACAACCTGCCCCCTCCAGCCCCAAACCATCAGAGACTGGTCTTCATTCTCTAAAACTCCTGCCCGTGGTGCTCTATTGCAGGCACTGTCACCTGATGTTGAACACAGTTAAAAACAAACAAACAAACAAACAAACAGCTGCTTAATCAGCTGGAGAAAGTCTCTGAAGTTCCCACTAACAAAGAAAGAAAAAGCCAGAAAGAACTATATATCCTATAGGCCCTAAGTCCAGCATGGGCCGGTTTAGAATTCTTTGTCAAAGAGTTGCATTTCTATCTCCTGGCTATGTTTCCGTTATGGTCCAGTTTAATCTTTCCCTGCAAATGAAATGTGTTTCCATCAGTTCTCCTTAGGAACTGCCCTTCTATACAATGGTGCCCTCCAGTTAATTAACTGGAGCTAGTCTTAGACGAGAACTGGAAGCTGTCCTCCTTCCTTGCATTGTCTGCTCAGAAATGCCAGTGGCACCCTAAAGCCGTGAGACCTAAGGGTGGATTATAACCTCTATTGTTTCGGATAGTCATATTGACCTTAACAAATTGAGAAAACAAATCTCAACCTAATGCTCCTCTGGAAAACAGAGCGGTGATGAAAATCTTCGGGATGTGTTAGTAGCATTCCAGGAGGGAAAGCCCTTTTGTTGCCGTATGGCAATGATTCCACTGTTCCCGGTAAAATAATAACTTATATGCAATACTTCCAATCTGGTACCACAGTGAGCCCTACAATCTCCTACAAATGTGTGTGTGTGTGTGTGTGTGTGTGTGTGTTCAAAATCTGTTGCTGCTGTCAATGTGACTCTGCAACCAAATGAAGCGTCTATCAGACTGACCTTGGCATCCACACATATATGATTTATCACCAGGACAGCAAAAGCGGTGGAGCCTTCTCCAAATCCTCTCTACAGGCTGGAGCTCCCACCCTTCTTCCAGCAAACACAGCTGCCACACTCCTATCAAAGTTATCCTCATCAACAGGAACCACTTTCCCCAGCAATATCTTGGAAGTTACTCAAGACCCACTCCCCCACGGAGGGGGGAAGAATCCTGCAGACAATGAGTGAATACTATGTCATATTAAAGGCAGACCTCTCTCTTTCCCCCTGTGACAACTCTCGGGTGCTACCCATACTCCCCAGTCCCCTGTACCATCATACTGAAGCTAGATCCTCACATCCTTGTCTAAGTTTTCTGCAGACCTCTCCTGCTTCCCTTGTTCTTTACAGAATGTACCTAAGAGCACTCATCCAAGAAATCACTTACTCAGGAATCCTATCTCTGGCTCTGGTCCTAGGAATCCCAATTTAAGGCATTGCGTAAGGAGCAAGGCTAAGCACAGGAAATCACATCTGTATGTCAGTGGTAGTAGCCCCTTTCTTGGGAGGTGTAAGTCTCTTATTTTCATTCCATGGTGCCGTTTCAGCATCAAAGAATAGGAGCATCCCTGGACTTCAAAGGCTCGGTGTGTCCTGATAGGCACATAAACTTACCCATATAACCAGCAAGAATCACGCTCTGAGGAATGATTGCCATGGAAAATATGCCTTAGGAATGTATATGTATTTCCATAAGGTTCTCAGGAAGGCATCACTGATTTTTAATTTAAGACAAAGTCAGATCATTTAATTGAGGGCAAGATGAAGTTAAGCTTAAGCAAATGTATTTTACCTCTTGGAGAAGTTGTGTTTAAACTTGATCAAACATTTATTGAGGAGTCCCTGATGTAAAGTTTTATACTAAATGCCTTGCATTTGAATAGTCTATGAAAATAGATTTGCATGTCTGAATTCTATTCGGGAATATGAATGAAATACAAGTGGGTTAATTTTGTGGTATAGTCTGTAAATTATATAAGTACTGTTCCAGACTACAAGCTCCTTGAAGGCTGAGATTTTTTTCAAATAAACATGTCAATATTCTTGAAATGGGTATCTACTACTTTTTTGCTTGTCCGGGATCAATTCTACTTTTTATTAACAGCACTTTGATTGTCTCTGGGACTATCTCTTTGGACTCAGCCCAACTGGCCCTGTCCCTCAGATCCAGGACTGTCATATCCCCTGGTGAGAATGATTGGTTGAGGGATGGGCTATGAATTCAAGTCAGTCTGAGATTGTTGCTGGAACAAATGGAATAAAAAAAAAAAATTTCCCCCCCAGTCATTAAAACCTACAGATGGCCGGCCTGGAGCTCCTGGAGCCATTTTTCCATAACAAGAGGACAGCCAACAGGAGAATAAACCCAACACAAAAGCAAACAGAGCTGAAAGATGAAAAGCCAACAATTTTTTCCCAACATATCCCTGTCCTAAATTCAAAAAAAGTTTCAGCCATCTTGAGTTAGATTTCTTTAAGTTTCAATCCAACACCACAACTAAGCCCTAACCCCATGATAGGCATTTCATACATATTTTAGGAATGTGTTAAACTGTTTTTGGTATCATTACTAGCAAGTAGACAAATACTTTTAAACTATAACAATGACCTCTAATTTAAATATATATATATATATATATATATATATATATATATATACATACACACACACACACACATATATACGCATATATATATATATATGCATATATACTGATCACCTATTCTGGGTCAGATGTCAGCCTGGAATCTTTATAGGACTCTAAGAGAATTAAGACATGATTCTCTTCCCTTAAAACATTTACAATACTTCAGGCTTCTGAGAGAAACCCATTAGATTTTAATGGTAGCCTGTTCTACTCATCTCCCATTTTCCCATTGGAAATTACACATGGACATTTATTTGAAAGAAGTTTACGTTCAGAAATGTTTTATTAAAAACCCAATGGAGACATAGGTGAGTCAAGTTGTTTCCTGCATCTAAACCATAAATTGGTATACCAAGCCACGGAAGATGACTCCACTGGGACAGACATGTATTTTTAAACTTTTGAGACTGGAGAGGAGCTTGAACAGAACAGCCAAAAGGAACAGCCTGTCCTATTGAATGACTCACTTGAGAAATTTCCATTTTTATGCCATTTCAAAGCAGAAGTTGCAGACTTAAAATTTGTATTGCCTTTAAAGTAAATAGGTTATTTAGATAACTTTCTTCTGATGAAATATCATGTCATCGTGTCATAGATATCATGGCCTTTGGTTTTTATCTACCTTTTTTTGATAATCATTTCATTTAATAGTTTTTTCCAAGATTTAGACAAACTAATGAATGAGCTAGTCATAGCAATATCCTTCTCCTACATAGCATTTCCGGGTTTGTGGGAGCACTTTCATGTACATTATCTCCCAGGAAGTGGGGAGTGAACCACTGAATATAGCTAAACAATTGCTTATCTCTTTATGAGGTATTATTTTATTCATTTTTATTCCCTTTGCTCCATTTGTACTACCCTAAGAGAGCCTGTCTCTCACAGCTTCGACTAGCAGGATCACAGTGCCCTCCTCTGTAAAGGTCAGACCAAGGCAATGCTAATGGCCCACCAGGGGAAGCAGTGGCTGGGTAGGTCCCAGAGTTCTAGAGTCATGAATTACATCAGTCTTAGACCCTGTGGCCAGTCACTAACAGCTAGTATAGGACAGGAATGACAGCATGTGGAATGTTTATAAGACGTATGGAAGCAGAGCAGACTCTATTTCAAATCATACATATCTAATGTACAGCAGCAGGTGCCTTCAGGGAGCTAATAAACCACCAACACCACCACCACCCCCTGCCATGGCAAGCCACTGTGAGAGACTGGTTCAGCTAGACAGGCACAGATCATGCGGGGCTGGCTATTCCCAAGCACCTGAGTCTGTTACAAATACACCTTTCAAGGACCCCCCCTTCAGACTCAAATTCAGTAAATCTAGGAGGATGCTCTGTGCTCCAAATTTCTAACAAGTTCCTGGGTGATTTGGATGCCCAGTCAGCTTCAGGAACCAGGACAAGCCGACTCTACAAATCACCCCATCCGAAGATGTTACAATCTCCCTCAACCTGCTTCCCTTGCTAATCGAGCTGCTGCTGAGTCCTTGAGGTGTCAGCTGCTTATTTTCTCAATAGTGGGTCCCAACTGACATGTATATTACAATCACCTGCAATCTTAAAATTTCCAAAATCTAGGCCACGACACCAACCCAGTTATCACAGTCTCTGGAGGGGGTGGCTGGGACACATATCAGCACTTGTTTAAGCTCCCCATGTGTTTCTAATGTACAGATGTTTGGCCATCCTTGCTCTATAGCCTTGCTACTTAAACAGTGGTCCACAGACCAGCAGCATAGCATCAGCTGGGACCTTCTGAGAAATGCAGAACCTTGGACCCCATCCCAGAACGACTGAATTAAAATCTATCTACACGTTCACCAATCTCCATGTGATGTGTGTACATGGTCTGGTTTGAAAAGCACTCTTCTACCGACTTCAATCTTCCCATTTGTTTGCAGGTATCAAGATCAGTTCTGCATAACTAGACAGGGAGAAGAACCGTAATGCACCCCAGTAAGTAACCAAGTTCCCATGAACAAACCAAAGGGAGATCACTTTTCAACGTCTCATGACTGCAGGAGGGTCCAGCCTATCACCCCAGTTATCCGGCACTTGTAGACACCACGTGCTCAATTCCGACATTTCCATTTGGGCAACTATCAAAGCTATAAGAGCCCAGCCTAAGTTAATTAATTTGTGGGATGTATCTTTCAGCCCCAGCTCCTCGGGCTGAGTGGAGCCCACCCAGCCCAGATCCTGCTGTCACTGGTCCTGGTTGGGGAGGGGGGGGCAGCCCCCACTGCTGAGCTGACCGAGGATGAGCGAGACGGAGCTGCCAAATTGCCTGGGCCACTCTCTTCCTGGGAAAGAGGCGGAAGCGGTTGCGGAGGCATCGCGCGCACGCGCGGTCCCGGACTCGGGAGAAGGCAACCTACCGAGCTCTCCAACAAGCAAGGGCTCAGACCCAAAGTGCAGGACAGAATTATTCCTGCTGTAATTGCCAGTTTGTCCACGTCAGCATGACAGCCACGTCTAATTTGCCGGGCATCAGCCGCCGTGCTCGTGGTGGGGGTGAAGACATGACGAGGCCACCGACTGTGGCAGCCGGGGAGCTGGGCCCTCCTCCCAGGAGCCACCCCCGCCGGGGTCAGACTCGCCTGAAGGGTGGGTTTGTCCTGCAGCAGAACTTTCCTCTCTCCCCACCCACCAGGGCAGCAGAAGGAGCGAGCGAGGCTGTCTTTCCAGGGACTGGTAGGCACGACCACTTTATTACGATTTATCAGGACACTTTTTAGGGTGACCAGGAGTGATCCCTATTGTCTTGCACTCCCTGCTCACAACTCAGACAGGCGACACATTTAGTAAACAGGGTTCTCCAGTCTCTCCTCTCCATTTTGTCCACTCTAGCCTCCTGTGTCGGTGTCATATGGATTGATAGTAGCTGAAGACATCTGAAAATCAGCCAAAGAAGTGAAGAAGCCCCGCGCCCCAGGACCTGTGTGCAGGGTGGTAAGACGACGAGGAGGGGAAGTCCAGACTGAACGGAGGCAGGACCCGTGCTCCCTTCCCTCCCTTTCGCAGCCCTTCTCAGAGGCTTTACTAAAAGTTCAGTCGGTGGCTCTCAGACTTGAACGGGCAACAGCCATCCCCTGGGGTATGTGCTAAAACCCCGCATGGCTGGGCTCTGTCCCCAGCATTTCTGAATTGGTAGGTCTGTAGGTCTGGACTGGGTCACAGGAACTTGTGTTTCGGTTAAGGCCCCAGGTAAGGCTGTGGCTTCTGGTCCAGGGACCACACTTGGAGAACCAGGGAGCTGGGGTAGCCCTGGGAGTGGCCGTGGGATTCAGAATGTGGGGAGAAGCATTGTGAGGGAGTCCCCCCATCTTCATTGTGAACACAGTATCTTTGTTCTATACTTTGAATTGTCTCTTAAAAATAGATTCCCTGATAATTATTTCCAAGTTGCTTTCCAAACTGCTTGGGCCAGTTTATGACAGCATCATTGTATATGAGTACTGAATACCAGTACTTTCATGACCAGAACTGAATATTAATAACTTGTTTTACTTATTTTATAGGCAAAATAATGATGATGGTGATGATGATGTCATTTAAAAACATATCCACCTCTTTGATTACTCTGTACAGAGTACAGACAACGTTTGTACCCAACAATTGGGACAACGGTTCCAAGTTTATATCACCATTTTAATTTGTTTATTAAAATTAATTAAGAAGACAAGAGGGAACTCTATGACCTAAGTGGGTTTATTGAGAATTCTTTCCCAGAGTCTTAAGAAATGAAACCCACATTCCCACGGGCTAGGAGAAGCATTTGGAAGTTGCCCATCCAAGGTTGAGGTTTATGAGATGCCTAGAGGCTGGCTTCCTTGGTGGACAGAGCAAGAGGGATAGGTGTTAGTGGAGATCCAAGGGGGGCAATGGATCCCAGGCATCACTGCTGTCATCGAACTCATCACAGAGTGTCCAGAAAGCCACGGACTCCAGGTATGGTTCTTCAGAGTTGATGCTGAGGTCCCTAGAGGAGGTGACTAGGCCATGGTCATGTTAAGTTATCGGCAGAGCTGGGTGAGCCCATGTTTCCCTCTTTTCATCCAAATCCTTTTCTTCCTCTTGAAAGAAAGTAAAACTTACACATAGTAAGTGATACATAAAATCTATACATCTTCAGTGTATAGCTCAATTTTTACATATGTTCACACCTATTAACGGCCCCCCGGATTGAGGTAACCAGTATTGGCTACAACTTGACTGGCTCCTTTGTACCCTCTCCCTATCAATAGTCCCCCAGAGGAAACTGCTATTCTGACCTCCATCACCCTAGACGAAGCATGGGTATTACAGACTTTGTCTAAATGAAAACATCTCCCTTTTATGGTCTGGCCTTTTTCACTCAGCATTTTGCTTCACGTGGCAGTAATTCATCCTTTGTCATTGCTGCATATTATGCAGTTCTCGGACTACATCGTGACTCACTGACGTACTCTCCTGTTGAGGACATTAGGGTTGCTCTCAGTTTGGGACAATTGTCAAGTAAGCTGCTGCAAACATTCATGTACATGTCTCCTCGTGGACATACACACTCCTTTCTCTTAGGTATATCCTCAGGAATAGAAGTAGTGGGTCACAGGATAGACAGATTAAGTTCAGTAAATACTGCCAAAGGTTTCCAAAGTGACAGTAGCAATTTGCAGTCCTGCAAGTAATCGGCAATAGTTCTGGTGGCTCCAAACCCGCCCCATGAAACTGTTGTTCCTATTGATTTAGACATTCTGGTGGGCTTGTGGATGTATCTTACTGGGCTTTGGTATTCTTTCTGCGCATCTGGAAAATTAACAATCTTAGGAATGCAAATAACAGAATTTTACTCACTGGAAAGATCCCCATGGTGTGACCAAGATGAAATTCCCAGGTTTGGAAAGTGTAAGGGACAATCCCTGGTCACATCTACTTGCATCAACAGTTGCTGCTTGGGGAAGGAGAGCACCAGAGGAAGGAGGAGCACATTACACAAAGCCAATGATTCCCAGTAGGAATGGGGTACCTGGTGGGAAAGCCTGGAAAGGAAAGAGAAGATAAATAAGGGAACAAAAAGAAAGGGTAGAGGAAGGATGTCGGAAGAAGCCTCCATTTATCAAAAGGCTGGTATACACCAGATGCTAAGGAGCCAAGAATCAGCATTCAAACTGCTCTTTAAAACAACTTCTGTTTGTCTTTTCCTTTGCTGCTTAGGACAGAGTAGAAGTCAGAAGCCATGTCCTTTGCAGGCTGTAACATGCAAACATTTTCCAGTCTACCATTCTAGACTTCCTTTTTTTCCCTTTTTTTTTATTATGTTCAATTGGCCACTGTATTGTACATAATTAGTCCTTGATGCACTGTTCAGTGATTCATTAGTTAAGTGTAACAGCCAGTGTTCATCACAGCATGTGCCATCCTCAATACCCATCACCCTGTTACCCCTTCCCCTACCCTCCTGCCCTCTGATACCCCAAGATTGTTTCTCAGGGTCCCTGGTTTCTCATGGTTCATTTCCCTTTCTGATTTCTCCCCCTTTGGATTTCCCTCCCTTTGGATTTGGTCCTCTGTGCTATTGCTTATGTTCCATATATGAATGAAACCATACGATAATTGTCTCTCTCTGTTTGACTTGCTTCACTTAACATAATCCCCTCCAGTCCATCCATGTCAATGCAAATGGTGGGTATTCATCCTTTCTGATGGCTGAATAATATTCCATTGTGTATATGCACCACATCTTCTTTATCCATCCATCTGTTGAAGGGAATCTCAGCTCCTTCCACAGTTTGGCTGTTGTGGACGTTGCTGCTATGCACATTGAGGAGCATGTGCCCCTTTTTTTCACTACATCTGTATCTTTGGGATAAATACCCAGTAGTGCAATTGCTGGGTCATGGTGTAGCTCTATTTTTATCATCTTAAGGAACCTCCATACTGTTTTCAGAGTGACTGTACCAACTTGCATTCCCACCACCAGTGTAAGAGGGTTCCCCTTTCTCCACATCCTCATCAACATTTATTATTTCCTGTTTTGTTCATTTTTCCCATTCTGACTGGTACAAAGTAGTATCTCATTGTGGTTTTGATTTGTATTTCCCTGACGGCTAGTGCTGTTGAACATTTTTTCATATGAATATAAGCCATTTGTATGTCTTTTTTAAAGAAGTGTCTGTTCAGGTCTTCTGACCATTTTTTGACTGGGTTATCAGTCTTTTGAGTATTGAATTTGAGAAGCTCTTTATAGATCTTGGATATCAGCCCTTTTTCTGTAGTGTCATTTGCAAATATCTTCTCCCCTTCCGTGGGTTGCCTCTTTGTTTTGTTGTCTGTTTGCTTTGCTGTGCAGAAGTTTTTTATCTTGATGAAGTCCCAAAAGTTCATTTTTGCTTTTGTTTCACTTGCTTTTATTTTTTATTTTTTTAATTTTTTAAAGATTTTATTTATTTATTTGACACAGAGATAGAGATCACAAGTAGGCAGAGAGGCAGGCAGAGAGAGGGGGAAAGCAGGCTTTCTGCTGAGCAGACAGCCCGATGCGGACCTCGATCCCAGGACCCTGAGATCATGACCTGAGCCGAAGGCAAAGGCTTTAACCCACTGAGCACCCAGGCACCCTGTTTCACTTACTTTTAGAGACGTGTCTTGAAAGAAGTTACTGTGACCAACTGCTCTAGGATTTTGATGATTTCTGTCTCACATTGAGGTCTTTCATCCATTTTGACTTTATCTTTGTGTATGGTGTAAGGGAATGGTCCAGTTTCATTCTTCTATATGTAGCTATCTAATTTTCCCAGCAACTCTTATTGAAGAGACTGTCTTTTTTTTCTATTGGATATTTTTTTCCTGATTTGTCAAAGCAACCTGAAAGAAATGGATGCCTTCCTGGAAACTTACAAACTACCAAGTCTGAAACAGGAAGAAATAGAGAATCTGAATAGACCAATAACCAGTAATGAAATTGAAGAAGTAATTAAAAACCTCCCAAAAAACAAAAGTCCAGGACCAGATGGCTTCCAGGGAAATTCTACCAAATATTTAAAGAAGAAATAATACCTATTCTACTGAAGCTGTTCCAAAAAATAGAAACAGAAGGAAAACTTCCAAACTTCTTCTTCAAGGCCAGCATTACCCTGATCCCCAAACCAGGCAAAGACCCCATCAAAAAGGAAAATTACAGACCGATATCCCTAATGAACATGGATGCCAAAAAACTCAACAAGATCCTAGCTAAGAGGATCCAACAGTAAATTAAAATGATTATTCACAATGACCGAGTATGTTTTATGCCTGGGATGGAAGGGTGGTTCAAAATCCGCAAATCAATCCACATGGTAGAGCCCATCAATAAAAGAAAAGACAAAATAAAATTTAAAAAAATTATACAGAACTGTCTAAACAACTTTGTAAATAAATGGTTCCAAATGCTTCAAAAAACAAAACAAAATGAACAAAAACAAAAACAAAATAAAAGACAAGGACCATATGACCCCCTCAATTGATGCAGAAAAAGCATTTGACAAAATACAGCATCTTTTTTTGATTAAAACTCTTCAGAGTACAGGGATAGAGGGAACATTCCTCAATATCATAAAAACCATCTATGAAAAGCCCACAGGGAATATCCTTATCAATTCGGAAAAGCGAAGAGCTTTTCCCTTCAGATCAGGAACACGAGAGTGATGCCCACTCTCACGACTATTGTTCAACACAGTACTAGAAGTCCTAGCCTCACCAATCAGACAACGAAAAGAAATAAAATACATCCAGATTGGCTAAGAAGAAGTCAAACTCTCCCTCTTTACAGATGACACGATACTTTATGTGGAAAATCCCAAAGACTCCACTCCCAAATTACCAGAACTCATACAGCAATTCAGCAATGTGGCGGGATACAAAATCAATGCATAGAAATCAGTGGTTTTTCTACACATTAAAAATGTAACTGTAGAAAAAGAAATTAAGGACTCAATTCCATTCATAATAGCAACAAAATCAATAAGGTACCTAGGAATAAACCTAACAAAAGAGGCAAAGGATCTGTACTCTAGAAACTACAGAACACTTATGAAAGAAATTAAGGAAGACACAAAAAGATGGAAAAAGATTCCATGCTCATGGATCAGAAGAATAAACATTGCTAAAATGTCTATCCTCCCCAGAGCTATTTACACTTCCAATGCCGTCCCCATTAAAATACCACTGGCATTTTTCAAAGACCTGGAATAAAAATATCCTAAAATTTGTATGGAACCAGAAAAGACCCCAAATTGCCAAGGGAAGGATGAAAAAGTAAAACAAAGCTGGGGGCATCACGTTACCTGACTTCAAGCTATATTACAAAGCTATGATCATCAAGACAGCATGGTATTGACCCAAAAACAGACACATAGACCAATGGAACAGAACTCCAGAAATGGACCCTCAACTCTATGGTCAGTCTAGACTTTCTTTTCATTAGTGATGAGATGCTTCCCAGTGGCTCACTGCATGCTATTGGGAGAGTATGGGAAAGGCCTCTAAAGATGGAACTAGAAGCCATGGAAGAAGAGGCAAGGAGGGGACAACCCACACAGCCCAGGCCCAAGCTAGCAATGAGCTGAAGACAAGGACTGTAGCCTGGGAGGTCGCAGGGGAGTGGGCAGAGAGAAGGACCCCCATCAGGGCACTGTTTGAGTGCACACTGGGAGAATTTCTGGAGCAGAGCTCCCTTGGCTGACTCCCCCATCCTCCAGCACATCTGATGGCCCCTACCAGGGGTTAATGGTTTGGGAGTGGCATGATGCCTCGCCCATACCATAAGTCCACCCCACACCATCCGGCTCGACCCCAAGGACACCACCGCAGGGCACTCCTGCAACAACTGACTGATAGATTGAGGGGAGGCAGTTGGGCAAGTCTCTGAATATGAACTTCGGGGCTGGACAAAATCCTCTGGGGTAATCTCAAGCCAGAGCAGCGTGCGGTGGGCATCTTCATTTTACAGACATTTGCTATCCCACTGAATTATCCAAGCCACCCTGGGCACTAGGTATCAGCAGTAGCCCCAATTTAAAGATGAGAAAACTGAGTCTGAGTATGTTTTGTAACATGCCCAAGGCCACATCGCTAGTACATGATTTCAAGAGTAAATTGGAATTCAAGCTCAGAAGCACTCAACTCCAAAATCCATGTGGCCAGAGACCAGTAAAGAGAACGAAAGGAGCAGGGTCCTATTCTTGCCCCAGCTAACCATTTTGTCCATGTGCTCCTACATCATGACATCTGTCCGTGGGATGAACAACTGAACAAATAAATGAAGAATGAGATGACAACACAGAGGGTAGAAAAGTAACACTTCCGTATCCATTCTTTTCTGGAAACTATCAAGTCTTGTTACAGGCATGTGCACATGTAGTTCTCTCTGCTGCCAATCCTCCGCCCTTATTTGCTGGTCTAGCTTGGACTCTGAAGTCTTGGCTTACATGACGTGTCTTCCAGGAAGCCCTCCTGAACCACCTGCCCCTTCCACCAGGCAGTCTCAGCTTCATACTTAGTTCTTCAACCAGGGCACTCCACGTGACCCTCCAAACCACTTCTTGCCTCGTCTACACTCCATAACACAAGACTCTGTCTCATTCCTCACGATACCCTTCGCACCTCATCCAGTGCCTGCCACACCGTGGGTGCTCGATAAATAGTTGTTAAAGGAATAAATGATAACTTTCCTTGCTTTGCTGGAGAAAACTTACCTACAGTTGCTGCTTGAAAATAACATTCACTCCCTATCGCTTCTGTGCTGTTTGCTCAAAGAAATCAAAGTCGGAGGGTGTTTTGCATTGCCAATGCTAAGGATGTATTAACATCACTGTGCTTTTCCAATCAGCTAACAAACCTCCCTGGGTGTCCCTAGTACTTAGGGAGGCAGGAGAGAGGCAAGTGTGATGTCACCTGGTATTGCCCAACATGGGCTCTCTCCGATGTGCATTTCCAGAATCGCCCTAGCACATTCCCCAACCAAATTCCTCCAGATTAAAAGAGGATCAGAGCCTCCCCTGTGCAGCCAGGCCTCAGTGAGTGGAGGCAGAAGCTGACTCTGTCCCCTTCCCTCGTGGGCTACAAGAAGCACAGAACTTGCTGGGGCACTGGGCCCCCAGGACACAGTGGCTCTCCAAGCAGCCAGGCTCATTCCAGAAGCTTCAGTTACTCTGACTCAAACTCAGAAGCAGGCCCAGGCTCTCTGCTCGGCTTGTCCTGGAGATGAATGGTTTTAATTTGATCTGAGTAATTCATACCACAGTCCAAATGTCCTAATCGGTGCTGTCACTTGGTAAGCTGTCATGAAATTGCTTTTTCAAGTTCACCTGTCATTCCTGGCGGCAGCTGGGGGAGCAGAGATCCCACACACACCATTCTTGCCTCCACACCTCTGTCCCCATGTTAGTCTCCACTCCTTGCTTCCTCGGCCTCATTGAGAATGCTCCTAGCCGCTCACCTTTTGAATCCTACCCACCCCACAAAGTTCATTTTGGGCCCCATCTCCTCTGGGAATGTGTAGCTGACGGCCTCTTCCCCAGGGAGCACATCTTCCTCCCAACGAAAACAAGCTGTGTCTGTGACACTCAGTTTATTTCTTAAACACATGTCCTGTTAACAATATGAAACTGTACATTTTATATTTTGTCTCTCCAACTAGAATTCAGGATTTGAGTCTCAAATATCTTTACCTGCATGCTAACTGCTCTCTGGGAGTCCATTTCAGGCTATCGAGAAAAGGGGTGCCTGGGTGGCTCAGTCGGTTAAGCGTCTGCCTTCAGCTCAGGCCATGATCCCAGGGTCCTGGGATTGAGCTGCACGTTGGGCTCCCTGCTCAGTGAGGAGTCTGTTTCTCCCTCTGCCCCTCCACCCACTTGTGCTTGCTCTCTCTCTCTCTCTCTCAAATAAGTAAAGCTCTTCAAGAGAAAAAAAAAAGCTATCAAGAACAGCCTCATTAATAAATGCCACCAGCAATAGAGGAAATGGCTTATTTACCCAATGACTAGGAAAAGAAAAAGCCACACAAGTGTAGTCAGAAAAGTGTCAATTATGCTTCTGTTTTCTCTCTCGCTCATAAGGCTAATATTTATATATTTTTTTCAGCGTTCCAAGATTCATTGTTTATGCACCACACCCAGTGCTCCATGCAATACGTGCCCTCCTTAATACCCACCACCAGGCTCACCCATCCCCCTCCCTCTCCCCTCCATAACCCTCAGCTTGTTTCTCAGAGCCCACAGTCTCTCATCGCTCATCTCCCCCTCCTATTTACCCCAATTCACTTTTCCTTTCCTTCTCCTAATGTCCTCCATATTATTCTTTATGCTCCACAAGTAAGTGAAACCGTATGATAATTGACTTTCTCTGCTTGACTTATTTCACTCACATTTATATCTTTTTATCTTTGTATTTATACATTTTTTTCAAAGATGAAAATGTTCCACATAAACACATGATCCTAGAGGTTTTTTTTTAAATAAGATAAAGATCAAAAAATAAGATAGTAAGTCGAAACCAAGTATGGCAAATTGCATTTTACAAAAATGGATGCAATGCTCTCTCCCATACTACAAGCTCTCCTACAAGATGACTGTGATAGTCCTGTCATCCAGAAGAAAGGTCTGTGTCCTCTTTCCTTTTGGGTCAGACCCGTGGCTCCCTGGTCAGCAACAGAGCACGGCAGAAGCAAAAAGGCAGTTCGGCTTTTGCCTTGTCCAAATACCTGTGCCTGGAGCCCTGAGCTGCTATGGAAGAAAGGAGCCCAGAGCAGTCGGGCCACAGGGAGAAGCCACGTGAAAGGCCAGAGGTCCCAGTCTTCCCCATCCAGGCACTGACATGGGAGTGCAAGAGTCCTCGGGATGTCCTAGCCTCTGGCAGCAGAGCCAACCCCCCTCCCCAGCTGAGGCCCCCAGACATCAGCAAGCAGATTCAAGTCCTTCCCATGTGCCCTTTTCACCATTCCTGAGCCACAGGATCCATAAGCTTACTAAAACCATCCCTGTTTTCCGCCACTAAATTTGGCATCGTCGGCTCTGCGACAGGAGTAACGAGAACACCTAGCAAGGGTGGCTCATGGACTCAGTCTAACATTGAGATTTTCCGCATTGACCTGTGACTTACTGAGATTCCTCTCGTATCCCGAGAGACCTCAACAGAAACAACCATCATAGAGCCGCAGCGTCACTGTGCTGTTCTAGAAGTCAAAACCTCACCTTCCGTGTCCAGCTCGGTCACTAGAGAGATTTGCCACTCTGAGGACAAAAACATCTGCATGATCCTTTACCTTCTACCAACATCTTTCACATTTTCAATTTCATGTTTCTTCCCAAAAACCTTGTGAAGCAGAGCAAGTGTTCGTCCCTCTCAACCTTACTTTCCACACTGTAAAATGAAGACAATGTCTGTTCTTGCTACTTCATAAGGCTTTTGTAAAACTCAAATGAGGACAGTTGAAGGGCGAAAAAGTAAGGATTTGTCAGCTGGAGACAGAAACATCGGCACCAACACGACATATCGATGTTTGTTAGACTTACAGAGTCAGGAGCTCTGCAAACACACATTCTAATACAGATTTCATAGTCTTGCCCCCACGGAATAAATAAACTTGAATTAAAAAAAGAAAAAACAGAACACCTCAAACCTGGAAAGAGATGCTTCTTTTTCCTGCCAAGTAATTCACGGAGACCACTGGATTCGGTCCATCCCTTTCCGCTTCTTCCACAGGAGCCTTTCACATGGATCACAGGTGGAGGCCCACGTCTCCTGTGCACCTCAGCCATCTTGACTGTGTTCACCTGGGCCACGTCACAGAGTGCCAAGTGCAAAGATCACCGCACCTGGTAAGGCCTGCATGTGGGGGAGGTCCTGGGGGAGGGGAGAAAAAGTGGATGAGTAGGAGGAAACAAATCCTAGTGATAAACCCCACAGGTACCTCTTACTTCATCTCCTAGGGAGCCTCTTTTTAGAACAAAGCTAAAGTGCTAAAAGGTTTCATGCTGACAAAAGGGACTGATCTCTAAGGCTGAGGGAGAGTCAGATAGGACTCTGGAGAGCCTGAGGCGGTCAACTCACCTGTGGGTCCATAGATCAGCTCAGAGAGAGCAAAGAACACCATGCCAGGAATCTGAAGACCTGGGATGCCAGGTCTGCCACCGGCTAATTCGGGGTAAGTCCCTCCTGGACCATGAGCTCCCTGAAGGCAGATCTATGCCTTGCCCCTCGCTATATCCCTGGCCCTGAGCTGTGTGCATATAGAAGATGCCCAAGATTTGTTTCTTCAATCAATGAATGAGTTTCCTTAATGTGATAGCTAAGATTGTGGGGTCCACAATCAAATAAACCAAATTCAAATTCTGTCATTTGTTATTGATTTCTCAACTCTCTCAGTTTGCTCATCTGGAAAATAGGGATAATAACCATACCTTCCTGGAGCAGGTGCAGCTGATGTTTCCCCCATCCCTCTCCCCAAGTGCCCTGGGCACGGAGTTTCCAGTTGGAGCTGACGGCTTCTCACCTTAAACACCTGATCTCCTTCTTATCAGCAGGAGGCTTTCTCTTGCACCCAAAAAGCCTACTTTCCAGAGAGAGTTATGCCCCATGTGGTGTCTATGGATAAATGCCCCAGTCTCTCTCCAGAATCTGGTCAGGCAATTCTGACATGTGTTCTCCAGCAGAACTGATGTCCAGCAACCTACTCATTAGCACACCCTCCACTGGCTTTTCTACATGTTTCATTTTCCCCTAAATAAACTCTGTTGTGCTTTCCCAATGAGCTACCTGCACACAAGTCCTTGTCTCAGAGTCCTCTTTGGGGTGTTATGGGCTGAACTGCATCTTCCCCAAATCCATATGTTGAAGCCCTAACCCCTCAGTACCTCAGAATGTGACTATACTTAGAGATAGGGCCTTTCAAGAGGATAAGTAAAAAATGAGGTTATTAGCGTGGACCCTAATCCAGTCTGACTGGTGACCTTGTCAGAGGAAGAGACCCCAAGGACGCACACACACACAGGAAGGGGCACATGCAAACACAGGTGAGAACACACTCATGAGCAAGCCAAGCAGAGAGGCCTCAGGAGAAACCAAACCTGCTAACACCTCGGTCTTGGACTTCCAGCCTCTAGAACTGTGAGAACATAAATATCTCGGGTGTGAGTCACCCCCTCCTCCAGTCTGTGGTATTACGTTACGGCAACCCCAGAAGACTAGTACAAGGGGAAGTCCAAAATAAGAGAGCACCTCATGGAGTCATTATGAAGAATAAATAAGAAGATAGTATGTCTCAAGTAACTAGCCCATGCCTGGAGTAACTCTCAATACCCGTCAGCTGTTGCTATTGTTACTAGTGGGAGTGGGAGTGGGAGGAGTATGAACCGTAATGTCATCATCACCATCTATAAAACATAATTGCCCTGCTACGATTCCTCACAGGATGGGGAGGGCAAAGCAAAGAACAGATGTGGAAAGATAAGGGTTTAACTTTCACCTGCTCTTTCCCTGAACAAGTGTGTCTGCGCTAACCTCAGACAAGGGCGAGGTGCTGGACCCACAGAGCACGGCGCTGGCCTGAAATGTGGATCCTAACCATGTGTGGATCTTCATATTTAAATTCTTTAAAATCTAACAAATTTTAAAATTCACTTTCTCAGTCACACTTGTCACATTTCAAGTGCTCAAGAGCCACATGGGCCTAGTGGCTACTGCATCAGACAGCAGAAAAAACACGCCCAGTGTCAAAGAAAGTTCTCTTGTAGAATGCGGGTAGAGAAGAGAAAATGAATTCCTACTCTCAATGACTCAATCAATTATAAATGCCATCCAATAAGGATGATATTCCTGGAAAATATGCTCAAAAGTCCATGCTGTGGGAGGCTGGTCTTTGCTTCCGAAGGAGAGTACGGCGATTCCAGACATCCAAATACTAAGAGGCTGTTGCTATTGAAATCGCTGTCAGTAAGAGCAAGGACACGCTTTCATTCATATAACACCACTGGATGCCCAGTCTGTGAGAGTCACAATGCTGGACCACAAGGCACACAAAGACTGAAAAGCCACAGGTTCCAGGCTTAAGAAGCTCACAGTTGAGTTGGAGGGACAAGAGATAGACATGGCGAGCCGCAGGATATGGAAGATTGAAAGCAGCACCACAAGAGAGGTGGCTGTCCTCACAGCAGCTAGCATGAGTGGAGCACTTACCAAGAGTTTCATATCCATGCTCTCACTGAATTTTAATAACCACCATGGTAGGTATCTTCATTTTACCAAAAAAGAAAATGAGGCCCTTCATTAATCTTTTTAAGTACCATGTCCAGGGTCACACAGCTTATCAGTAGTGAACCCAGGGCCAATCCTCTAAATCTCTAATAGTTGGGATGGGAACCGTGTGGTTCATGGTGGAACCCAGACAAGACTAAAATCATGGAACACCCATTTGGAAAAAACAGAAGCTTATGCCCTGCTCCTACACACTTGTCTTAGTTTGGGTTTCCTCCAAAGCAGAGTGAGAGCCAAGGGTTAGGGTGCAAGGATTTTATTGGGGCAGATGATCTCAGGAAGCAGGAGTGAGGGAGGGGGAAGAGGACAGTGGAGGTAGCAAAACCAATGTCATGCTGTGTCACTGAGGTCACTGTCCTGAGCAACAGGGAATCACTTCCTCACACACATGATGCCTCCCACAGTTGTCCATCTAAAACACAGTAGATTTCATCCCCCAGCTCCCAGACCTCATTGGCCAGCCTCAATCCTCCTAACACCCCAGGAGCATTACCGTTTGCCCTACTTCCAGTCTGCACTGCATGGCCATGTCAACTCCTGTGACCTCAGAGCAGACCTGTGACCAAGGCCGCAGGAAAACACATCACAGCTGTGCACACTGGGCAGCACAGAGTGAGTCTAAAATCTCCCAGGCAGCTGCAGATGATTCAGAGGGAGACAAGGAGTGGGATACAGGGGTCAGGGGTATCTATGGTATCTCGCAGATTTCTCCCCTTTGGACTCACTTGACTATTTTTCCAAACCCACATTTGTGGCCTAGACATTAGGGATGTCCTGGCCAAAAGAGGACACCAGTTTTGCCCTTATGGAGCTTCCAATCTAGTTGAAATCTATTTCTGCCCAGTTTTTAAATTGGAATCTTCCCGGAGTCCATCGAAGTGCTAGGACCTACACTCGAGAACCACCCACTGCTATACGAACCACTGAGTTCCTTTTCTGGTTACACAATTGCTTTCCCAGGAACTGGCTGTGTCCCAGCAGCTACTAAGCATTTTCCTCCCAAACTTTAGTTGGCAGAATTTCATTACTTTAACCTCATTTCGGCTACCGGAAAACATCATGTGCTTCTCCACTGGGCCCAAAACATTACTCAGAAAGAAATGAACATGAGGGAGAGAGGGGAAAACCCACAGAAGCAAAATCATTAGGATGGTCTGTTCCGGAGCCAGGATGCATCCATTGTCATTCATCTTTGTGCATATTTACCCAAGGCCCTTCAGTTCCACTCTGAGTTCCAAAGTTTGAAGTTTTCTTGAGGGAAGAAGAAGGAAGATGAGAAAAATCTACTTCATTGAAGTCTAAGATTTTCACTTGAAGTTTGGCAACTTCCTGGCATCACTGAACTCCAGGGGTGGGATATCTCATGTGAAATAATTTTTTTTTTTAAGGAGAGGAAGGGAAGACTCTAAAAAAGTAGGAAAATTAAAGCACTAAATTAGAATCCAACTTCTAGAGAGGCAGAGCAACTTTAAAACTTCTTTGCAAAAGGAGCTGTGATTTGAAGCGTTTTGCAGTGGGCAATAGTGACCCCTGAAATACAAGGAGGTATGAGGTACAGTAACCCTGAAAGGTCAGATGAAAAAAGACGACTAAATGTGGCCCTCATTATATTGATTTCTGTAGTATGTCTCTGGTAACTCCCCACTGGTCGGCTTCCACTCCAACCCACACACCATTAGCCTGGTTAAATCTTTAATTCAGAAATTTGTGCTAAAAAGACCAAAGTTAGTAGATTAAAGCTATATCCAATTAGCTTATTTTGTTCCATTGTTGAGACTGTCAACATTTGACATTACCTTACAATGTAGGTCACTGATCAGAATGGAGGTGGATGGATCAAGGGAGTTAGTCCTCAATACCACAAAGACATATGTCTCACCATGGTAGGTCAGGAGTATGGCATATTGTCACCTTCACAGGTTTAAATAATGGTGTTGGCTTGGGTCTATCTGGGTGTGATCCACTGAGAGTCTACATTAGGTCTGGAAACCTCCCTTCCAATCACAAGTCTAAGACAGCCCTTTGCCGCAGAACAAAAACTTGCAGAATGCTTGTATCCGTATCCATAAGGGCCACTTAATTTTTGGCTAGTGGATATTGTTGACATAACCTTTAGATTCCTTGTCAACTCGAAGAACATTCTGATCTTTTTTCTTCCCATTACATCTCATTTGGAATCTAGCCCTGTGTGTTTTCCTCTAATCACCAAACCATTTCTTACGGGAGAAATAACTGCTCCTCAGAAGTTTCATGGAAGAGCAGTAAATCTATATCCTCCTCACCTAAGAGGTTAAAGAGTGTGAGAAGTTAGCCAAAATCATATAAATAGTGTCACAAATGCAATAAGAGAAGAAAAAGAAATGCAATATAAACATTAGAAAGGAAGAGAGAGAACTATCATTGTTTGTAGGTGATATGATGATTTAACTAGAAAATCAGAGAGAATTATAGGATTCAGAAGCAGTTCCATCAAAGTAGGCAAAAGTGAGTATCCAAAATCTATAAAGAGCTTATTGAACTCAACACCCAAAGAACAAATAATTCAGTAAAGAAATGAGAAGACATGAACAGACATTTCTCCAAAGAAGACATACAAATGGCCAACAGACACATGAAAAAATGCTCAACATCACTTGGCATCAGGGAAATACAAGTCAAAACCACCATGAGATACCATCCCACACCAGTCAGAATGGCTAAAATGAACTAGTCAAGAAACAACAAATGCTGGCGAGGATGTGGAAAAAGAGAAACCCTCTTATACTGCTGGTGGGAATGCAACCTGGTGTAGCTACTCTGCAAGACAGTATGGAGGTTCCTCAAAAAGTTAGGGTAGCTCTACCCTAAGACCCAGCAATTGTACTACTAGGTATTTTCCCAAAGGATACAAATGGTGTGATCTGAAGGGACATGTGCACCCCAATGTTTACAGCAGCAATGTCCACAATAGCCAAACTTTGGAAAGAGCCTAGTTGTCCATCGACAGATGAATAGGTAAGGAAGATGTGGTATGTATACACACAGAGAGAGAAATACTATTCAGCCATCAAAAATGAAGTCTTGCCATTTGAAACAGTGTGGATGGAGAGGAGGGTATTATGCTGAGAGAAAGAAGTCAATCAGAGAAAGACAATTATATGATTTCACTTATATGTGGAATTTAAGAAACAAAACATAGGAGCATAGAGGAAGGGAGGGAAAAATAAAACAAGGTGTAATCAGAGAGGGAGACATAAGAGACACTGAATCATAGGAAACAAACTGAGGGTTGCTGGAGGGGAGGGGGTGTGGCAGGATGGGGTAACAGGGTGATGAGCATTAAGGAGAGCACGTGACGTAATGAGTACTGGGTGTTACATAAGACTGAACTCTACCTCTGAAACTAATAACACACTGTATATTAATTAACTGAATTTAAATTAAAAAATGTAAATGCCAAAAAAAATTTGAAAAAAGTGGTCAAAAGGAACATCAGCACTTAAAAATCAGTAGCTTTCCTATACACCAAAGCTAACACATCACAAAATATAATAGAATAATAGATTCTATTCACACTAGAAATAAAATTATGAAACTAGCTAAGAATAATGCTCACAAAAAGTTCTAAAACTTTATGAAGAAAATAAAAACTGTACCTAAAGTTACAAAACAAGACTTAATTAAAGGCCCAGAAAGTCTATTGCAAGGTGTTTTGTCTTAGAGAAAAACAAGCGTCTGTGTATAACAACTCATGTTTTATGATGTTCTTTGTAACACAGAAAAATAAAAAGTCTTAAATCTTCATTAGTAAGTGATTAATTAAATAAACTATGGAACAATGATACTAAGAAAAAGATTGAGTACTGACATGGAAAAATCTGTAAGATATATAGCTAAAGAGAAAAGGCAAGCTGCAAGAAAATGAATACAGAATAATCTCATTTATTAAAATATGTACAAAACACAAAGGCATATTTTCTTTATGAATATATAGGATATTTAGTACATACATATATATAATATCTGGAACACATATGTATATACTATATATAATGGCACCTTTATTTTTATCTATTTGCTTGAACACTTCCACAATTAAGATCATCTGTATGCATTACTTAACTAAAAATAGTGTATTCGCAAAAGGAAGACAAGAAAGACTAAGTACAGCTTGGTACTCCTTTGGTGTCCTCTCAGCTCCCTCCTCCACTCCTGGTCAGCACCCCACCAGGGCTGGGTCCTAGAATGCATAAAATGCAATACCATGGAGCAGGCACTCTTCCTCTGGAGTGGTTGCTGGATGGTGAGGGGGTGCAGTTGACCAAATCCACAAGTTCCTGGTGAACTGAACTGAACCTTGACCAATGGAGAAAGGGAGTCAGGAGACTAGGACAAGACACAAGATCAGGAAATGGGAGAAGCGGTGGGTCAGAGGAGGATCCATTACTCTCACCTGTGCTCTCAGGTCTAACTCACAGAACCTTCCTGACTTACCCCATCGGCACTCCTGCCACTTTTTAAAAACCCCACTAACTCCTCTTTTCCTTTTTAATAGGAAGAACCAAATTTTCAGGCACTGTGCTCTGTACTGATTTGGATTATCTCATTCAATCTTCACAACAGTGTGGGAGAGATTATTTTCCCCACGTCACCAATAAGGCAACTGAGGCAAGCACCATTAAGTTACCTACCAGGCCACAAAGCTTCATGTGCTTAGCAAGTAAGGATCAGCTTCTCCTTACATGGATGAGGGTGAAGAGAGGCTGTCATAGGCTCAGGGAGACCAAAAGAGGGGCAGCCCAAGGGAAGCCTCCAACAGCAAAGACAAAATCCTTGGGAAAGAATAGAAATTGCTGCTGGTCCTGAAAAAAGAAGCCCCAAAGAACCAAAGGCCTGCTATTTCCAGTTATTAAACCTCCCCAGCTGCCATAGCAACAAGTACAGGGAGCGCTTACACTTCCTCCCAAGAAAATATTTATGACTCTACTAAGGACACACACTCACTGCCTTATGTAAATAGCAGTAGGCATTTTGCTATCTTCCTGAGAAAGTCTGTCTCTGTTTTCCCTTTCCACTAATTTGTAATTCCTCTCTTGGGGCAGGAAGAAGAAGGGGTAAGGAAGAGGATGGGCTTGAGTCTGATAAGACCCTAGGGAACCTTTCTGGTCTAGAGTTTGAAGGTACTCCTCCAGCAAAGCTCAGGGTTACACTGAGTAGTCTCCTGCCTGGGTCTCCTCTCCCTCCCCCTTTGCTCCTCCTTTTGCGTCACTCCACTGGGACCACAGTTCCAAGTACCTTTGCTCACCACGTGAGTGCTGCATAGACTGTGATGATTCAGTCTATGGAGCACGGGGACAGTGCGTAATCCGTGTGTGTGTGTGCACGCGTGTGTGTGTGCAGCGTGGGGAGCTGTCTAGAGCTGGAGTCCCTAGAACTCCATCTTGCAGCACTGGCAGAAAGGTATCCTAAGGCAATTAGCTCAAAAATTTGGCTTTATTGCAAGCAGCTGGAATTCTGGATCTGACCACCTGAACTGGGAAATATCATATGGAATGGAAAACAGAGTGAAAAATTGTTGGCTGAGTTTGGGATTGTGGGTGAAGAAAAGGAACTGGAATTGGGTATCAAGTGACAGGGAAAAGGACAGCACAAACTGGCCTGGAATGAGTAGGTCTTAGAGGCAGCCGATGGGGAAGCCCAAGGTCGACTCAAATCCAAGGCCTGAGCAGACCAGGCCATCAATATGTGGGGCATGTTTTCCAAGGAACTTTGCACAGGGGACTGACATTTGGCCGGGCATCATGACAAAATCCTGATCCTCAGCAGCGAGGACCATCTCTGCCAGTCAAGCCTCACTCGGGTCCTAATAGGAAAAGGCCATGGAAAAATACTGAATTTCTGAGATTTGAACAGGTACAAGAAAAATGCATTTGCCCCGTGGTGGCCCCTGCTATTTTTGCCAGCCTATAATCCTTTCCCTCTTTTTTCTAGCAACTCACCTTGATTTTTGCTGAGCAAACATAAGCCTGCACGTATGCATGTGGACACACATGCATGCGTGCACGCACACACACACACACACACACACACACACACACACACACACACACACTCTTAGTTCTCATTTCAAGTTCAGCCTGACCTCATCCACAGTTCCAGAAATGACCACGGACTCAGGTCTGACCAATCTGACACTATTTTCCACTGGTCATGGATTGATTAAAGAATGAAT
Organism: Ailurus styani; assembly: GCA_002007465.1. Classification (NCBI taxonomy): domain Eukaryota; kingdom Metazoa; phylum Chordata; class Mammalia; order Carnivora; family Ailuridae; genus Ailurus; species Ailurus styani. Next base: position 267,645 of record LNAC01000201.1, on the reverse strand, counting down.
ATAGGATGGATATCTCCCATTTGCCCTCTGAGTCTACTCTCCAGCCCTCCTCTCCATACCCTGCTCTGTGCCCCAAGTGGCTGACCAGTATGGACTTCGCGGGGACATTCCCTTGTCTTCTAGCTTCTAGTTAGATTCTGCTGTCACCAAATACTGGCAAGAAAGCAGAAGGACGAAGGAGATCAAGAGTAAGTTTTGTATTCACCTGGGCTCACTGCCACTGTCAACCAAAGGTCATAACTCCTGGTAGATAGCCATTTCTGCTCCCAAGCCTAGGACTAGTAAGATCCCAGTGTTATGACCCCCGAGTTCCCTGTACTTTCCCTAGATACTACCTATACATTTGAGAATAATCCTTCCACTCTTTTCAAACCATCCCATTTGAGTGAACGATTTCCTGCTAAGTTGCTGACTGGCATAGCGGTAACTGACAAGCAGAAACAAGAGCCTGCTCAAGACTTTGGGTGAGACTATTGGGAAAGAGATCTCCTTATACTAAGGGTATCATGCGAGCTGAAGCTGGTCTGGGGAAAGCTGCCTAGGGATCCAACCAATGTGGAGAACTGAACCAGGAGGAGGGAGAGTGGAGAGGAACGCTTTCCTGACACCATTCTTTGAAAACCTAGATCAGGTCTTGCATGAAAACTGTCTACTCCCTGGACTTTCAGTTATACCAGCCTGGTTTTGCTTAAGCCCCTCGGAGTGCATTCTTTCTTTGCAAATGAAATAGTCATGACTTATCCATTATGTTCACATCCATCGTGTGGTCTGGCCTGGATTGAGGGGCACATTTATCCTGAACATGTGACAAGTGATTGTGACTGTACTTGTACTCAGACATCCTTGGGGAGATATAAGCAGGCCAACGGGAAAGACGGGAAGAGAGATAAAAGCTGTCAGCACCCTGTGGTTCCTAGAAATAGAACCTGGATGTCAGTGCATTATAGAGTTCAGTTGCTCTCTATTACTGAAGAGATAAGTAAGGTCAAGAGGCATGACATGACAAAGCCAGAATTAGAACTGGCTTCTGCCACCCAGAGCCACGTGGAGTGGAAACTATTTTCCTCTGAGCCCAAATGTCAAACATGAACAACTCACATAAGAAAGCATTTGTGGTTTGGAGCCACCACAAGAGTTAAGCGCTTGTCCTTGAAACTTCTAAAAAAGTTCAAGTTTTCAGAGACAGGTTGGCTCCATATTTTCAGAGTTGGAGCACCAGGGGGAGAGATGGGGACTCCAACACGCAAAAAATCTGGTATCAGTTTCTCAGACTAAATGACTTCCAGTCTGCAGGGGGCTTTTAAGAGGTTAGGAGTGTGTCAGGAGACAAAACTCAACACAATGTAATTTCATCGTGATGGTATGACACTGTCGTGCTACAAACCGTTCAGAGAAGGGGGAAATAAGTTAATTTTCTGCTTTTGTTTTTACCAACTGGACACGTAAAACTAAATAAGACCTGCTTGCTAAAGTAAAATATTACTTAAAACCACAGGGCGCCTGGGTGGCTCAGTTGGTTAAGCAACTCCCTTAGGCTCAGGTCAGGATCTCAGGGTCCTGAGGTTGACCCCCACGTCAGGGGTCGGCGGGAGGTCTCTGCTCAGCAGGGAGTCTGCTTCTCCTTCTCCTTCTGTCTCTCCCCCTGGCTTGGACTCCCTCTCTCTTAAATAAATAAAATCTTTAAAAAAGAAAAAAGAAATACTACTTAAAACCATATGGAATATACAATGAAATGTCCCAAAGGTTTGCTTTTTTCCTCCTTTACAGCATTCTAACTAGATGATGAACAAAAATTGCCACCTCTAATTAAAACTGAAAAAGGCTTTCAGGACCAAATATTAGAATTTTCTGGATTTGAGGCTATAGTTTTATAGTCTCTGCAGAAATCTACATGAATACATGGAAAAAAATCATATGAAGCATCCACAGAATTCAACACTAATATACATTTAGAAAAGAATCCCAGTGAAATTAGAACAGGAGTCTTATATCACTTAGATGTGATAAAGCTAATCTCCTGAAATCCTATATCCAATATCACATTTAACGGTCAAATATGAAATATATTTGCATTAATGAAATATAAGAAAATACACATTATTCTGGCATCTGTGTCACATTGTTTTTCAGAACATAACTAAAATAACAAGACCGACAAAGGCAAAGAGGACAAAGATTGAAAAGAAGACAGCAGAACTATTATAATTTGCAATCAACATGTTCATCCTGCCCAAAACAATTCCAAGGGAAACATGGTGAAATTACCAGGACTACTCTAAGGATAGAGTAGTCTTTCACAGCAATGGCCAAATTAAAATAGAATCAAGGTGACTCTATGAGCATGTGAATATCTGCACCACATGTGGGCATGTTGCCGACCTGTCCTCTTACTAGCTATGGGTAACTGGATGCAATCCTTCATTCCTGATCCCCCATTGCCTCATCTGTAAAACAATTTTTAAAATACTGAGCTCCTCTATTTGATAGTTGCTTAAACATACGTATGTTTCACCTAGCATGAAGCCTGAAATGCAGTAAGTACTCAATATTAAATGCCTTCTCCTTGAAGACCATTGGTCATACGGCTCTTCGTGATATGTAAAAAGAGCTACATATATGCATTTAATCGTTGAAGAAAACCTTCTGTTCAACTATCAGAGAAACTACCCTGCTTAAAACCACCACCCAAGTGCTACCAAGGAAGAAGAGAGAGATGTAAGTCATTTGGAGTTTTGTTCAATGGCAGAAGTGGGAAAAACATCGAGGCCCCTCAGGCTCTCTATTTCACATTACTCTGATGGCAATGTAACTTGTCTTGAAAAGTCCTTACCTACTGAGCAGGAAAGACATGCTTTTTTGCTCTCTGTATTTGTTCCATGGTCTTTGAAGTTCTGCATAGGACCTAAGGAGGGATATTTCAGGGGCCTAAGAAATGACTGTGGCTTTAATACACCCAAGGAAACTGAAAATTTGAATGTAATAAATATTTAATTAAATGTCTACAAAATCTAATATTATGCCAGCTTTTTAATAGCTAGGTTTCATTAAAAGTTTTTCACTTTATATAAAAATAACATTTTTTTAAGATTTTTCTCACTGTGTGAGTATGAATACACACTCCAGGAACTGATGCAGTCATTGCTGATAAATTCCAAATTGGATCCAAGGAGCCAAATCATTTTAAAGGCAAAAATAATTTCAAAACCTTTTCAAAACATTTTCAACAGAAAGTAATATTGAGCATTAGATGTGATGCTTTTTATTTTTAATTTTTAAATTATTTTAAAGATTTTATTGTTTATTTGAGAGAGAGAAAGAGAAAAAAACACACAAGCAGGGGGAGGGGTAAAGTGAGAGGGAGAAGCAGACTCCCCACTGAGCAGGGAGCCCAACACAGGGCTCAATCTCAGGATCCTGAGATCATGACCTGAACCAAAGGCAGCCTCTTAACCTACTGAGCCACCAGACGCCCCAGATACAATGCTTTTTAATTGATCTGACAAGATGTAAGGATAGTTAAGTTACAAAAGGAAGAGTTGGCTGAGGGTCTGTGAAAGAGTTAGAACAGCTCCTAGCAAATCACCTCCCTTAAATTGAAAAAGGTATTATACACAACTAATGAATTGTTGAATATTACATCAAAAATTAATGATGTACTATATGTTGACTAACTGAATATGATTTAAAAAATAAGTAAAATAAAATGAATTATTTTGGCACTATTCTAAAGGAAAGAAAGAAAGAGAGAGGGAAGGAAGGAAGGAAGGAAGGAAGGAAAAGGGGAAGAAAGATAGGTAGGTAGGTATTGGAAAGATCAAAAAGTATTACAGGAAATGGTGGGCATGTGGTCCAGTACATATATCAGGAAAATTATAGCCATATAGTTCCTCCTCTACACCTTCACTCAGAAGCCAATTACATAGCCAAATACATTAGTTCTGTGGCTTCTGCTACCTTCTTTGCTTTCCTCAAGTCTGTCCCAGTCACCCAGGAAGACAATAAAATCCCCAAGGTCAAGATTCATACCACTGTCTCTTTATATCTCACCTCGGGACGTGTAACAATCACTCACTATGTATTTCCAAAGCTGAAGATTAAAAGAAGCAAGCACTTTTAAACACATATTAAAAACAAAACAAAACAAAAAACAAAAACAGATCCGTCCAGGATCATTACTAACAACATATGAAAAGATTCTGAAACTTTGAATTATAAAACACGGCTGTGAAATTACATTTTCATGAACATCTATTGTTTCTTTGTTCTGTGCCTGCAAATATGTTTCTCCCTGGGATATTAGCATATAACAAATAAATCCTAAAGTACCTTCTTTTCCTGCCCAAATGCAGTACTTAACTCTGGTTGATTTCTTAGCTAAAATTACTTACAGGAAAAAAAGCTGCCTCAGTGTCTTTGATTATTCTGGAATATCTGAGCCCTTGTCAAGTAGTGCCAACGATGCTACACACACACACATACACATACACACACACAAGAAACAACAAACCACACCTCAGATGGCATTGTATTTAAATATGACAATGCTTCACAGTTTATTTTTGATGAAGAAAACAAGAATTATTATTACTTATATGGATCCCCACCTAAGGATTAACCTTGTTCTATGGAGTTTATAACTATGATATTTATAGGTGTGTTTTTCACAATGAAGGGAAAATCCAGCATCAAAAAAGGCATTTGCTATAGTCGATGGCCTCCCCACATCTGTGAGAGGAAAGTCAATTATTCCAGCTATGATTCTCTAAGCTTTTTGTTTCCTAAAGAGGAATTTACCTGAGCTCTAGGGGGAAAAGATGTGTGCTCACAAACCCACATCACAATGCCCCTGACCACTGCTGCAGTTGTGACATTCCTTCCTTCCTTCCCTCATCCCTCCCTCCCTCCTTCCTTCCTTTTTCTTGGTTCTAAAAAGGAGTCAAGAATAGTTTCAGGCTACTGTTGGAAGTAGTGCTAAACCCCCCAGTGCCAAACCCCCCAAGCAACATCCACCCAACCAGAATTGGAATTTTTGCAAAAGACAGACAACTGAGGTACCATGAACTGGGTTGTTGGAGTCTTTTAGGAAACCAGGACCAAGAAGGAGGGGTTTGTTCTCTTAGCTAAATTACGCCTCCTGAGCTCTGTGTTTCTAAGAATAGCCTCTACTGAACAGTGTCCAGTGAACTCCAAGATCTCCCAGCCCAGCCTGACAGTTGGGACACCTGCCACTCCTCTCAGTCAGTGGTGTCCAATCAACTCACCACCATGGGGATTTCTCATTCTCTCCTACCTTGCAATCCACTAAGATTCAAGGATGTTCATTAAAAAAAAAAAAAAAAAAAAAAAAAAGCAGCACTGATTTCATCCAATTAATTAATTTCACTTCCAATTAAACAGACACAGATAACCACCAAGCAGCGTGTCTCAGCAGCATGAGATAAGCAGGAATACAACACTACCACACTGAGCTGGTTTAACTACTGCCCAAAAGAAATAATTCTGAGGTCCCTAACACATGCTGCTTCAGCGATGCTAGTGTAGGATTCTCACTAGGTTTTCTGAAATGTAGAAAATGACTTAGGAACCCTGACTTCAGGAGCACTGCCTCAGAGTCCCCCCATAAGACTGCGGAGGGTGCATCCCGGAGGACTCATGGGAGCACTGTGACCTCTCCCTTGCAGTAGGTATCCCGGGGGCTAAATCTGTGTGGATGAATATATTTCAAGATTTCACTGCATATTAAGCATTGTACTGAATGCTTTACAAACATCGTTTGAAATAACTAACAGAGTAACTCTATGAAGTAGGTATTCCATCACTTATTCATCCACAAATTTAACAAAAATGTATAGAGCACTTATCATATTCAAAGTGCTGTCTGGGCTGCTAGGATCACAGCAGGTGAAAAGACAGATGAAGTCCTTTCTCTCAAGAAGTATACATTCTAGAGGCACCTGGTTGGCTTAGTCAGTTAAGCATCTGACTTTAGCTCAGGTCATGATCTCAGGGTCCTGGGATTGAGCCCTGCATGGGGCTCTGCATTCAGCTGGGAGTCTGCTTCTCCGTACCCCTCTGCCTCTGCCTCTGCCCCTCTCCCTGCTCATAGTCTCTCTCTCTCTCTCTCTCTCTCTCTCTCTCTCTCTCTCTCTCTCTCAAATAAATAAAAATCTTTTTTAAAAAAAAGAAGGGCACATTCTAGTCTGGAAATATAGACAACAATGCACTGGGAAATAATTATTCAAGCAAATAGGATGTTATAATAGACAATGAAAGGAGGCACTATTTAGATCATGTGATTAGGAAAATTTTCACTGAGACACTGACTTTTGATCTGAGACCTTAAAGTATTAAACCCGCTTTATCAAGTGGGAAATTGAGGTTCAGAGACGTTTAGCAAAGAGCCCAGCATCACATAACTTCTGAGACTGAGTAAAATTCTAACGTACAGTTGTCAATCTCCAAACGTGTCTGCTTTCCGCTACACCCTGCTGCCTCCCAAGAGGACCTGATAAACGCCCCCATTCTACTCTGCATCAGACGCTTATACCAGAGGCTTCAGCCTAGCTAGGGTGTATAAAGAGGAAGACGTTGCCAAAGAGAGAGATGAAGACAAAATTTATAATCATCTTTATTTATGATTAGATAAACCATATCCCATGGTAAGGGATTCACATTTAATTTTTCTTTCTTCATTTCCTTCATTTCCTTCATCCTTCTTAATTTTTCACCAAAACCAAAATGTTCATTATTTTTCCTCCAGGAAAGTAATAAATGGAGTTCTGATTTAATCTCTAGATACCACAGCTTTTTAGAGCCTTTTTTTTTTAATTTTATTTTTATTATTTGCCCAAGGGGTACAGGTCTAGAGCCTATTTTTTAAGACATGAAAGTTATATAACCTATGTCCTCAGCAAAGTCTAGATCTCTACCCTCCCCACCTCCGTAAAGTAGAGATTTATTAAAACACACACACATATGAAAAAGTGCTCTTGTTGGCTGATTGGGCAGCGCAGCAAACTGCCTTGATTACAAATGACATTCGAAGAGGTTTTCTCTTGCACTTTTCTCCGAGGGATGAGGTGTTCATTCAGGACATTTCCAAGAGGCTGGTCCGAAGGCAGTGAGTTACCTTGATTGAATGTTAACAGGATACTTCCTAGAGCAGTTTTATTGAATCCAGGCTTTACTGCAACTGAAGAACCCCGCTATCTTTGAGCCCCACAGGAAAGAAACAAAAACAAAAACAAAACAAAAAAACCTTCCCGTAAATGAAGGGCTATTAGCCTAGAAAGTGGAGCAGGTAAGGCACTGGCTCCAGGGGGAGAACAAAGCCTCAGCTCTGAGCTCACAGGAAGGGACGGGATTTCAATCTGAGGAAGGCAACTCTGTTAAAGACATGGAGGAAACATGGTCAGGAAAACCTGACTGTGGCTACTCCCGTTTCTCTATCAAAAGGGGACAACTCTTAATCTCTCTGATGTGCAGGTAGAAAAGCACCCCATTCAGTTTCACAGTAGTCTAATACGAAGAAAGCCCAGAAACCCAAGACTCTGGAAAGAAAAGGCCACTCCAACGTGAACCTTCCATGAAGGTCATTAGTGATCTGCCCTGATGGGACCCCTTTCATGGTCTGCTCTTGTTAATACTACGGTATGGTTAGTGGTGGTGTTCACGGAAGGTTAGCACCTGGGCTTGGGAATCAGACAGATGGGGTCTTGGCTCTGCCACATTATAGCTGTGACATGGGCTTTTCATGAAAAAGGAGTGGGTCCATTGTTTCTCCCAAGGCCTTGAAAAAGTGTACACAGTATATTCTTCTCCAGCCAAATGAACAAAAAGAGAATATAATTTTAAAAATGATAGCCAAGACTGCAAAATCAGAGACAGAAAGAGAGGGAGAGAAAGAGGACGAGGAGGTGGGGGAAGAGAAGAAAAGAAGAGAGAACAAAGAGAGAGAAAGAACAGCCAGAAATCTAGAATTGCAAGGATCGCTGAGGGTGTGTGGATCGGCCCTCATCGGAGCACTGGTGGCATCAGCATCTCCCAGAAATGTCCGGCATGTCTTAGTAGCTGGGATAACATTGAGTTCTACATGTCATCTAAGCCTCAGGGCTTGTGAATGCAGAAGGTATCCTCTCAAAGTCCTCTTGCTGATCAGTAGGTTTTCTGATAAAAACTCACAGTGGACCTTGGGGCTGAATTTCCAGGAACCCCTCCACACAGGGAAGTAGCAGGTCATGGCAAGTCCACCTCTGTGACCACTGAGGACTCCAGGGACCTCTTCCTCAGGGAGAGAGGAGCTCAGGGCTTGTGCGCAAGAAGAGTTTCTTCCACACACTGGACTGAGTGAGGAATAGTAGCCCAGTGGCTGCCAGTAGACCTGAGGGGAGCTAGCCTGTGAACAGAGTCCATACTTGCAGAGTAAAACCCAGTGTACCTCAGAGAAAGGGGACCTTGTCCACCTACATACAGACCTCTCATTAGGCATACAATAAATGTATATCTCGAATGTCACATCAATTCAGGGAACTTCCCTTACAATACTCTGCCTTACAAAGTGGCAATATATATTAGTATATCAAAGGCTCTGAAAAGTCCTGTGATTAAAACAAAAAAACCTGTCTAGGTGGGAATGCAAGCTGGTGCAGCCACTCTGGAAAACAGTGTGGAGATTCCTCAAAAAGTTGAAAATGGAGCTACCCTAATACCCAGCAATCGCACTACTGGGTATTTACCCTAAAGACACAAAGGTAGTGATCCTCAGGGGCACGTACACCCGAATGTTTATAGCAGCAATGTCCACAATAGCCAAACTATGGAAAGAACCTAGATGCCCCCATCAACAGATGAATGGATAAAGAAGATGTGGTATATATATACAATGGAATACTATGCAGCTATCAAAAGAAACGAAATCTTGCCATTTGCAATGATGTGGATGGAACTAGAGAGTATTATGCTGAGTGAAATAAGTCAATCAGAGAAAGACAATTATCATATGATTTCTCTAATATGAGGAACTTGAGAGTCAGGGTGGGGGTTGTGGGGGGCAGGGAGGGAAAAATAATGAAACAAGATGGGATCGGGAAGGAGACAAACCATAAGAGACTCCTAATCTCACAAAACAAACTGAGGGTTACTGGGGGGTGGGAGGGTAGGGATAGGGTGGCTGGGTTATGGACATTGGGGAGGGTTTGTGCTTTGGTGAATGCTGTGAAAGATGTAAGCCTGATGATTCACAGACCTGTACCCCTGGGGCAAAGAATAAAAAAATAAAAAATAATAATAATAATTTTTTTAAAAACCTGTCTAATTAGGCATTTTGCAAACCAAACTTTACAAAGAAGCCCATCTCTTTCAGCACCTGTGACATGCCAGAGCACACATGATCTTTGAGACCCAGTACCGTGGAGTTCAATGACTTTAGCTTGGATCACCAACTCTTCCTCAAGAACAAAAACTATCTCTAGCTACCTCTATTATAAAATTGGCAAGGTCTTCAGTCTGCTATTTTAATCTGCTGTCTCTTCTGTGTTCTTCTATCTTTAAATTTTCAAGCGCTTTTTCTTCACTCACATTTGTGTGTGACGGAGGGCTTCCAGAGGTGCCCACTGAATACGAGTTCTACTACTAAGATTTGTATTCGTCTGAGGCAACTCATATGCATGCCTACCCTCTTCTATTCTACTCCCTTCTTCTTTACACTCCTTTTCTTACACATGGCATTATACTCCTTGGCACCCATTCTAGCCTCTGAACCCTCTTATCTGAACCCCCCAGGGAAGGGATCCTTCTCTCTCTCTCTTCCCTGCCCCCCCATCAGTGACAGAGTGTCAGAATATGAGCTAGGGGCCGCTGACAGCCTGTGTTAAAGGAAACCAGTTTGCAATGAGAATGGACGAAACTTAGACTGAAAATGGCAGAGGCAGAGAATTAACCAGCCCAAAACGTCAGTGGTGCTGAAGCTGAGGAACCTTCACACAGACAACCCTTTGCCACTCACTGCAGGTCTGCAGACCTCCTTTTTACCTCCTGCCATATTCTTAATCCATTCAGGCAGGTGGCAAGTCTTATTCCTGCTGCTGCTTTCCAATTCAAACTTAAACAAGACACCATTAAATGCCTGTGCAAGGTATCTGCCATTAGCAAGACTTTTCTTTCTGGAGTTTTCAAATTTTGATTGCTGGGGCAAAGTTCATGTCAACACTAATACCATTTACTTTCAGAGCTGTCCTTAGAGATGGAGCTTAGAGCCCATATTCTCTCAGGTCATATGGTCAGATATTTGTTGTAAGGAGGAAAACACAAAACACACTATTCAATATGATCTTTGGCAAGAGAAAATGTTCTAGAATGTACTAGGGTGTCGAGGGTTCAACATGACAACATTGGGGAATCATGAAGTTTTCTGGTTTGAGAAAAAAAAGGGAGCGAGAAGGTGAGAAAAGAGGATTCTCCATATTTACGCCTCAGAGGACGCTTCTAGAATTGAAAAGGAAGCAGTGATTGGTGTTATCTTCCTACCATTCCTCTCTCTAAAAGTGACACATGAGAAGCTACAATGTGCAGAGAGGCCCTACTGCAATGAATGATAAAAATCCCCCTCACCCCCGCACTTTTTCCATGGTGTGGTCAAAGTTCATGACTAGGCTGTAAAATCAGATTTGCTGGAGTAGACGATGGCTGCCACTCCCGGAGATCAGTTCAAGTTGGGTGGCCTCCTGTTGGGGAGAAGGAGAAGAAAATGGGAAAATACTGCCTTATAAGAGGGGAATGGGAGCTGCTATTCCATAAGGGTTTCTTACATGCTGAGGATCCTCCAGGTATTTTACTACATTATATGATTTCACCTTTACAACGAGCCTGTGAGACAGCTGCCATCATTCTTATTTTATAGGTAAGGAAACCGAGGTTCAGACAGGTGAATTAGCTTAAAAGGTAACAGGGCTGATAGAGCCAGGATTGGAATTCAGGTATATCTGACTTCAAATGTGAACTCTTAAACACTACTACATCACTAATGCTTTGCCAATAGGCATGGAACCACATCATTTGGAAATAAAACAGTTACAGTAATACAGTGTCTTCTAGTAACCAGTGGTTAGTGAGGATCTGAAGTTCACTGAACACCACAAGTGGGTATTCCTTGTCCTGATGCTCAGTGTCCTATGATGCTGGAGAGTCTGATAAAATTGACTCATAGATAGAGTTTCATTTCGTTTCATTTTCAAAGATAATTTCACCAACCTACCTCAGTGAGCCTCAATGGACAAGTCAGGTGAAGACACTGCCTCCAAGAGTCACACTCGAGCCAGAGGAATTTTTGAAGTTTCATGTCCATGGTATCACATAATTTTACAAGTTGTAAAATTCATAATGCACACCACAGAAAGTAAAATTTTCTTGGCTAGAGGATATAGACAGATGATAGCAGAGTGACTCTCAAGGGAGGAAAAATGGAATATCAAAAATTCTGGGTTTAGCCACAAGAGACATACCGGTTGGAAAATGGAGAGAAATCCTTGTGTTGATACTCAACCCTCTGTTGGTTCTCAGACTGGCCCCTATACACAGAGGGCAAGAAGAGACTAAAGAAAGAGGCAGGCCACTCCAGAGTCATTGGCAGCAGTTTTCATAAGCAAGGGATCAGGCTTTTCCTGGGGGGCTTCAAGATGAGTAGATCCCCAAGCCTACCCATCAGAATCTTAGTCTATACAGACACTAACTGGGTTCAGTCACATACACCATCCAGGTGGTCTCAACAGCACCTTTCTCTCTCAACACTGTGTCCTTGAAACAGCCCCCATTGTGGGAACAGTGGGCAGAGCATACACTCCAAGGAAAGGGGAGAAAGTAAGGAGCCTCCAGTTGACTAGGTCAGCTCACAGTTCAGCCGGAGGTCACACGCTCTCAATGACCTTCTCCAACACCCTTCTCATTTCCTCGAATCAGTGCAAATTCTGTGAAGAGGAGAGAAGTGGAGGAGAGAGGGAGGAACAGAGGCAGGAGCAGAGAAGAAAAAAAAGGGAGCGAGAAGGTGAGAAAAGAGGATTCTCCATATTTACGCCTCAGAGGAAGCCCATATCAGCCTGAATCCCCACTCGGAGTCACATTTCTAAGACACAGATCAGAACAAACTCCAGGTGTACAAAGGAGAAGATAGGCGCTCTAGACTGAATGAGGATTACCAGGCTTCAAACTCGGTTAGACTTGTGGAATAACCACACTCCGCAGTAACCCTTCACTCCCACCAACCTGTGCTGAGAGCTCTGTGCTCCCTCTTCAGCTGACAGCAATCAATCCATCAGTCAATCAATAAAAAGAGCCAACCCTCCGCCAGCCCTCCTCTCTCCCACTCTTCCCCAACACTCAGAGGCACAAACATCCTTGAGGTAATCCAAAAAAAAAAAAAAAAAAAAAAAAATTCTGAGCAGATTTTAAGGAATTCTATCTTTCCCATATTCTGTGTTCAGAGAACAATGTCACATACCTGAAAAGAATTTATAGATACATACACACAAGTCAACCCTATTAAAAGAGACATGAATGAACATTTGGAATGTGTTTGTTATATTGAGTATTTAGACAACTGACTAGTTAATTTTCCAACTATAAAATATTTTGTTGATACAGGATTTTACAAATAATAAACACAACTTTTTTTTTTTAACTGAGCAGGACTGTATTTACCAGATAAGCTCTTGGCATGCAGGGTCTTATTTAATCCTTATAACAATCTGGTGAAGCATTATCATCCTCATTTTATAGGAATAAAGAGAAAGGAAGGAGGGGAAGAGAGAAGGAAGGAAAGAGGAAAGGAGAAAAAATTTGGACAGCAAGTAGTTTGAAACCAGGAACAAAATAGCTAAATGAGAAGCACCGGGGTGGCTCAGTTGGTTAAGTGTCCGACTCTTGATTTTGGCTCAGGTCATGATCTCAGGATCATGAGACTGAGCCCCACATTGGGCTTGACACTCAGCATAGAGTCTCATTCTGGAAAAAAAAGGAGACCTTCCTAGAAAAACATTACAACGTAAAGAAAATTTCTTCATGCATCCAGTTAAAAAAAAAGATGACACAAAAATATACAAAATCAAGGCAGCTGGGTGGCTCAGCTGGTTAAGTGTCTGTCTTTGGCTCAGGTCATAATCCTGGAGTCCCAGGATTGACCCCCACATCGCACTCCCTGCTATGCAGGGAGTCTGCTTCTTCCTCCCCTTTCCCATGCTCCTTCTCTCTTTTGCTCACTTTCTCTCTCAAATAAATAAATAAAATCTTAAAAATAAATAAATAAACAAACAAAATCATCCTGGCCTCAAAAATTTACTCTGTAACAAGAAATACTAGAAGCCAATGAAGCAATAATTAATAGCTTTGAGAAGGAAAAATTATAAATTATAACTACACAATTTTATTCGCTTCTTTTCATACATTAAACTATGGGGGAGGAGGGGATAGTTATGTGAAAGCTCTAAAAATATACCAGCTATTTACCTTAGCTTAAAAAACTGCTTGAAGGTGTCTTGCAGATGACCAAGAATTAAATCAAAATTAAAATCTTCAGGAATAATGATATCAGGGCACCTGGGTGGCTCAGATGTTTAAGCATCTGCCTTTGGCTAAGGTCATGATCCCGGGGTTCCGAAATCAAGTCCCACATTGGGCTCCCTGTTCAGTGAGGAGCCTGCTTCTCCCTCTGCCTCTCTCTCTGTCTCTCATGAATAAATAAATAAAAATCTTAAAAAAAAAAAAAAGAATGATATCAGTTAGGGTGTAAATGACTTGACCTACTAGCTAGTAGAACTCCCAACAAGTGTAACACCTAAATTATAAGATTCCTTTTTAAAAAAAAAAAAGATTTTATTTATTTATTTGACAGAGAGAGAGAGAGATCACAAGTAGGCAGAGAGGCAGGCAGAGAGAGAGGAGGAAGCAGGCTCCCTGCTGAGCAGAGAGCCCGATGTGGGCCTCGATCCCAGGACCCTGAGATCATGACCTGAGCCGAAGGCAGAGGCTTTAACCCACTGAGTCACCCAGGCGCCCCTATAAGAAGATTTCTGAGGAGAATTCTCTCCTAGGTCAATCCCACTGGATTGTACTGGCAACCTTAGTAAGTCTGGGGGGGAATGTGGAAAGCTAGTATGTATAATTACGATGACATCTGGATAAAGTTAATGGTAAAAATATTTCTTATATTGCCATGAGAAAGGCCTTAGAGTCAGACATTAGATATTTCTCTGGAAAAGACCTCCCCTCAGACAGGCTTTCCATCACACTCAAAACTCCAATTAAATATTCCTACCAATGTGGGGGGAAAGAAGAAAATACACAAAAATATCCAGGTGTTCATCTTTGAGTAAAGGGATCATCAGGATAGGCATTTCATTTTCCTGTTACTGTATTTTCCAAATTTGCTTTAATAAACATGCACTACAGTGCTTTATTGATAAAACCTTCCAAAATATGTAAATACAAAACAAGTTTTAAAAATACAAAGATTGAGATTCTGAGATTCTGCTTACACTCTGAGATTTGAATGGACTAGTTTCAAAAAAATAAAGTGATGGCTCTAAAAACACAGAGCAGTCTTTCCTTTAATAAGTGGATCTGAATCATGCATTTCAAAATATACCAGATTTTAATTTCATTTCATTCCATGAACAAAGATAAAAAAAATACCTTTAGGGAAAAATTTTTATTTAAACATATTTCAATGATCAGTGATAATAGAAAAGGAAATATTTATGAGTCTGTGTGAAAGAAAGCTAATTCTTTCAAGTTCTTAACAAAAGACACTTTTTAAGGAGAATTAGCTAAAGGGAAAAAATTGCACAAGGAGTTGAAGAGAAAAATAAATTATTTATCGGCTATCCTGCAGCGCTTTCTAAACTTTAGATATGCATCAAAAGATGCCTGAAGTGAGCTAATTTCCGTAACACATTTCCATTTAGAATTACATCGTAGGTTTCAAAACATCCTTAATTCTGTGTGCATGTTCCATGTGTGGAAAAGTATGAAGTACAATGCTAACCCTAATCATATAACCAGAGCTCTCTTTATAGGGTTAATGTTTTCCTGGAAAGATGTACATAAATCAAATTATATTTGAAATGAACTTGGGAATTCATGCTACAGTGAATCCTTTGGGAAAACAAGAATCCTTGAATAATATGGAAAAAAAACCCGCTATGCTCTCCATCTGGCAAGCTTAAATGTTTTTCATATTTTCTTTCTTACAAAGGGACATGTTTGGACAATATGCAGAGAAACCCCTGACAAAATCTGTTACTTACATTAAAGATTAGAATTTTCAATGTTAGAACAAAGAACATTCGATAGTTAGAACAATTAAGTAGAAGTAAAATAAAACATACACCCAAACCCAATAGAGGTAAGCAATACTTAAATCCATTTCCCATGCTAAGAATTGTCTTCATGTAACTAATGTAAGACTGGATTTCCCCCTTCATTTTAATTGATGGCATCTGTAAGCCAATTGGCACTATTAGTAGCTATATGAGTTCCAGAAAGCTTTAAAAGGGCAATTATTTTCAGACCACTCATGTATTTTTAAATATCTAATCTAGAATTCAGAATATAATTTGCCTTGCCTTGTTTGACCTTTTGTCAGAGAAAACACAAATGCTTCAAAACAACGATAGTATCAACTGTGATTATAGCAAATTAGAATCACATCTTCAGTCTCCTCCCCTGGGGTTGTTTTGGGACTAAGACAAACACAGCTCAACAAATTAAAGTGTAATAACTCATTTGCCTTGACATTGAACAAGAAAAACTGGAGGAGGCAAAATTACCCCAAGTTACCTGAACCAGGAGTATTGGTTCCTCAGTTCAGCTGAGGACTGTCAACTGCCACTAGAAGTAAGGGCTTGCAAAAGCCCTGAAGAAGATGCTCTTGGAGTGTGTGGGCCACTCCCCAGTGCAGCAAATCTTTATCTGGAACACCCATTGGGTCCTAAGGTTGACCACTTCCTTAGGGCAGATAACAGGACATAATGTATGAATGTGAAAAGAATGCTGACCTTGTGGTATATAACAATAGCTATCATGTGTTGTAATCCTCTATTGGGGCTCTTCATGGGCTAGGCTTTCTGCATAGTTTACCTCATTTGTTATTCCCAACATTGTTCTGAAGAAGGTATTACTATCTCCATTCTATTCACAAGAAAACCGAAGCTACATGAAAGTGATTTTCCGGGCGCCTGGGTGGCTCAGTGGGTTAAAGCCTCTGCTTTCGGCTCAGGTCATGATCTCAGGGTCCTGGGATCGAGGCCCGCATCGGGCTCTCTGCTCAGCAGGGAGCCTGCTTCCTCCTCTCTCTCTGCCTGCCTCTCTGCCTCCTTGTGATCTCTCTCCCTCTGTGAAATAAATAAAAAAAAATCTTTAAAAAAAAAAAAAAAAAAAAGAAAGTGATTTTCCAAGGTCACCTAGGTAGCGGATGGCGAAAGACAGTTTTTCTCCAACATATCTGAGTCCTAAACCCAGGATTTTCCCCATGTGCCGAGCTTATATGATAATTGAATGATCAAGACTTTCTGCCAGTTGTGGTAGCCAGCATCCAAGATGGCCCCAGGGATCCCAGCTTCTTGGTATTCACAGCCTTACCTAGTCTCCTCCCACACTGCACCAGGGTTGATGTCTATGACCAGTCCCATAGGGCAGAAGTGACAGTATATCACTTCTGAGATTAGGTTATAAAGACTGTGCCTTGCCTTTTGGGTTCAAATCTCTGAACTTTTGCTCCTGGGGAAGGAAGCTACCATATTGTGAACAACTTTATGAAGAAGCCCACTGGTGAGGGAGTGAGGGACTAAAGCTTCTGGCCAACAGCCCGTGAGTAACCAAAGCAACCTCATGAGTGAGCTTGGAAGCAGATTCTCTGGCCCTGATCAATCCTTGAGATGACTGCCTATCTGGACAATGGCTTGACCACAGCCTCACAGGAGACCCTGAGACAAAAGCAACCATTTAAGCTCCTCCCTAACTCCTGCCCTGAAGCAGCTGTGTGCCACAATGTTTGCTAAGCTGCTGAGTGTTAGGGTAACTGGTTTCACACATAACAGACACACCAATGTACATGCACTTTCATAAAGAGGGTAGAGATACAAAACTCTGTCTACATAGTGTACTATGGTACTAAATAATATGCAAGAAAATGAAAAACATAGGGATAACATGGCCCCAGCTCTTAAGTAACTATGAGCTAGAAGGAAAGAGGAAAACATATACGTAGGTAGACCACGAACATTTTCAAAAAGATTTCTGCAGTTTTCTCTCTGGCTTTTCCATATACCGTATGTTCTCCCTAGTTAGCCCAAATTATCTAGCCAGATGCTTTTGGGGTATTAGGATTATTACAGAAGAGCTACAAAGAGAAAGAGAGGGTTATAATTAAGCTTCTTAAATTCAAAATAGCATTTTTTGCAAGATAATTGGTTATAAGCCAGACATTGTTGAGAATGAAACAATTTTCTAAATCCTTTTAGCTCCCATTTAACATATCAAGGGCTAGTCCTGGCATATTAAATCAAAGATCTTCTTCCATAATGGAGAGAATGTAACTTTCTACCTATGTTGGCCATCCCGGGCAGAAGGAAGATATGACATAGGAGAAGAAAAAGAAAATTCAGTCAATAGTAGACACTGTGGTTTCTCAGACCCATGCTCCTTGGGACTGAAAGACCTAACCTCCCAGCTGCAGACAGTACTCCTGGCAGACAGCTTCTGGATCAGCCTTCTTCAGAAAAGGCCTCAGTGAAAGGGTCACCTTGCTCAGGCTCTGCCTCCTTTCAGGCCAGCTTCCATCTGATAACTGGGAGATAGAAGGTTTGGCCCACTTGCTTCAACTCAGGACAACTCTGAAGGGCCATTCCTGATTTCCTGTAGGGCTGGTGGGGCCATTGAGATGGCATCATAGCATAGCAGCTCCCTGTGCTTAGTGAGGCTGCCTTCCTTTGTTTCCACAGGCGGTGATCCCTAGAGAACTCCCTAATAAGCCTTCTGCAAGCTAACTTACATCTCAGTGTCTGCTTTCCAGAGAACACAACCTGGGGCTCTGTGGAATGTGGGTCCAGCAGAATGTGTGTACAATAGCATCAGACATGTGTCCTCAACCACAGAGTCCTAAAGTAGGAGGAGCTGCTGGACACATTATTGGCAGCTGGCCTCTTAGCTCAGCTCAGTATTGGGGACCCAGGAGATCACCCCGCAGGCCATCCTCACTAACACAGCGAGCCCCAACACAGCTAGGAGAATAAAGTGGGACAGCCAGGCAAAGAGAAGACCAAGTTTGTTCTCGAGTTTTTCTGGGTTTCAGTGTAGGGGAAATGCTAAGCTGAGCACCAACAGACCGGCCATGGAGCCCACCAAAGTCAGGGTCAGGCATGTAGGAAGGGAATGCTCAGATCCACCAGACTTTCAGAGGGATCTCTAGTCCTGAGACGCCAAGGGGAAGCTAAGGCAGCAGGTAAAGGAAACAAGTCCCAGGCTGAGCAGGAAAAGAGGAGATGTGGATTTTAGCAGCCGCTAGCAGTGGCTGGGAGCAGAAGGGCCAGGTTCAGTACCTGAGCAGCAAACCCATGGTCAGAGAACCAGTGTTCACCCCCTGCCTCGCAGGCCTCCTTCCCCGTGTTCTTTGCCATGGTATTGGAAAGGAAGACAGAAGGGGGCATGGAAGTCTAAAGACTGATGCATTTAGCTAAGGCATCCATCATCAGTAATGAGGAGGATATTTCAGGCCCCATCTGCCATTCCCTTATTTTGTTTCTCAACCTGATCACATCTCAGACAGGGAAGAAGGTCAGAGACCCAAACTGGCAGCTCATATTTAAAGAGTTATCTTCCCATTTCCTAGAAGTTTACTTCTCAACTAGGAAAGACTACCGATGACCAGTCGTCCACCCAAAGCAGTGTTTTCTAGCTGAGCTCATCTGCTTCCAAACCCCCAGGAAGGAGGAGATGGAGTCCTATTTAAAATTCAGATTCTGGACTCAACCCAGAATTTCTGGAGCAGAATCACTGAAAAGGAGTGAAGGAAGGAGGTAAGGGCTTTTATAATTAGCTTTCCAAGGTAATTTTAAAGCACAGTTAAGTTTAGACAGCATTACACTAAACAGTCATTACCAGTCCTAAGCAAATACAGAGTAACCTGTAGGATTACAGTGACCAAAGTCAGCACACCAAGCAAAACAGGAGGCAAAAGCAAATAAGAGGAAGAGAAAACTTGCAATGTTAAGAACTGGCAAGCGCTAGCAAGGAGTAACAGGGAAGAAAATATTCATGAGGCTATTAAATAAAGACATAAATAGCTTTCTCCTATTAGGGATGGTTCTTCAAAGCCAAGTCATCAAAGAAGAGGGAGGAACAGGACAAATGAAAGCTGTGGGCTTCAATTATTCATCAGCATAGTGAAAAACGAAATTTGGGGGCTTCAGAGCCTTCCACGTATTCTAAATAAACTGTTCTTGCCTGGCTAGATTAATTAGTTTGTTAAAAGACTGGGTGTTAATTAGTTGCCTTTACATTGCTCTACCTACCCACAATACAACTGAGGAGTTATTATCTCCAACTTGTTAATTGGCTATTAACAGCAGGAAGTAATTGCTTTGGAAATTATTCCCTGGAAAGCGCTTAAGGTCTAATGTTGAGAAATGTATCTGTACACAGGGTTTCATAGGAGCCAGGGAGCAGCCCGGCATCCTGAAGCTTCCTCACGCTGCCTGGGCCACATATTAGGCTTCAGTCTCTCTCATCTATCTGCTCACATTCATTCTTCCAGCACCAGGTACGAAACAACTTTGTGGCCAGAGAAATTTTTCTAGGCAGATCTAAACCATGGTGAATTCTCACATTTGTGTGACTGAGCCAATTTAATTCATCCGTTATCTTATCTATGCCTATATTTTTCATTTATATTAGAAAGTTTATGATTAATTTTTACTAAGTAAAAAATAAAATTGGCATACATTAATCTTAATGTACCAATTGGTGAGATCTATACACCCATATAACTTCCAACTACACGGTATCTTTTCCAGAAGGTTCTGTTGGGTCATTTCTCAGTCCATATCCATTCCCCAGAAGGGATCACTCTTTTGTCATTTTGACAGTTTTACCTTATTTTGTTTTTGTTTTGTTTTTAAGATTTTATGTATTTATTTGAGAGCAAGCATGAGCCAGGGGAGGGGCAGAGCAGCAGACTCCTCACTGAGCAGCGAGTCCAACACGGGACTCGATCCCAGGACCCTGGAATCATTACCTGAGCCCGAGGCAGACACTTAACTAACTGAACCATCCAGGCACCCAGGTTTGCCTTATTTTGAACTTCATATAAAGTTAGACAATATATATATTTTGTGTGCATGATTTCTTTACCCAACATAATACCTATAAGATTATGGATCGTCTTCAGTTAAGTTTTTCTGGCCAAGGAGAAGTTGGCACTTTTGTTAGAAATGGGACTAGAGCAGGACAGTTCGTGCTCTGCTTCGGGGACGTTGGCCTCTGAGAAGCATCCATGCGCTCACTTTGGTGGGGGGAAGTGACACTGCCTGGGCTGATGTCTGGTAGCCCAGAAGACCGGGATTGGCTGGCAGAAGAATCATCGCCTCAATGTCAGCACCGAGGCTCTAAAATCAGAGTTCTTGGCCTTGTCTCCACGGATGCCTTTGATATCCTTGGCATGACCCACAGGTATACCAGACATACCTAGTTCTATTGCACTTTGCCTTATTACACTCTACAAATATTATATATTTTTTTTACAAATCAAAGGTTTATGGACACCCTGGGTCAAGCAAGTCTACCAGCATCATTTTTTCCAGCAACATTTGTTCCTTGGTATCTCTGTATCACATTTTGGCAGTCTTCACAATATTTCAAACATTTTCATCTTTATTATATTTGTTACAGTGACCTGTCATTGGTGCTGATGACTTGCCAAAAGCTCAGAAGATAATAAAGAATTTTTTATTAAGCTACATACTTTTTTAGACACAATGTTGTTGCACATTCGATAGACCACAGTGTAGTGTAAACATAATGTTTATATGCACTGGGAAACCAAAGCATCCATTTGAGTCATGTTATCGTGATACTGGCTTTGTTGTGGTTTAGAACCAAACCCACAATAATTCCAAGGTATGCCTGTGTTCATAAACTCCTGTGTCAGAATCACCTGGAGAGAGTGCTTTGCAGTTCTCACAACCAAATATAGAATATCGAATATTCAGAATATTGAATATTGAAACTCCCCAACAGGTATACTGTCCCCTCTGCCTCCTAGAGAGCCTTGTTTCTGCCAATCCTCTTTCTTTACTCATTAAATTACTATTTCTCATTTCTCTTTCTATAGTATAGCTTTAATGTAAGAGAAAAAATTCAAAACTAGCATTCTTGATCCTGTCAAACTTAAAAGTATACCCATAAATATTAACCAAATGACTATAGCTGTAGATGACTGAGTATAACATCTCAATTATAAGTAGATCAGAGAGTATAGTAAAATGGTATTTTTTACTTTATCAAGGTCATTCTTTAAAAGCAGAAGCTTTTAAAATGTAGTTTGCAGACTCTTGGGGATACACTACAATGCATTCAGGAAGTTAAAATACCAAATGTCAGAACTATTTTTATAATAAATATTATTTGTTTGGGGTTTTTTGTTGTTACCTGTTGACATTTTCAGTGATGACATCAAAGCAGGTGGTAGGTAAAATTCCTGGTGCCTTAGCACAAATCAAAAAATAGCTCCAACCTGTACGACTGGTTATTGCTTTCTTTGCTACCATATACTCATAATTTTTTATGCCAGTTTTACTTAAGAAAGCCCTTCATGAAGCAGCACAAAATATTAATTTTCTTAATTCTCAACCTTTGAGTACGTGCCTTTCTCATAGTGTGTGATAAAATGGGAAGTATACATAAAATGCTTCTGATGCACACCAAAGTTTGATAGTAGTCTCATGGAAAAGTACTGGTGTGATTATTTGAATTGCTAGTTGAACTAGCCACTTTTTCCATGGAACATAATTTTTTTTAAAGATTTTATTTATTTATTTGACAGAGAGATCACAAGTAGGCAGAAAGGCAGTCAGAGAGAGAGGAGGAGGCAGGCTCCCTGCTGAGCAAAGAGCCAGATGAGGGACTCGATCCCAGAATCCCAGGACCCTGAGATCATGACCCGAGCCTAAGGCAGAGGCTTTAACCCACTGAGCCACCCAGGCGCCCCCATGGAACATCATTTTGACTCGAAAGAATACCTGAAAGACTAGCCACTTGAGTATTTGGCAGACATTTTCTCAAAAATTAATGAAATGAGTCTGTCATTTCAAGGAAAATAACTTACTGTATACATTTTTGCTAATTTTAAAATTAAAACTTCCAGTAAAAATTTAAAATTTTGGAAATTTTGCATCTATCATCATGAACATGCCAGCTTGTCAATAAAGACCCTCTAATGAGCTCAGCAGTGATACTAACATAGGTGATTTAATAAGTCATTGCATGAAATGTACAAAAATGTGAAAATCCAATATTTTCCAAATGACCAATGATATTACAAAAGTATGCATGATTTTTCAAAAATGTATTCCAAAGTATAAGAGAGACCAATAGATTTTAACATAACAGAATATACAAATTTCATTAACACGGTTTCCTATATCACATCACTACAAACCTTTAAGAAATGCCACTCACCAAATTTTGGTGTAGTATGAAAAAAAGAATAGCAGCAATGATCTGAAAGGTTGTTAATGTATTCTTCCCTTTTCCATCCACATGCCTATAAATGGCCAATTTTGCTTTAAATACTTCAATTAAAACAACACATTGTAACATACCGATTGAAGAAACGGAGATGAGAATATAGCTGTATTCAATTAGCCCAGACATTGTCTCATTTAATCATTCACAGGCACACACACTACATGCCATACTTCCTTGCCTGACAGAGATTGGCAGCTTCACTGTATCCATTGGGGGTGGGGTGGGGCGACTCCGAGTGAAGGCAATTAGACCAGAGGAAACAAATCATGAGAACACACTGATGCAATTTTCAAAATACTTGATGATTGAAATGCAAAATTAAAACATTTAATACCTTTTAGCACTTTTCAAATTTCTAAAGGCTTTCCTATTATTAATGATATTATATCAAACCTAGGCAGAAATACATTCTTACATACTGCTCATGGGAGCATTAATTAGTACAAACTTTATGGAAGATGGGCAGTTACAGATTTTAAAATCTAAAGACAATGCTACAGGCCTGTGGAGCTTGCACAATTCAAAGGGATGCTGTTTACAGGGAGTGGACATCTGGGTGGGGTTATGCACTGATTCTCATCTAGGGAGTGGACATCTGGGTGGATCTATGCAATGATCCTCCATGCATAGCCTTTGACTCAGATATTCCAGTTGTAAAAATCTTTCCTAATGAATAATTATGGACTTGTGCAAAAACTGAAGTCTTCACAACGTAATCTACAAAACTGTCAAATAAAGAAAAACAGAAGAATCAATAAGAAATGAAATAATTGGTACATCTATACTCTATATCCACTAAGAATTAAAAGACAGATGTATGTTCCGTGACCTCTGATGGTATAGCATTAAAATATCATGTGGCTGAAAGAGAGTACGGGATGATACATTTTTCATTAGAAATCATAATCAGGGGACCTGGGTGGCTAAGGCAGCTAAGCATCCAACTCTTGATTTTGGTTCAGGTCATGATCACGGGGTCTGGGGATTGAGCCCCGCATCAGGCTCCATGCTCAGTAGGGAGTCTGCTTGTGATTCTCTCTCTCCCTCTTCCCCACCCCCTCCTTAAGCTCTCTAAATAAATAAATAAATAAATAAATAAAACCTTAAAAAAAAAGAAATCATAATCAAACATAGTTAAGTATTATATAGCAGTAAATTGCATAGCACTGCAGTCAGATTGCCTCATTCAAATTCAAGTTTTCACACTTATTAACCAAGGGGTCTGGGCAAAGTTCTTTGCCTAGTGGGGATTTGGAATGTGGTTACTGCTTATAGTTATGAACATCTGGAGAGAATAGAGGGTAGGGTGGTAAGGAAAGACTCTATCTTTCCACCTCCATAAGAGGCTCGTGGGAGCAATGTTCCTTCCACAGATTCCACAGATGGTTCCATACCATCAGAGAGGCTTCCTGGCTGGCCCCAACCAGGACTGCTCTCAACAGCTTCCACAGCTGCAGAGTTGTCAACCTCCCAGCCACATCCACATCAAAATGCCCAGCCCATGTTGTTGAAGCTTATTTACCGTGGGTAATTTGGCTTCTTTGAGATTTAGAGTTTGTTTTCTTTTTATTTATTTATTTGCATTTGGAGCAAAATGCCTAATTATAGATGCAAAAATATTCCAGAAACTATTATCATCAGCTTGTGTTCCTTAGCACACAAGTAACTCCCTACAACATGCTAATGATAATTTGATAATGTCATGTATGTGGAGATCAGCAAGTGGCCCACAAAATGGCTACATGGTGAAATACACAAACTTTCTCACTCTTTAGAGCTTCTCCAAGGCTGCAGGGCCCTGAGTATAGGTCCTGAATTTTGAGGTCAGTAAAGAAAATAGTTCTAGAGCTCAAAACCCTCCTTTGCCATTCCTGGAAGCCTGCCTGGCCTTGGCCTTTCTAAAGCTTCAGTGACTGCAGTCCTTATCAGTGTTGCTCTCTTCCTGGGCACACGGGGGCGCTCCTCTGGCCACTTGCTTCTGCTGATAGAGTGAGACAGGGAGTAACGTGCATCACCCGGGTGGAAGGTTTAATCCCTAGTGTGAGGTTCTCCGGTCCTCCCTTCCCTGCACCACAAGCCCACAATGTTCCAGATGCTGGCGCCACCATGAATCAGGGTCCTTGTGTGAGGATGACACAGAACAGTCTTCTCGAATGCAGAAAAATAACCCACTGTTGTGTAAAGTCAGCAACTGTTTTTGTACAGGGCTGAAGAGCAGTATTTTCAACCTTGCCAGTCATGATTTTTATCACGACTACTCAACTCTGTGTAGCATGAAAGCAGCCATAAATGATGTGTAAATGCAGAGTTCCAATAAAACTTTGTAAACTCAGGCTGTGGGCCAACCCTGGACCATAGCTTGCCTACCTCTGTTTCTGTCTTTACAGAAAAACTTCAAGTAGAGAAATTCTTTAATTTTTTCCAGCCTTAGGAGGTACAACTCACAAATAGAAATTGTGTATATTTAAGATGTACAACTGGATGATTTGATATATGTGTATTGCATACATGTGAAGTGCTGACCATAATCAAGCTAATTAACACATCCATCACTTCACATAGTTGTGTGTGTGTGGTGAGAACATGCCTATCTCTGCTTTAAGCCATTGAAATGTTGGGGTTGAGGGCGCCTGGGTGCCTCAGTGGGTTAAAGCCTCTGCCTTCAGCTCAGGTCATGATCTCAGGGTCCTAGGATCGAGGCCCAAATCAGGCTCCCTGCTCGGCAGGGAGCCTGCTTCCTCCTAGCTCTGCCTGCCTCTCTGCCTACTTGTAATCTCTCTCTGTCAAATAAATAAATAAAATCTTAAAAAAAAAAAGAAAAGAAAAGAAAAGAAAAAAGAAATGTTGGGGTTGTTTGTTAGCACAACTAACCTGACTCTAACTGACCAATAAAGCAACAGTAGGTCTGTGAAGGCAGTGACCTAACTTATGATAGGAACCTAGATGATGGTAAAAAGTCTTTAAAGTAACAGTCCTTTGGGGCGCCTGGGTGGCTCAGTGGGTTAAAGCCTCTGCCTTCGGCTCAGGTCATGATCTCAGCATCCTGGGATCGAGGCCCGCATCGGGCTCTCTGCTCAGCAGGGAGCCTGCTTCCTCCTCTCCTTGTCTCTCTGCCTGCCTCTCTGCCTACTTGTAATCTCTCTCTCTGTGTCAAATAAATAAATAAAATCTTTAAAAAAATAAATAAATAAATAAATAAATAAATAAATAAAATAAAGTAACAGTCCTTTGAAGCCAAGGTGCCTAACCAAAGCAACAGCAGCCTGGGGAGATTGATAAGATTTGGGGAACAAATAGGTATTTCTAAAGGAAAAATCCAGACTTGTCCTAATCGCTGAGGACAGATGGTTAAATCCCCTCAGGAGCTGCCAGTGCATTTCAGAGCCACAAAGAACACATTCCCCAGATCCTTCCCTCTGTGCTGGCCCCAACACCTGCCACATACAAAGTCCTTTCCAAGGGAAAACTTCTACAGCATTGGCTCTCAAACTTTAGCTTGCACCAAGATCATCTGAGGATTGGTCAAAAACCCAGATTGGGGGCAGCCCCGCCCCCAGAGTTTCTGCTGAGACCCAAAAACATGCGTGGGTATCAAGTTCCAGGTGAAGGTGCTGCTCCTGGTCCTTGATAGCCACTGTTTTTCTCCCAAGTTCCAGCTTTAAATTCAAAAACATCCCGCATTCTCAGAGCGGCGTTTTACTCATGGTTAAGAGAGATGGCTTCGGGGTTACAGCGGCATAAAATCAAATCCTGTCACCATCATTTACTGGCTGGGTGACTCTAGATAAGTTACTTCTCTGAGCTTCTGGTTCCTGTTCAGCCAAGATATGTTGAGAATATTTACCCACCAAGAGCTGTTGACAGAGAACCAGGTAACACTTGTCAGGCATCTCAGATGACACAGTCTAGAAATCTAAGAAAACTTCTCCACCATATGCCCTCTCTCTCCACTGGCATCTCATACTGAGTCCAGCCCAAGCTTCTTGACGCTGTGACCAGCTTCCCCAGAGAGAACGTGGAAGCTGCCAGGATTCTTAAAGGAATGGCATAGCCATTGTTTCTTCCACATTCTATTGGCCAAAGGCCATCCCAGATTCAAGAGGAGGACAAAGAGACTCCAGGTAGGGAAGAGCTGCTGGAAGCCATCCTTCAAGAGTATGTGCCTGGTTCAGAGGCTACAAGGAGCTAACAGGCCAAATGTTGAACACATAGAATGGGCCAGTACTACAGCGCTAACAACGGAGAGTTCCAGCTGCCCGCAAGCTACCGAGTCACCCTTATTCTTGCCAAGATGATAACAGTCACTTCCCCAGCTGATCCACTTTTGTTTCTACTCTCCCATTGTGTTTGTTAAAAAAGCAAGTCAGATGATGTCACACCCCTGTTTCAAGTCCTCCAGGGGCCTCCCAATGTATTTAGAAAAGAGCGTCAACTCCTTACCCTGGCTCACTTTGCTCCTACCAGACTCTTCCTCCCCTCTTCCAATTCCTCACCCCCTCCGGCCGCACTGGTCTCTATGGTTCCTTGAAATGACAAGCAAGCTCCTGCCTATGGGCCTTTGCACTGGCTGTTTCCCTTTTGTGGAGAACCCTTTCTTTATAAAACCAGGTGGTTTAGTCCCTTAATTCTCTCAAGTGTCTGCTCGAATATTATTTCACCTGAGAGGACTTCACGGCCCACCTTTTCTACAAGGGCGTGCCACATCCTTCCCTCACCTTACTTTTTCATCCCTGCAATTATCATGACTTAACCCAGTATCTCTGTATTGATTTCTTTGTTATTATCCCTCCTCCTTGCAATAAGCCTCATCTGGGCTCACTGATTCTGGTGTATTCGCCTTTGAATCCTCAGCACCTAGCAATTAGCATTAGCATGAGCTCAAGCAGTGTTTGAGTCAGGGAAGGGAGGAGGTGTGCCTGTGCACATGACACCACCATCTTAGGTTGAGCATTAGTTGACTGCATGTATTTCTAGAGACCTGACTACAGAAATGGATGCAGTTCCGCCACCTCCTTGCATGACATGATTCTTTTATAGACATCTTATTTATTGTGTTGCAAATTCTATTTCACTTGGACCCCAGGGAGTCTTGTGAGAACTGAATGTATTCTTTTTTTTTTTTTTTAAGATTTTATTTATTTATTTGACAGAGAGAGAGAGATCACAAGCAGGCAGAGAGGCAGTCAGGGAGAGAGGGGGATGCGGACTCCCCGCTGAGCAGGGAGCTCAATGAGGGGCTCGATCCTAGGACCCTGAGACCATGACCTGAGCCGAAGGCAGAGGCTTAACCCACTGAGCCACCCAGGCGCCCCGAAATGAATGTATTCTGTGCCAGTTTCAGCAAATGCAGTGTTTCAAAGGGTACGTCTGGCCACTTGTTTTGTTTTCCCTTTTCTATGATTAGTTATGGTCAAGATGAAAGCAATCTGCTAATAAATCTTTTTAAGGGCACTTTAATTTAGATGTTCATGTTCAAATTTTTTAGCCTCAAAATAAATGCTCAAGGGAAGACATGTTAGAGGAGCTGAAATAAAATCTAGGGCTCTGTTTTTAACAAACACATGGCTCATGTTCGGGCAGGGAAGAAATAAAGATTTCTGAACGAAGCAGGAGTTGCAGGGAGGAGGCTAACTGTATGGATTTGGTATCTGGCAGAACTTGAATTCCGGTCCCCATACTTGTAAGGTCTGTGGCCTTGGGAATGCTGCTGAATGGTTTTCTCACATATAAAATTGGGATTATAATTACCTACCTCATAGGGTTGTGATCAGAAATAAATGAGTTCATGAATACAAACTGCTTAGCACAGTGCCCGCCAGTTTTAAGGGTCTAGTTCACACAGGCCCCAACAATAGCTAACACTGTTATTAACATAGGTCTGTCCAGAACCCTAAAGTAATGTCCTCTAATACATTCCATGCCCCATGTTTGAGACAAGAGAGCTGGTTTCCAACCAATGGATGAATGAGAAGGCAGTGCAGGGGTGATTGGGGGAATGCGTAAGTACGCGTGAAGCCATGGTGGAAAGAGCCGGCTCCTAGGCCAGTGGAACCCTGAATTACTGCCATGAAACAAAGTCACAGAGCTGCTAAAACTGAGATTCGAGGGAAGGCCCTTTAGATGGAGAATATAACAGAGGATCCTGAAATCTGAGACCTGCCAAAGAAGACCACACCATTCCCCACCACCCCAGGAACCATGACCAACCCCGCCCCCTCCCCCATTCAAAGCATTTTGAACAGAAGCCCAACTCAGTAGGCACAGCTGAAGTCAGGAAATCATAGCTCTCTGTGAACATGAGCCAAGCTTTAATTTTCAAAGGAAACCCTATATCTGGGCTAATGTTAGGTCCATGACCTACTCTCCAGGAGCTGGGCCGAGATGAGAGGAAACAAAGTGTTCTCTCATTCTTGAAACCAAAGCAAGCGTCTTTCTATTTCAAAACAAACCCCTGTCTAAGATGATGGTCAAAGACGTTGGCAATGGTACCTGAAGACTTCTCCTGCCCACCAGTAGTTCTGAGTTCTCCAGTGGGGCTATCTCTACACCAAGTGCAAAAGGAAAATCTCCATTTTCTCTGAATTTGAGTGTGAAGCAAATCCGTACAGCCAGATCCTGCCTTCTCTTTTAAGCTGTTGATTCACTGTACTGTTGAGCTCAGACACCCCGGGGCAAACAGGAAATGAGAAAATAGTGTCAGGGTTTTAAATTGTTATTCTCCCCCTAAAGCAATGTGTAGACAGCAAGGGACTCCAGTGAAAGCAAGAACAGAGCAAAGGATTCTAAACCCAGAGTCAGGAAACCCCCTTTGTTCTCTAGCAACGCGCTCATAACCGAGCCTTAGAAGGTGCACATTCCTGAATCTTCTAGGAGAGTCCTAATTCATTTTTGTATACTTCCCAGTAAAGATTTTTTTTAAATGTCTGCCAAATCTAGAATTTTATGGCTTTTACATAAATGGAAATATAAAAAGGGGTCTTTTGTAAAGACCAAATAAATGACCAAAGATCTTGCTCCGTATTCAGTTTGAAATCCTTTTTAAATTAGCTCCAGGACCCTCTTTTTCATTTTGCAGGTGTTCTCTGAGGAACGTCCCCTGTTCTCCGTACCTTCACACCAACAACTTCCAAATCCATACAGTAGACTCACATCTCATACGGCAGTTAGGACCCAAAGTCAGAGAACGAGGTGAAAATTATAAATATCATCCAAATCACCCTGGAACTTCCACACTCGGTGAGGCCCAAGTTTCCCTTCGTGAGGGGGACATGAGAACTGAGACCGGGAACCACGCCACACTGCCTCCCATCCCAGGCTCACTGGGCACAGGTGCTCTGTGTATAGAATAGTAGATTCTGCCCAGTCTTTTCCATTCTCTCTTTCGGTGAGTGTGACGCTCAGAGTTCAACCAGGCCCTATGGTTCAAGCAGAACCCCTCAGACACATATATTTCTGTCAGGCTGTTCGCTGGCTCTGAGGCTGGAGCCTGAAGTCTCCAGGCAGGCTGTCGGGAAGGGAAGGTAAATGCAAAGCCGAGGAGATCGAGAACATGCTGGAACCCACCTCAGGAGGACAGACTAAACCTCCTGTTGCTTCTCACCTTGAAGATGTGGGAGGCCTGCCGAAGCTGGAGCCCTTGGTCATGGGACCGAGCCGGAGGTTAGGCAAGCTGAAGGAGGAGCCGAGGAAAAGCCAGGCCAGCCTGGAGGCCCAGCTGCTGTTTCACACCTGGGAGGGGGGTCAGCACATCAGTCACAACACGGCTAAGCTGCAGAATGGCTGCGTCTTCCCCCCACACTCCAGACCTCCCAAGACTCTCTGTGGTGACTCACCCTCACTAAGACTATACCCCAGAAAGGGAGTTCTGGGAAAGGTAGATCAGCCTCGCCATGTCCATATTCTACAAGACCACCGTAGTGAGGACTTGACTGCAGCGAGCTAATAGCGGCCAAGGCCCTGCTCCTGACTGGAAGAGCCCCCTACATCACCAGGCTTTCTGGGCCTCTCCACCCTGCTGTTCACCAGCACCGCAAACTCACTGTGCCCCTTCCGGGCCAGAACAACTTCCCTCTCCAATCTTTTCCCCACCCCTGATTTGGCAGATAAAACCATCTAGGCCTGGGTGCCTGGGGGGCTCAGTCATTAAGTGTCTGCCTTCAGCTCGTCACAATCCCAGGGTGCTGGGATTGAGCCCCGCCTCAGGCTCCCTGCTCAGCGGGGAGCCTGCTTCTCCCTCTCCCTCTACCTGCTATTCTGCCTACTTGTGCTCTCGTGCTCTCTCTCTCTCTCTCAAATAAATAAATCTTTAAAAGAAAAAAATCTAGGCCTGAGACCTGGGATCCACCTCTTCTCCAACCTTCCCCCTACCTATTTGAGCCTAAACAACCCTAAGCCTTCACTATCTTTCACTTCTATCCAGAATCACCACCCTCCTCTCTTTTCCCAACTAGCACAGCAGCCTCCCAACTGACCTTTTTGCCTCTCCATTCAATGCATGAAAACTCACTTGGAGAGCTTATTAGAGCCTAGATTGCTGGGCTCTGGGCCTCAGCCCATGTGTTTCAGCGACACTGACGCTCCCAGTTCACTCCGAGCACACTTCTCTAGACCATTCGCCACTGGCTCATCTAAAAGGCAACACCAACAGGTCCCTTACACCTATGTGAATAACATTCACTTTCCCCATATTACTTTATATTAGTTAGACTCTGTCTCTCTCCCTTCTCTCTCTCTCAACATCTCCATACATCCTCTCTTCCCAGGAGACAGGTGCCATACTCAAACAAAATAATTTCAGGAGGGACTAATAAAGGAACTACTTAGAGGCACTGAGCAAGAATGAGGAGTAGTGCAGTAACAGTCACACCCAACTATACCCCCGTGCCCAAGAAGAGGTACAGAAGGAATAGTTACCAGAACCCAGAGGCAGAAGAGACTCATTGGTTTCATGGAGATGGCCACCCAACAGGAGTCAAGAACTTCAGATGGGAGAGGTCACCAGACTGATGTCCTATCTCCCTTCCTCCACTCTTCTGCTGGGTCTCCCTATGAGCAGAACCTAACTGGAAGGCAGAGAACAAGGGAGTCTACTGATGCGGCTCATTCATGTCAACCACGGGGCCTGTAGAATAGGGTAGAAAAGGGTGAAAGATTGGAGCTGGAGGGCCACATGGAAGATACCCAGCACACTCAAACCATACCCGGAAGATCAGTAAATACTTAACAAAATGAATTGACCTTATCAGGTCGGAGCAGTGAGTGGCCTCTCTGGCTGAGGCTCTCAGCTGATTCAGTGTACAAACCCTAGTGATGAGCAGACACAGTACTTCCTGATGGTGGTACTGCTTAAAGACAGGAAACCTTCTTGGTATGCCTGTAGGCTGGAGAGAGGATAACCAGGTGACAGCTTGATTCTGGAAAGGAAGCCAGACATTACTCAGTCCCTTGGAAAGAGCAATGCAAGGAAGAGCCTCTGATGGCTGACAGTCTTGTTGTCTTGTTATGCAAAAGTCCCAAACCCAGGATCTCCCTCTGCATGAATCCAGGGCAAGAGATAGGTTAAAAAGATGGAATCAAAAATAGGAGTTTATAGTCTGGAACAGGGAATAGAACAGTTACATAAACAGAAGGTAAAGAGTTTGTAAAAATGACAGGGAGATGCAGATAAAGGGACTACACTAAGATCCTATAAAGATGGACAAATAAAAAGAAGCATATATAAATGCATGTGGCTGGGAAACCATTGAGTGCATACAGAGGATGCTAGCAGTGGGATTTAAAGCTAGAAAACTCAGTTGGGGCCAGAGGAGTGATATGTTCACAGCTGTGTTTCTCAGCCAGTAGCAGCAAGTAGAGAAGATCTTTGGGCTCTAAACTTATTTGATCAAGCATCCTATAAACAAATTTTTAAAATTTAAATATGCAATAGGAGCATATTTATTTGTAAATTACAAAATGAGCCACTTCTATTGTCCTGGTACATTATATGCATCATAAAGCCTGCATCAAAAAAACAGGGATTCAGGAAAGAAAATATAAAAGTAGACATAAGGGCTAATATTTCCCCCCACTCCCTAGTGGATTGCTTTGTGTGTTCCTTTGGGTCTGTATACTCAACCTTAGAGACCACAAGGAAAGAGGTACCTCTCCAAGTAGGAAATGGGAGCCCTTCCAATATATGCCTGTGTCTTAGATCTGTGGAAGATCAGATGTCCATCTTGGAAGTGAGGAGGCTCACCAAGTATAGGCTAAAACTGCCCCTCACAGCAGAAGCTGCTCAGCTCTTTGTTTCCCCAACCGTCTCTTGAATTCATTCTAGACACTGGCCACAATACCAAAGAGATAAAATGACTCCCTCTCTTCAAAGAGTTTATTCTTTTTTAAAAAAGATTTTATTTATTCATTTGAGAGGGAGAGAGCGAGAGAGCAAGCATGAGTCAGGGGAGGGGCAGAGGGAGAAGCAGACTTCCTGCTGAGCAAGAAGCCAGACATGGGGCTCCATCCCAGGACCCGGGATCATGACTTGAGCCAAAGGCAAATGCTTAACCAACTGAGCCGCCCAAGGGCCCCCAAAGAGTTTATTCTTAAGCAGAATAAATGAACATGCCTAGAGGTACCAAGAGATGTGTATCATTCAAATACACAAAGAACTGAAGAAACAGAGGCTAGGGTTGGCTCACTCTCCATGCAGGGACCAGGGGGTCAGAAGAGAGTGTTCAGAGGAAGTAATTGAGCTAGAAAGGTGGGCTTGGGCCAGATTAACAGGTGGCAGAGGACTTGAATGTCAGGCCCAAGGAGTCTGGACAGGCCAGCAATCCCTGAAGGGTTTGAGCCAGCAATGCCCCTGAAGGGTTTGAGGAGAGGGGTAGCAGGACTACCGTGTCAATAACCATACAAGTCGCTACCATTTATGAGCCCGTACAGTTCACCAGCCCCATGCTGATCTCTTCAGCGACCTCCTGTCATTGGCCCCTTCCAGCAGCCCTCAGACTTGGGTTCTCTCGCCGTCTCCATTTCAAAGAAAAGACTAAAGCAACTCATTTCACTTGTTCAAGGTCACACAACTGTTCAGAACCCAGGCTGCAGTTTTGACTCACATCTTTCAGACTCCCAGCCCAGGTTCCTAACTGCAGGCCCAACCCAGGGCTCCGGGCTTGTCTACAGCCCCATGGGATGGAAGGGAGTAGATGCTGCAGGTGAAGAGGTCTGTGGAGCAGGGCATGCTAGACGTAAGGTGGACACAACTCAGGGACAACAACCCTTAGAAGAGAGCAGAAGGGGAGGAAGAAAGACAGAACCAGAGCTGCCCCTGTAGCAAGTGGAAAAACCTGGCCAAAGAGAGAAGAATAAACAGTGTCTACGATGGGGTTTCTATGACCATGTCCTCTCTTCAAAGACAATAAAAACGATGGAAAGATCGTATGTTCTGGAATCCAAAGACTCTGTTTTGACCTTGAGGTCCACCATTCCCCAGCCTATGTGACCTGGAGCATCCTGACTTGCCTGACCTTCATTGTCCTCATCTGTAAACCGGGGGGATGACCCCGCCCCCCACCAACCCCCATTCCCATGGCTTTTATGAGCATTAAATAAAATGCTGCATTAAAAAGCACTAGCCCAGGGCGCCTGGGTGGCTCAGTGGGTTAAAGCCTCTGCTTTCAGCTCAGGTCATGATCTCAGGGTCCTGGGATCGAGGCCCGCATCGGGCTCCCTGCTCAGCGGGGAGCCTGCTTCCCCCTCTCTCTCTCTGCCTGCCTCTCTGCCTCCTTGTGATCTCTCTCCCTCTGTGAAATAAATAAATAAAATCTTTAAAAAAAAAAAAAAAAAAGCACTAGCCCAGGGTCTAATTTGAATAAGCCCTTAAGAAATAGTCATTCCTTTCTCTCCTCCTCCTTAAATTAAGATATCAGAATTTAATGAAGTAGGGGTGGGAACACATTATTTTAAAACTCAGTGGCGGGGGCACCTGGGTGGCTCAGTGGGTTAAAGCCTGTGCCTTTGGCTCGGGTCGTGATCTCAGGGTCCTGGGATCAAGCCCCACTTTGGGCTCCCTGGTCATCAAGGAGCCTGCTTCCTCCTCTCTCTGCCTGCCTCTCTGCCTGCTTGTGATCTCTCTCTCTCTCTGTCAGATAAATACATAAAATGTTAAAAAAAAAAAAAAAACTCAGTGGCAAACTTCCCTTTTAAGGAGAAAAGTGCCTTGTCATCTAGAAAGCATTTTGAAGAGCCACTCTTGTTGTAAAAAGGCAAGTTCTAGCTCTAATAGGGAAGGTGGCAATGATAAATGGTAATCAGCAGGTTAGCAGAATAAGACACATTTTATTTCTCCAGGACATAGATGGGGGAAGAATGTCCAGACAGATGTGAATCGTCCACAGAAGAAGGAAGAAGGACTCAGCAAAATGGAGGAGGGGCTAGAACTTGAGAAGACAGCCTGCAAGATGTTCTGGGCAGTGGGGAAAGGCCAAGAGAAATTTATAGACTAGCAAATTTAATAAATGATTCAAGCTGTCCGTCTGAGTTATGTTGTGACCCTTCATCGATAAAAGGCTGTCGCATCAGCCATCTTGTGTTGGGAAGTTTCTGGGACAGGGCTTATGGCACATTTAGATACACGTGGGGTAAAATGGGAAGAACCGCCATGGGAGGTGAACTGAGGTCAAGCTCAAGAATTATTCAGTGACAACCATACACCGGAGGGAGTGGGGAGGAAGAGATCGTAAGCCTCTGGGTGTTTTGAAAATGTTAAGATTGGAACTGAGCTCCCACTGTATGTGAGGCCAGGAGTGCAAGCCTTTTGTCTGTTTGTTTTTAAATATTAAAAGACAGGATGACCCCATAGGTCCTCAGGATGTGGATTCCTAGATAGCTTGTACCTGAATTATTTATGTAACCCAGCTATCCCTGCAGCTCCTGGTCCCTCGGTGATCAGGCTGAACTTGGTTTGAACTTACAGCCTTGCTTGAAAGTTCAAGAAGCACCCCACCAGCTTTCTGTGAATCCACAGCCTCCTTTCCATCCTACTTTCTAGCCCTACCCCTTTACCAGCCTCCCCCATTCTCCTCTCTACTGATTCCACTCCGACCAAGCACTTTGGAATCAAATCCTTTCACGGCACAGCCTTCTGCCCACAGGGGCTCCTCCCCGCCTACTGAGCCCTGAGATGTGGGGACGACCCACTCCTCACCAGAGTGCAGCCCCCAAACCTGCCCACTTCCCCTCTCCAGCGCTCCCCCCCTCACTCCTCCAGACTCCAGTGCTTAATCCTTTACCTAGAGTGCCTCAGCAGTTTTAAGCAAACATTAAGATTTAGGGGACACTCTACATAAAAGTGTGTGTTAAGAGTGTAGTATTATTTGAACCTTTTTTTCTTGACATACAAGTTGAATCAATAGTAAAAGATGCTCATAAGAAGTGAGGTAACGAGAATGGTCCCTTTGATTCCAAACTTATTCTTCCAAGCTTATTTGAAACTTCCCATGGGCTGCTTATATCTCTCTCTGCCTCTGTGTCTGCTTCCATCTGTCTGTCTCTCTCACGCATGCACGGATGTGCACACACACACAAACACACACTCACACCCACCAGTCTGTCCCTGACTGAACCACAGGACATCCAGGGCTACCTAAGGTCTATCGACAGTAGCACCAACCCAACCTCTCCAGGTACATGGTCAGCAGAGGTGACATCCAGACGGGGCAAGGCAATAGAAGTAGAAGGAGCCTTGGGAGCGTGTCCACGTTTGCCTCTCTCCCCCAAGCTCATCTCCATCCTCCACTGTCTGAGCTGACTGACGTGTGTGAGGACAGCCCTTGCACCAGCGTCATTCCGAGGTTCGTCTGTCACCTGGAGTGTGAGCAGGGCTTGACAGGAACTCGGAGCCCTCAGCTCCCTCCACTCTCAAGCTAACAGAAGCTATCATCTGCCTCTGCTTCTTCCTGGCCAAGTGGTCTTGGGTGAGACTTGTCTTCTGAGTGTTTTCCCATCAATAAAATCTGGGAGTAGGTGGGAGACACAGGAGATTCCTCCCAGCTTGAACACCCTAGGACCAGGACCTCAATGTTTACAGACCGAAAAATGCCAACTTCTTTGCCCCCAGATGAGAAGAAGCACTCTGGTTGTGATTGCAATTATTACTTGGTCTAGAAAGTTCTCAAATAGAGGAGGCATTAAATTGTTCTTTTATCAAACATTCCCAATGCAGGCGTATGCACAAACACCCCTTCCCTTGGGAACTCAGTTTTACATTTAAAATGCATACACTTCCCTGCAATTGCACTACTGGGTATTTACCCTAAAGATACAGATGTAGTGAAAAGAAGGGCCATATGTACCCCAATGTTCATAGCAGCAATGTCCGCAATTGCCAAACTGTGGAAAGAGCCGAGATGCCCTTCAACAGACGAATGGCTAAAGAAGAAGTGGTCCATATATACAATGGAATATTACGCAGCCATCAGAAAGGATGAATACCCAACTTTTGTATCAACGTAGACGGGTCTGGAGGAGATGATGCTGAGTGAAATAAGTCAAGCAGAGAAAGTCACTTATTAATATGGTTTCACTTACTTGTGGAACATAAGGAATAAAATGGAGTACTTTAGGAAAAGGAAAGGAAAAGTGAATTGGGGTAAATCAGAGGGGGAGATGAACCATGAGAGACTGTGGACTCTGAGAAACAAGCTGAGGGTTATGGAGGGGAGGAGGTGGGGGGATGGGTGAGCCTGGTGGTGGGTATTAAGGAGGGCACGTGTTGCATGGAGCACTGGATGTGGTGCATAAACAATGAATCTTGGATCACTGAAAACATAAAATAAAATAAATTGAAAAATAAATAAATAAATAAAATGCATCCACTTGAAGTTCTCGGAAATGACAGCAGCACTATGGAGGGAGCACTTTCTGTGTGTCAGCAGCTACCCTCCTAAGTGCTTTCCACACATCAGCTCAATACTGCCCACAACAGACTGTGAGGAAGGCATCTCCCCAAAGGGACTCTGACAGAAGGCTCGAAGGACAACCGTGATGGACACAGATGTCCTCAGCCATGCTGCAGAGAGTCCCTATCTCTTGTTTTACCTGTTGGGTGAGGTTTTCTCTGGAAAAGGGAGGCAGGGAGGGGAGCTGGAGCTCTGCCTTCTTGAAACCCACCACTCCCCTCGCTTCACTGCATCTGTTCCCCAACCAGCACCAGGCTGCCCTTCCTTTCTATGCAATTGCACCAGGACCTTCCTCTGGGTACATATAATTCAGTTACGAAGGTTGAGACCAGGTTCAGGTGATTGCATACAGAAAGCTGGACCTCATGGTCATTCTACAAAAAACACACGTACTTTACTACTGAGATCCAATCCAAAGGTTGGAAGAGGATAAAGGAACAAAACTGCCATTTAAGATCCCCACTTATTCCCCTAACAACAGCTCTGTCCACTTCTTTTCTTTATAAGCTTATTAAATATTTGACATTTCCACTTCCTTAAATCCTTCCTTCTCATCTATTTCATCTTCCAAACTTCTCACCGGAAAGCAGAGTGTCTTCATCGTTTTTCTTAGAATAAATAAATTCTTCCTATCCAGGTGACTCATTCTCATCATTGTTAGAAGAATTTCTCAAGTACCTAGTCATTTGCCCCCAAGGTTAAGAGAATTCTAGAACCCAGGCTGTTGCCTCCTGCAACCTGCAGGCAGGTAGAGTTACACATGTGTGTGCATACATGACTGTATGTGTGTTCCTATTAATTTGTTAGAATGACACAATGATGCCCTTGGCAGAGAAGAGCAGAACCCACCTCCTCTGGGGATCTTTTCTCAAACTTCCCTCCCATTTTCCCACAAAGACTTACTCCTCTCTTGTACATGCCCCCATCATTTTACGGCAAACCTTTGTTTGCATGTCTGTCTCCTCTCTGGCAAGAGTTCCCAGTAGCATGGTGCTTATCCTGCTGATGATAAAATCATCAGCTACATGCCTAGTATAGTTTTAGAGATGGCTTGAGGCTGTGCTTTCCTGCAGTAGTCCTGCTGCCATCCAAGCCCACCCAGACACCAAAACACTCTTCCAACTGAGTTGGAACCAACCTCATAAGAATTTCCACTATAAGAGTTCCAGGAAGTCCCTCTTAATATTATTTGGATGGTAGGGCCAGAGGTCACACCTGCTAGCATGGATTAAATGCACAGATTGGCTTGTAGACCCTTGGCAAACAGAACCACCGTGGACAATTGGTGAATCTCCAAAGAGCCTTTTATGGGAAGAACAGCATCAGGGATAAAACCCCTATCTTGGAAGTGACCCTGACCTAGGAGCGTTTTGTCAGCCTCCAGGTCTTGCAAAATTATGCCTTGCAAACCAGTTTGTGCCTAAGGCTCCCCCACCTGCAAAAATAGAATTTTACCACATCCTTGTTCTCGTTTGTTCATAAACCCAACCAGGAACAATCTCTGCTGAATTCATTTAAAAGTCATCCAAGTCTCTGTTGTTCTTTCTGCCTTTTGTAACAAACAAGATTTCTTTAGTATGTTTGTTATCAAGGAAAGATTCTGGCTTTGTGTCCCCAAGATGAAGCAAATCTCACCAGAACAATACTCTGTGAAGGTCCCCTCCACGCTCATTAGAAGGAGAAGGTACGGACGCAAAAGTAAGCCCTTTTGTTGACCCTCTATGCTCCTTCTTTTGTCCCAGTCCCACCCCCACCCCACCTTTGTCTTTTCCATGTTGGCTCAGATTTTTCTTTTTTTCTTTTCTTTTTTTTTTTAAGATTTTATTTGTTTGACACAGAGAGAGAGAGAGCACAAGTAGGCAGAGAGGCAGGCAGAGAGAGAGGGGGAAACAGGCTCCCGATATGGGCCCCGATCCCAGGACGCTGAGATCATGACCTGAGCCGAAGGCAGAGGCTTTAACCCACTGAGCCACCCAGGCGCCCTGCCCAGATTTTTCATATTTGCTTCCCAGGGTTCCTTTACTTGCCTCCGGAGTTTGCCGGAGTCTGCCTGTCACACAAGAAGGACGCAGCCACCTCCATCCTGGGGCTGGCAGCAAATCCCACTACAATCCCTTCCAAAAGGGTCTGCCAGGCTCTCAGAGCAGTGCACAGAATCCTCCCATGTTAGAAACAGTCATTTCAACTGGAAGCCAAAGCAGTGCCTAAAAATCACAGTGATTTCACATCACAAAAGGCAGCCTTCCTCTTCTTGGAAACAAGCTGCAGATTATTAGAGGTCCACGTATAAAGATCCAACTCAAGATCTTTCTCTGCTTTCAACGGCGGCCTCACATGACCCAAATTACCTTCTGTCGTGGAGTCTCCACACTGAGCCAGGCCCCTTTACAACAGATGGACATATTGTATTCATTCTACCACGCACATAAGACACTCCCCTGTAGTCTTAATGAATTGACATACATATTTCCCCAAATGCCCAAAAAGTAAATACTATTCCCATTTACAGATGAACAAATTAAGGCTTTGATACCTGCCTGCATAGACACAAAGTCCTACAGGTAGTTAGGGGTAGACCAAGTCCTGAATGCAGGCTTTGCAACCAGCCACGGTATTCTTTCCGCTGCTCCATACCCAGAGGTTTGGACCCAGGGCTTTGCCCGAAGATCATGACTTGTTTCTTTTGTTGGCAAATTATCCCCTTAGCACTAGGTGACACTGTCAGAAACTAGGATGGCAGGTCATTTTTGATACATGACATTTCCCTAAGGAACACCAAGCCTCCAGAATTCAGCTATCCATTAAGGGCTTACAAAGGACTGGGTATTTTCCCAGGCCCTGGGTTCTGAGCAGAGAGAAAGACAAATTCCTGCCCTTAATGGAGCTTCCATTCTAGGCACAAGGAAGGAAGTAATCCTTTCTTTGACGGTCGTCATATAGGGGAAGGTTCATAATATCAGGACTCAACAGCATACCCACAATAGTTCATTTATTTCACGTGAACTAACTTATCTAGAAACTTCTATGTGCTCCATGTTGTTATAAGAACTTCACAAATAATAATCCGTTTAATTATCATAACAACTCCATGAAGCAAATATTGTCATCTTCATTATAGACACGAGGTGACGGAGGTACAGACCCTTGAAGTGACAACTTGTCCCACATGGCAGAGCTCAAAGGGGCAGGCAGGCTTCTAACTCAGGCAGCCTGGAGCTAGAAGCCACACTCAGCCACTCTGCAGTGCCACCTCGGCAACGTGGGGTTGACCAGAAAGCACTCTGCACAGCATGGCCTCGAAGAGCAATCCTTCACAATCATCACTGTGACCTTCATCCTCTGATGTGAATGGGAAGTCACTGCCCTGAATGATGTGGCCCAAGTTTGTGGCCAACAGCTCATCTTCCTTAGCACTTGATGAAAGTCAGGTACTATGCCAAGAGCTCTTCAAGAAACCCCAATTTCATATTTACAAGTACGACCCCATGAAGTGGACTAACATGATGCCTATTTGAAAGATGGGAAACTGGGATTTAGGGAGCTTGGGCAAAGACTACTAGGTGCCTTCCCATCCCCCTACCTGATACACACACACACACACACACACACACACACACACACACACACACACACATACACACACAGACAGTTTTCTCCTTGCCTAGGAATATTTGTTTGGCTGGATGCATGGACTCCATTACAGCACTCACTACCATGTGAGTACATTCTAGATGACAACTTGTGAGCAGAAGTGATGGGTGTGACCTCTAGGCAATGAAATAGAGGAAGTGCCCCTTTCCTTCTACCGGTAGCTGAAATGATGGCCGGCCGTCTTTGACCGTGCAGGTGCAGGTGGCGTCGACAGAGGAGGAAGGTGGTAGGAGCTTGTTCTCCAGTGTTGCTTAGCTGCCATACTCAGACCGCAACATGAGGGACAATTATAAAGCCCATCTTGTTTAAGCCACACTATCTGGACTAGCCTAGCCTGTGTTTTCAAAACCATGCCCAAGTTCACTCCACTGTGAGCAGCAGAGCTAGGACCCAGATGCAGGCTGTCTCATATTTACCTTGACCGAGAAACCTTTCTGTCCCTTACAGCTACATCACACTGGGCAGCTAGCTGCACTTACAGGGTCAAAGTTATAGTAACGGCATGACACAGAGCTCAGAGAGGAAGGGCCCACAGATTGTGTGGTGTGGCACCTTCCTCGCCAGCCCAATATACGCCTTCTTGTCCACCGTTGGCTCTCTCATGCCATCACCTTTCTATATGCTGTGCTGGGAAAGGGGCAGTTCCCTAAGCCAAGCTGAGGCTAGCTCAAGACCCCGGCATTTGTGAAAGGTTAAGAGCCTCCGGCAGGCTTGATTTCAGACACCACTACAAATGTTAGAGGCTCCTCAAGGACCTGTAATATCCCAAACTTGGGGTGGGTGAGACTTTTCACATTTACCTGCGTGGAAGTTCACAAGTTTTAGTTTTGAGCTTGAACGCCCCTTCTCTCATTAATATGCAAGCAATATAAAACACAAATAATAGTATGCATGTGGCCACCACAAAATACTATTCAAATGTTAAAAACAGAAAAGCAAAGACTGATCCATGAATGATTGATAAAAATGCCTGCAACATGATGTGGAAGAACAAAGGCAGCATGTAGCAACAGCACAGAGAACCCAGAAAGCCAAGTTCATGTTGCAAGTGATTTCGTTTTAGCTAACCAACATCACCGGACATGGTAAATACAAACAAAACTGCAAACTCAACAAAATTCAAATAAAATAAAATGCAGTTGCTTAATGTGTAAATGGAATGGAATTTTACAGCTGCCTAGGAGCTATAAAGGGGTTTACATGGAGTTTTATGTTTTTATATACTTAAGTAACTTTGCAGTAAAAATACTAGAGTCAGCATTGTAGATTTTCAATTTTGAGAATCCTACTATTTCAGGTGAACCACAAAATACAGCAGCTGTGAACAATTCCTAAAAGAAGTTTAAGCCCATTCTCATTGTTGCTTTGGAAATTTCTAGATCACATGGCCTGATCTTCTCATTGAAACATCAATATCCTACTCTCCATTAGGCTGATAGACATCTGCTTTATTGTGAAATGGAAGTATTCAAGTTACTGCCATTGGACCTCACATGGCCAGTGCTCATCTGCAGCTTTTCCAGATTTCTCTTTCCAAGTAATTTGACGTGAGAATCAACATCTTGTTTCATCCGTTTCAGTTAGGTATGAAATTGTTTCCTCTGGTAATTAACATGCAGAACATAAAAGGAAATTAACTGATGGCTCTAAAACATTGATTCATCGCATTAGATCAATCTTCCTACCAGAGAGCAAGCCATTGCCATTAGCCTGGGACTCATTTTTGCTGGCGCTCAGCTACTATGCTTGAATGGGTTAGGCCAATTAAATGGATTCAAGGACACAATCCACAAATCCAAGCCTACAAATCTATGGTAATCAAATTTAAGTTACAGATTGGTTTCCTTGGCCTGAAATGAATAAGAAATGGGATGGAGCAAGCACTAAAAATGACACAGAAATGGCTAGAATCTCAGATGAGTCGGAACGAGATATACTGACTTCCTTCTTAGGGGAATTTCTCATCTGTACACAAACCCTCAAAACATAACTTTACTTCCCGGATCTTCCTCACCCAACAGACACTGCCACGCTTACCCTCCTCTTTGCATCTTTCTCCAGTGTCCCCACTTACTTTCATGGTATTGCCCATGAAGCCTGATCCCAGTAAACCTCCCCAATCCTAGCAACTTCCCTCCGAGGCCTCCTGCCTACCTCACTGGTTGCTGAAGATTCTATGTAGGTCATTTTTACTGTTCTCCCAAAACCCCCATCCCTCCCAGCCTGCACTAACTGTGTAGCCCATGGAGAACTGGACTCTGTATACCAGCACAATAGGAATAGTTAGACGTTAGCTGATGTGTTTCCTCCATCTTAGAAACCCCTCTGCCCGAAGCGCCCCCTCGTGGCAGGATAAAGCATTGTCTCATGTCTATCTGAAGACAAAGTTCATCCTGCCAGTTATGTATGTGGGGATTTTTATGGAAAGATAGCTTTAAATGATATTAAATGAGATAGTGCTATGTTTTGATTATATTATGCATTTAAATATTTTTGTGAGCTATCCCTGGGATCTAACTACCCTTTATGACATTCATTCTACAAAGAAATGTATTCCAAAAGGTGATCAGGTATATGTACTTGTTTCCTAGAACTGCTATAACAAAATATCACATCCTAGGTAGCTCTAAGAAAGACAAAAATTTATTCTCTCACAGTTCTGGAGGCCAGAGTTCTGAAACAGAGGTGTCAGCATGGCCACCCCCCCTCAAAGAATTCTGGGGGAAAATCTTTTCTTGCCTCTTCCAGTTTCCGGCAGCTCCTGGCGTTCCGTGGCTTATGACAACATACCTCTAATATCTCATCTGTCTTCATTCACACGACCTTTCTTCTCTGTCTCCGCGTCCACATCTGCCTCTTCTTTCTTTTATAAAGATACCAACAGGTCTAGGGCCCAGCTTAACCCAGTATGACCACATCTTACCTTGATTACACTGGCAAAAATTCTT
This sequence comes from Ailurus styani, assembly GCA_002007465.1. NCBI lineage: Eukaryota > Metazoa > Chordata > Mammalia > Carnivora > Ailuridae > Ailurus > Ailurus styani. The sequence continues at coordinate 223,319 of LNAC01000201.1, read as the reverse complement.
TTCCATATAAGGTCACCTTCACAGGTACCAGGGTTTAGGGACTTGAACATATTTGGGGAACATGAGGGAAACACAATTCAACCCACTACAAGGTAATAGGACCAAATCCTAGTATGACTACAGGGCATTCAATCATTTGTTCTGGGCTAGCCTGGGAACCTAACCTCTATTCACAACATTGAAACTTGGAACATGTCTTACCATTAGAATAAACTTACTACCTGACTTTTCAACTGCAACATGTCAAATAATTAAGGATGTATACAAGGATATTCAACAGAGCAACATTGGTGACAGTAAGAAATTGGGAAAAATTCAAATACCCAAAGATATAAGCTTCATTAAGTTATGTGATAGCTATAGTATTGTATAGCTATGTGCATATATTGTTATATATATTATCATTGTTTATTATATATTTATGCTATTGATTGCCATGCAACCAATAAAATGACACAGTATACTCAGTATAAAAATATGTTCATGATATATTGTCATAAAAAACATATACAGATATGTAACTACATGGGGATTTTTTAAAGATTTTATTTATTTATTTGACACAGAGATAGATAGTGAGCACAAGTAGGCAGAGAGGCAGGCAGAGGAAGAGGGAGAAGCAGGCTCTCAGCTGAGCGGGGAGCCCGATGCGGGGCTCAATCCCAGGACCCCGGGACCATGACCCAAGCAAAAGGCAGCCACTTAATCAACAGAGCCACCCAGGCACCCCTATATGGGGATTTTAAAACATACATGTATACAGATAAATATATAGCTCTATAAGGTCTATACAGCTATGTGTGTGTGTACAAACACCCATACATATAATGCCCTTACTACAATTCTACTATAGACAGTACTCAATTTGTAAGCTGCTTTCAATATATTTTCTGTAAAGTTCTATATAAAAGCAAACTGCTTGGGCGCCTGGGTGGCTCAGTGGGTTAAAGCCTCTGCCTTCGGCTCAGGTCATGATCCCAGGGTCCTCGGATCGAGGCCCGCATCAGGCTCTCTGCTCTGCAGGGAGCCTGCTTCCTCCTCTCTCTCTGCCTGCCTCTCAGCCTGCTTGTGATCTCTCTCTCTGTCAAATAAATAAATAAAATCTTTAAAAAAAAATAAAAGCAAACTGCTTGTTTTAAAAGCAATATAAATTCATTACAAAAAATAAGCAAAAATAGATAAGCAAAATATTAATTTTTAAAGTACCCTTGATTTTAACTATCCAGAGCAAACAGCTGCAAGCACTGTAGTGTGTAAAATCACAGAAAATGAGGAACTGGTCTGGATAAATATATCCCAAAAGAGGGGACAGTTGGGAGTATCTGCTGGTAGAGGAAGCCGTGGGTTAGCCACGGAATTGCCCTACAGAGCCAGACGTACCCAAGGACCCGGGAGTGAGACACTCAGTAATTTAATTTAAAGTATGATGCTTACATTGAAACAAATGCGGGTTTATAATAAAAAGTTGAATCCATTCCTGAGGGAACAAATTCGTTCAGTAAAAATGACATGTTTGCGAAGCACCACACTGTCTTAACATGGGTGGGAAAATTAGGGGTATTTTATGGTTTCTTCTTGTGGCTTCTTTGTGTTTGCTGACTTTTTTTCCTGAAATGAGCCAGTACCACATTTATAGAGAAAATAATAAAATAAGAACTCTATCAAATAAACAAAATTAATGGCCCTTGCCCTCCCTCTCCCCCTACTACTTGTTTGCAAATTGGGATCTGCTCCTATGGAGGACAGCTGGCAGCCAGGATTCATCACGAACCTGATCCTTGCTCCCCACGGCCCAGCTGCTGGTCCCAGGCAGGTACCCATGGGTCTCCGTGTACCCACACCAGGAAGCTGGCGGGGCTAGGGCAGGCTCTGAGGCCTACTTGTCCACCCAAATGCCACCAGCCTTGACCCATAGGGTCCCATCAGACTGTGTTGGACAATAAGAAGAAGACACATAGTGTTCGCCACAAATCACATAATCATCACTGGATTTGGGCTCAGAGATTGGTCATGCCCCTGAGAAAGGAAAGAAAGACATTCATAGAATATGTACTCTGTGTTCTATTTCCTCACTTCATTCCCACAACAACCTTGGTGCACTGAAGCGTTCCATTGCTCAGAGAAGGAACTAGAAGCTCAGAGAGGTTAAGAAACTTGCCCGCAGTCACACAGTGGAGGTATGACGGGGCTAAGATTCACATCCAGGTATGTCTAATTGCAGACCAGGGGCCCCTTTGCTGCCCTCCCTGGAGAGCTGGTTTGGAGATGAATATCCATTTCCCCACCATCTCCTCTCTCTCCTTTTTTCTTATTCATTCCAAAAAGTGGCTCGTCCTTGTCTTTCTTTCTAAAATGTTTTGTGCCAACATCTTTTAGGCAAGTGTGCTATTAGCAAAGACTTCCTACGTCAGTGAAGTCACGAGGCAACTTCGCTGAGTTCCAATAAATACTTCCCATCTGTTCAAGATAAGGCAAAAAGAATAGACACTCAGGTACAACATTAAAAACTTAGTAGTTCAGCCCAGAATATCACCTCACTACTGGGGGACTTTCTACCCAACAATGACAAATTAACTTGCTTTTTAATTTTCAAATCCCATTCTATTTCTGTTCATTATTTCTTCTTTGCCTCCTTCTGTTTTCAGAATTTGTCTCCCGCCCATTTAATTGCTTTTTAAGAAATGTTCATTTTTTTATCTGCCCTGTAACTGTCCTCTGAAGATAGCAACCAATAATTGTACTCTTTAGTCACATGAAATGTGCTATTTAAAATCAGCTTCTGATCGGACAGGGTCCTCAGCACATTATGACTAATCTATAGCAAAGACGATGATGCTCTCATTTCTAAAGGCTGTTTCATTAAAAGGATTCATATCCTGAGTCCATAATATGCCCAGCTCTACTTCACAGGCTGAACAAATAAAATTCTAAATTATGTTGAGGAAAGGAGCAGCTTTGGAAATTAGAGTCTATGGAAATAGGAGACCCTCATCAGGCAGCCCCACCATCCTGGTGCATGACATTTCCCTTCCGAACGCACGTCAGAAGGCATGGGTTTGCGCTATTAGGAGAAGCCCAGAGGGCGCTTATTTTTCCCTGCTGGAAAAATTAAATCAACCTCTTCTTTCTAACTTGATGCATTGTGGGAATAATAGGAAAAAAAATCAATAACAAGCCTGAAAAAATACCTCCTGTTTAAACAGAAAGCAGAATTTTTATTCTGGTTCTTTCTTAAATATATATATAGATTGACATACATATAATAATATTACATAAACCTACCTACATACATATATCTGTTTATATGTGTGTGTATTTATATATTTATATATATGTTTATATATATAAGGAGGAAAAGGAGAAATGGCCAGAAATCAGCCTATTTTTCTTTTCTTTTCTTTTCTTTTTAAGATTTTATGTATTTATTTGAGAGAGACAGGGTGAGAGAGATCATGAGCAGGGGAGGGGCAGAGAGAGAAGCAGACTCCCCTCTGAGCAGGGAGCCTGACACGGGAATCGATCCCTGGACCCTGGGATCATGAACTGAGCCAAGGGCAGCCACTTAACCAACTGAGCCACCCAGGCGCCCCAGCCTGTATGTCAAAGGTAGAAAAAGTGAACAGCAGGGTTAGGAGGAGTCATCCATGCTGCGACTGGCCCCATCGCCTGGAATCACCTGGAGCCCTCATAGTCTTTCTTCCAGCTCCACGAGGGGGCTGACGACGTCACAAGTGACCCTTTTCAGGGCTGTGCTGAGGCCAGGGCATGTGACAGTCACCTCACACTGTATTTTTTTTTTAAAGATTTTATTTATTTATTTGACACAGAGAGAGATCAGATCACAAGGAGGCAGAGAGGCAGGCAGAGAGAGAGGGGGAAGCAGGCTCCCCGCTGAGCAAGGAGCCTGATGCGGGCCTCGATCCCAGGACCCTGAGATCATGACCAGAGCCAAAGGCAGAGGCTTTAACCCACTGAGCCACCCAGGCGCCCCCTCGCACTGGCTCTCAAGAACATTTTTAGGAGTTTGGGAGATTGGTTGACATCACATCGGTAGCCTGACACCAGCTGTGGTGGGAGTATTTACAAAGCGAGCAGTAAAAGCAGCAAAGCAGAACTGCCCCCCCCCCCGCCACCCCAGAGAGACAGTCGTTCAACATTCCCAGCACACCACTGCTCCTTTCTCCTTCTCGTGGCCTTCATTTGGGAGAGGTCCATGCCCGCTGAGCATCGCCAACACATGTTTACAATGAAAGAAGAAAAGCAGTCACCACCTTGCAGAAGCATCCACTAATGGAGACACAAGGCTCCTTAAACATCAGGCCACATCTGTCTTCTGGAGGGGTCAGGCTAAAGCAGACCCACCCTGCAAACTCTTCCCGGGAATGAGAGTTTTCCAGCTCGCTAGCCCTTGCCCTTCCTCACTGTGCCTCGAGACACAGCGCGCTGGCTCTCAACAGGGACAGCGTGTCCTGCGGCCCCAACACACCGCCATCACTCACCCGTGAGTTTCTCACAGGCCCCGTGCCCCCGAGCCTTTCCTGCCGAGTCTGACTCTTCTCTGTCCCTCCTCCAAAGCAGGCTCTGGCCTCACAGGCCCCTCACCAGCCACCAACCTTCTCAGTCCCACCTTGACACACCTAAAGGAACGGTCCCAACTAGACCTGGTGGTGTTGTTACTAACAAAAGCAAAGACGAAAGGATTATTTGTTGAGCATCTACTAGGAGCTGACCAGCATGCTAAATTACAAGCCGAATTCTCATGGAAGCCCTATGACACAGATTTTCACACTCATTTTACGGATGACAAAATGGAGTCACAAGAAGGCCAAAGGAGGCAGCCAGTGAATGGCAGAATTAGATTTGAACTCAGATTCGATTGACCCCAAATATCATAATCCACTACACCAGACTAGCTCATGAATGAGCAACTGGAAGTGAAGACTACATTTTCTTTGGATTAACCTCTATAGAAAAGGCAAGTGCTCAGCTCCTGGGCTCACTTGCCCCAGGCCTACTCTGAAACCCTCCAATAAATTGAGCTATTTTTACAGTACAGAACAAAGAGTTTTGAGAGCCACATCCTGCTTCTACCCTCTCTTCTGTGGTTGCTAATTTGGAGTTCTCTTCTTTCCATGTTGTTTTTAATATATTCTTCTGTCTTGCTAATGATAGGAAACTAGCTGGTGCGTGGTTCCATAAAACATTATCTCATTATCTCATTTTGCCTCTCACTGTAAAGTACTTTGTAGCATTGAAAGTGGTGTATGAAAAATATTAATTTCATTAAATTAATGGAGAGTGTCATGATTGCTCAGTTATGACTTGGAAGCATTTGTAGAGGGAGTTGTATGCATCAGAGCTTGTCCTTTATTTTGCCTTTTTTTTCCCTCCCACTTCCACCCATAAATAGTATGCTTTAAAGAAATATTGTCGCCACCAGCAACCTGGAAAATCCCAAATGTAAAAATGTGACTTCATAGGGCCAATCAGAAAGGCCACAAAGCCAATACTGTTATGGGCACTGTCTTCCTAAGAGAGACAAATGCTAAGCTGGAAACGTCATGTTGTAATTCATAGAAGTATAGGACATGACACATGTGAAGGATCAGCTCTCTCTTAGTCCTTCAGTTTACACTGGGAATTTTTTTAAGAAAAAAAAAGAAGAAAGAAAGAAAGAAAGAAAGAAAGAAAGAAAGAAAGAAAGAAAGAAAGAAAGAAAGAAAGAAAGAAAGAGAAAAAAGAATTTTTCAAAGGTCCACTTCCCCTTTCACTACAAAGTCTACTCACGCTTCCAGGTCTTTCTCAAGTGCCACATTTTACAAGTGGTTTTCTCTAGTGATTCAAGCCATAACACTCTCCTGTCTCTAAGTTCATTTAGTCACCGATATTTATTGATCAATGTGATATGCACAACACTATTACAGGCACTAGAGATACTGTGGAGAAAAACATAGGCTTGTCCTTCCCTTCCTGGAACATATTGCATCTGTACCATACTGTTCACCACCCAACTAATGGAGCCCTGATCCCCCACCAAAAAAACCTGGAATCTCTCCTGAGAAAAATGCTACTACTCAGCATGTTTAACATAGTCTAAAACTTCTAATGCCCATCTTACTTTAGCTTCTGTCAATGAAATCAATATTCCTACACTGGCCCCCCATAAGGCCCCCTAGATACCTGCACTCCATTTTGGAAGTCCGCCAGATGACCTCCTATTTCCTCATTCAGTTAGTTCTTGGTCTTGGCTTTCCTGGATCCCATAATTCCTTGCTTTGGCTTCATAACTCAACTCCAACTCAGATCAAATATCCTTTTTTTTTTTTTTTTTGAGACGGAGAGAGAGAGAGAGAGAGAGAGTGAGTGGTGGGAGAGGGGCAGAAGGAGAGAGAAAATCTTAAGCAGGCTCCATGCCCAGTGTAGAGCCCAATACAGGGCTCAATCTCATGACCCTGGGGTCATGACCTGAGCAGAAATCAAGAGTCAGGTTGCTTAACTGAGTGAGCTACCCAGGCACCCCTCAGGTCAAATATTCTTTGAGTACCTGGTATGCATCAGGCATGTGCTTAGTGCTCTATATGCACAATGTCTAGTTTGCACAACAACTTACAAAGGTGATGATGCTATCTCTATTTTACAGAGGAGGAAACTGAGGCTCATCAAATAAAGGAACTTATCCCCAGGTCAACTTACACAAAAGGGCAGCACCAGGACCTGAACCCATGTATGTAGTGTTGGCATTTTATTATTCCAAATAACCTCAATCTCTGCCTACTTCTTCACATGCAAAATGAGAAAAATAATCCATACTACAACCTTCTCATAAGGTTGTTATAATTATCAAGTGGGATTGCTGAAAGTAAGGGGTGCTAATAATGTCTCTCTCATACCTTCTGAGCTCTAACTGGTAAATATCCAGAGCCAAATGGAGATCGCTGGATCAGCTTTGTTAACCATCATCTGGTAATGAGGTTCCCCTAGTAAGAGGCACTGCAGAATGTTGCTTGGACCCAAGGTCAAAACAAGGAAACAATGTCCCTCCCCAAGTCTAAGGCTAGGTATCTCCCTGTGGTAAAACGAACTCTGCAAATATACTTGGGGTACGTGTCAAAGACTGATCAGACTCCCTCCAAAACCCAGATGCCAGCAGAATGAGAACCTGAGAGGATCAGAGATGAACCTTTGTCAGGTGTTCAATGCATTGACTATGCACTCGGAGGGGGAAACCGTGACCCAAGCAAGCTCCCTATAATCAGGTGGACACTCATTCTCCTTCAGGGAAAGTGAGTAGGGACTGGAGAAAAAGTCTCCTCCAGCATTTTCCTGTCCTTTGGAAGGAAGCAGAATCCCCCTCCAGTAGAATCACCATGAACAAAAAGCAGAGTTACTCATATCATAAGATGGAAAGTGCCATACTGATGTCTCCACTGTTTTCCCATCACTTGTTCATTACTGTTCCTGTTGAGCTCAGCACACTTTTACATGATATTGCCAGATAGTTATTTTTCATCTGATTCTCCTATCAGACCAAATTCCTTCGCAGAAAAAAAAATCATTTTTTAAAATTTCACCTGAAATCCCCATGTATCATGCCACATCTATCTCATAGTTGGCATGAAATAAATATTTATTCGATCAAGAAATGAATGAGTTCAATTGATGTGTAAACCGAGACTGTACAGGATGGAGGTTTTCCAACGACAAAGTATATTCACTTGGATGCATCATTTTGCATTTTTCAATCTTCTCTGTCTACCTCTCTGCTAACAGGTTAAACTAAATCCATAATTGTCTCTTTAAATCATTTTTATAATTCCCCATCGATGTAATGGACTCCTGCTTCACACATACATACACACATACACATATATATACAGACAGACCGACTGAGCTCATACATTTACTATTGATTTAACTATGCCCTTACTCAAAAAAGAAAAAAAAAAGGAGACTATACAATACAGGAAAACAAAAATCCATTAAAAACTAAGTAAGAAAAATGAAACAAAGCCACCAAGAAATTTTCACCTTTCCTTACAATGTTCCCATTGGGAATATTCATCTGCCTCCCTTAGTGTCAAGATGGCATGCAAACAACTTTCCAAGAACATTTCACTATATATAAACAACCCAATAACTTCCCAAAATAAGCTCAGACAATGTTGACAGAGGCTGGTAGTAGGTGAGGGAGCATGATTCAGCCTTGGTAGCTATTAGCAAGTCTAGCAGACTTCGCAAGGATTCTCTGAAGACACCAGACAGAGATGTACTTAAAAATAAATCGACTTTTAGTCTGAAAGCATTAAAAAAAAACTGAGGAAGAGCCAAAGGTCAAGGCTGCAGCGGGTGGATAAAGCACTGTTCCCTTGAAGGTATCTCTTCCGTCAAGAAGCACTCCCCAGCCCAACCTCCCACTGAAGACCGGTTCGCCCTGCAGCTATTACTGGGCTAAGAGAATCTGTGTTCTTTTGTTCACAGTCCAGAACTAGAACTCATGAGGATGCCACTTAAATCACACCCCAGTACGCAATCCAGTGGCGAAATCTGGAAACAGCCGAGAAGCCAGAGGAGACATAGGACTCCAAGAGAGGCCTGAGTATGTATATAGCTCCTGTTTGCTACAGATGGCTTTCACAGTAAGCGAAGATGGGGGTAAAAAGGATCAAATCAAATGGGATCTTTTTAACTTTTTTTTTTAATTCCCCAACATTGACTGAGGATACAGTGTCATTGGGACATGGAAAAGGCTACGGAAAATTTTACAATCTGCTTGCTTAGAGCAGTATTTTTTGGAAAATAAGAGCAGGCAATCCAACTGCAGCCAGGACAATGATAACACTTAAGAGCCCTCACCTGGGAACTCCCTTTTGAAACCCTGAGTACTGCATTTCTGTTCAAGGGAGTAAGACAGAGAAATTATACTTTTGTCTTTTTGTCACAGAACACTCTGCCTTACCAACTGCAATATTTCTTACAGTGGTCAGGCAGCATCTAAAGCAGATGTCCGTTCAGATAATTAGATCAATGGCCTTAACCAAAACAGATAACCCAAGCACTGCGATGGAAAATACACTGAATCTGGAGCCATAAGTCCTGGGTTCCCATCTACTTACTAATATCATAACTCTTAGAAGCTCACTTAGTTTCTTAGAGTCTAGTTTCCCTACCTTTTAAATCAATTAAACATTTCTACCTACCTCCAAAAACATCGAGACGACCCAGTAAAATTACGTATGGCAACGGTTCTCAGTGAGGGCTCCTTAACCCCACAGGGGACACTTGGCAATATCTGGAGACATTTTTGGCTGTCACTCCTGGTGCGTGGAGTCCAGGGATGCTGATAAACATCTTACAATGCACAGAACAGCCCCAACCACAAAGAGTTATTCAGACTCAAAATGTCAATAAGTCACACTTGAAAAACCTCGATGCATCTCAGAGGCTATAACGGCATAATAATTTTATCAGGTAGGAATGCATTAAGCAGCAAGTAATAGAAATGGATTAAATAGCCAATGGTTTGTTTTTATCCCATAGTAAGTACATAGGATGCAAGCGGGCTAAGACCCATGCAACTCCTCAAGAGAGAGAGTCATCGAAGTCTCAAATTATCTCTAAATTTCTGCTCCACCACATTAGCATCTGGCTTTTGCCCACCTGGTGGCAAGATGGCTATTATACATCAAGTCACTGCATCCACATCCAAGACAGGAATAGGAGTAAAGGAGTTGCTGGAAGGATCTGTGTGTATACTGGAAAATCAGCAAGAACCTTCAGCTTATGTCTCATTGGACAGAATCCTATCACATGACCACCCTCAGGTGCAAGGGAGTCTAGGTAACTCTTAGCGGTAAATTTCCTACTTACACAACATCCATTGGTAAAGAAGACAGCAAGCTACTGAGTAGGCAACTAAAAACGTCCACCACAGAAATTATAATCTCCATCATAATCATCACTATAATGGAGAAGCAGGATAAGGAAGAAGTTAAAGAATAGAATCTGGTCAGGAAGATGTAGGTTCATAGCCATTGTTCCATCTTTTCCTATCTGTGTACTAGTGAATCAATTAATATCCAAGCACCAGTTGCCTCACTTATAAAGTAAAGGTAATGAAAATATATACATGATGGAGTGTTTTGAAGATTTAATGAATAACATAAAATGTTTTCGATCATTGAATGTGGGGAATTTGGTAAATGACATGTATCATCATCACTATTTAAACACAGTGATTGGCTAATTCTGAGGCACCAGATCAATGTCTAATTTCCAATGCCTCCCTATACTCTGACCTGAGGGACCCAGCCTGCCTTATCTCTGAAATCTGGAGACCCCGCATGCAGGTCATAAAATAAATGTGAAGAGGGAAGCCATACTTCAGTTCTTGATTCACAAAAGTCGATACACAAATGGCATCATTGTTACAGAGGTCAGGCTTTGTGCCTGCCTGACATAACAGCTGCTTCTGTTGCATGTATTTTCTGTGCTTGCAAAAATGTCAAGGTATGGATACTGTTAGAGGGACACCCCAGCGTCTACCAGTTTACTTGAGTGCGGCTCTTCATGTTTCATTGTTAGCACTTCATTAACTTTACCAAATTATTGTTCATAAGAGCATTTGAATTGATTAACATTTACAGTTTATTTGGAACTGAAACGAACTGGAAGCAATTACCAAGAATTTCACAAAACCAATCCCAAGTTAGGTCCTCACTGAGAGCTTACAAGCATCAGAAGACTTGAGTTTGGAATGTGTGCTAACGGGAGGCAAGCACTCCTTTAATCTTTCAAAAGCACACTGAAGTGCAATCTTTCCAAAATAGGACTCCCTCTCACAGAACCTGTAATGGCTCCCTATTGTCCATAAGATCAAGCGACAGCTCCTCTGCCTGGCTTCCTATACCTAAATTCTACTGCCTCTGCTATGAATACACTCACAGGAACTGAGACCAAGTCGTGAGAGCTCTGAATCCTTTTGCTCTCTTGAGTTCCCGTGATTGTATCCTGCATTAAGAAGTATATCTTGTTTATTCATTTCCCAAATGACCCCCGAAAGTCATTTCCCATTGCCCCACTCCCACGTTCTCTAATCACTCAAGTCCCTTCCCGGTCCATCTCTGCCTCCATGTCTTTACTCCACGTGTAGCTGCCCTGCCTTGAACGCCCTCTCCTTTCTCTCTAATTCCTACCAATTTATCAAGACCCAATTCATCAAGAGGACCACTTGGCTCTACAGTTAACCTCCATTACTCCATTTCCCTCTCATTAATCTCTTTCTTCCCTGACCTCCAATAGCACCAGTAGCTGCAAAATATGATTTAGTACTTGATGACCTGCCGATTTGTAGGGTGTCCAATTGTTTCTGCACAGTGTTCTATCTGCAACTAAACTGTGAAGTCTTCAAGGCCAGGGCCCAGGTAGCCTGTGTCTTTGCTAGTCTCAGAGGGAGGAGCGTGGTCTGCATTGTAGGTATTCAAATACGTCCTCCTCCAGGGCTAACCTGGGAAATCAAATCAACAAATACTTACTTTGCACCTGCCAGAGGCAAAGCACTCCTCCCTTACCGGTTCAACTTCCTTGTTTACATAAAAGAATCACAGGCGAAAATCCAAATGAGCCTGAGATTAGAAAGACCTGGCCAGTATTAACGCTCATGAATATTTAACAGGGATTGCTCATTACCTGGGTTTAGAGAGGTCTCCCTTACAATCACGAAACTCTAATAAACTGTTGGCATCGAATTGTGCTCATCTGATAGTAAGTAACTAAGCTTCAGGCTTTTGTGAGCTGAGAAGGGCAGTATGGTGTAGAGGAATGGCTTTAAAACCGAGCCTCCTGCAAGTCTTCAGTCCTCCAATCTAGAAGCTGCCTGAGGGACAAAGAGGAGACCAGCAGGTGGTGGCCTGATCCCCCATCACCAGTCTGCCCAGGGGGATTTCTTCTGACAGGCTTATATATTGAGCTTTGCTTGAGAAAAAGTTGCAGTAACTAAGAAAATCTTTTAAAGACAAGAAAACCACTATAAACAAAAGACCGCTGGAAATCAGAGGACAAGATATTTTGCAGGATCCATCAGTTATCACCAATGGGGAGCTTAAGATCGTTCTGAACCTTCAGGTGTAAGTATGACACCAAGGACACCGAACCTTCAGCTTTAAGTATGGCTTACACTAAGTACACTGGTTTGGGCCTAAAGCAGGCAACACATACAAAAGCCCAAGGCACACAGTAGGCACTTAAAGCACGTTGCATTGAAGAAGTCCAACCTCATCTACATCTAGGGTGTAGACATTACCTGAAAGGCTGGTCTTCAGGGCTATCTAGACCGGGCGGGTCACCAGAGGCCCCATAAATCCGGCTCAGAGCAGGAGGACACACCATAGTCAGGCTCACGGGGTAACTCTCCCAGCCTCCAAATCCCCTGAGCCTGAAATCCCCCGCCACGGTCAGGTCTCCATGAGACGTTTCATGGCAACTGTGTCTTTTTCCTTCAGTGTAAGTGAACAGTCATTCATCATTTGTGTCACTGTTTAATGTCTCTCTCTCTCTTCCTAGATCGTGGGCTCACATCCATCTTGTTCAGGGTCAGAACCCGAATCCTCCCCTTATCTCGCAGGGACTATCCCTGAATACACTTTGCTGGATAAGTGACTCAATAATTTAAGTCAGGACCTCTCCACACCGGGCACTGGGAACCTAAAAATGAATCAAATAGAATTCCCTGACATTAAGGGACCTTCAGGCCCTGAGAATGACACAGATGGGTGCAGATGCATTGCTGTGGTCTAGCTCATCCAAAGGAAAAAAGTTAGGTTTCTACATCAGCCTGTTATTAAATCAGATGAGAAACTACTGGACTGATTACCCACAAAATTGGAGGACATGTTTGGAATGGTCTGACTTAAAACACAGGCTACACCTGTATAGGAAATCCGTTCTCCATTTCATAGCTGAACCGGGGATGCAGGAAAAGGACTGTTCATCCAGAAATACAAGCTGTAAGAATTACATGGCTTAGAAAGGTGACCTAAATAAAGGTTGCATGGGTGGATAGCCCAAATCGCAGGTAGTAACTGAGGTGTTTTGAATATAATGGGGTATGCCCCGGTTGACTATAATTGAGCTGCATTTCACAAGGGTGAGTCTATATGCTAAGTCATGTTGAGTCCTATCGGAATTGGTTATTTCATGATGGTTAATGCTTTTCAAGGAAGACCAGATATCAGAAGCTAGGATTCTTACTCCTAGCGGCAAGTGAGCTCCACTCATCCCTAATTCTCTGAACACCCCTTCAGGCCATGTATTATTGTGTCTGTTATAGAAATGAGTTAAATCAGGATCTGAGAGGTTAATTGCCCCACTGACAACTCAGGAAGTAGTTCAGCTGGATTTGAACCCTAAACTTTCTGACTCCAAAGACCAGGGTCTTGGCCTGTGGTCATCCTTGTTTCTAGGAGAGGACAGAACTGGAACCTCAGACTTCACACCCTCACCCCAGATATGTTCCAGGCACCGGAACATCACCAGTGAGATCAAGATAGGCCCAACGATCCAGGTTGGGGCTTTGATAGCTTATGTGAGACAATATTGGGAAAAAGAAAAAAACAGAAAGCTTCTCCTGGGAAATCACATCAATAGCCAATCCATAGATGTTTTGAAGGAGCTCAGGTCAGTAGCTCCTCCAGGAGTAAAGGTTTGCCAGGGAGGGACCCAAAGCATCTCTATAGAGCCCAACATGTTTGCTCCTGGCCCAAAGTACACTTTTCTCTCTCTCTCCTTTCTTTCTCCTCTCCCTCTCCAAAAGGAACTGCTATCCCGTATTGCATGTGAATCATTCCCCTACTTTTCAAGCTATAGCACTTATATTTGCCAAGAAATTTACTCTGAGAGACCACAGCCTTGGCAAAGTTTATGCAAAAGGAAAAGTATGGCCCAGAAAAAGGTTTAAGAAGAGTAGCCATGATTGTCACAGTTAAAATATATATAAAATTATCACCCAGCCACTTTCTGGTCACACCAAGAAGGAAGATGGGGGAGGCAAAGCAGGGGGTCGGTAATGCCTCACTTCTTGGACCTCTTCTAGCAACTTCCTTCTGATCTCTTCTTGCTTCACATAATTCTCCTTCTAGGGAAATGCAAAGACAGGATATCTATGTCCCAGAGTTATTTGTTTATATTTTATATTTAGAAGATATTTCCATGTTTACATATTCATAATTCTTTCCCTAACAAGCCAGAAATGTATCTACAAATTCAACATTCTTCATGTCTCCATTAACTGCAGACCAAACAGAACTCAGGAGTACGTTCTTTACCTCACATCTACCCCTCCCCTCTCTTCTCATGGTGCCGTGGTACCTTGGACTCTACCTTCTGCCAAAAGTCTTTATCCTCTGAGATCCTGACTGATCTTCTAGGATCTTTTCCTTTATTCATATCCTTGGTTGGTCTACTTGCTCAGATCTTGGTCAATAGCCTGGTTTTTGTTGGTGGTGGTGGTGGTACAGTCGACTCGAAATCAGATAATTTCTTTTCTTCTATTAAATAAATAGTCTCTGCCTCCTCATGCCCTAAAATAGTTTATAATATTTTACCCAGAAGTTTGACTCCTGTAAAACATCTCCATGCCCCCCTTCCATTTTCCTCTTTCTGCAGTCTCGGTTATTTTTCCAAATAGCCACATTGCTCTAACCCATAAAATTTAATGTTATGGGTCTACATCTTTTTGACATTTTGTAATTTCTCATGATCATTGGAGGTATTGGCTCAACTTCCAAATGCAGATAGAAACAAACATGTTCCATGATAAATCCCAATTTACACAAACAGCAAATCAAAGGGTAGTTGCTCTCTGTAAGAAAGTTTTATACCAGTTTCTTTTTAAACATCCAATCAAGTGCCTTCAGCAACCACTAGAGTCCTACACAAGTAGGTGATTCTCAAACTAAGAGAGTCTCATCATACACACACACACACACACACACACACTCCCTTATAATTTCTCATAATGCTATTCATTTTCTTTCACAACTAGTAATAAAGAAAATAATAATAGCTCAACTTAATCAATAGCTTACAATGTTTGCTCGCTGTGTTAAACCCCCTGAATGCATCATCTCATTGAACCCTCACCTTGCATTTGAGACTGGAGAGGTTTGGTAGCATGAATGTAATCACACAGGGGGCAGGTGAAATTCCAGAGTATGATTATTTGATGGACATCTCTCTTCCCCACTAGGCAGTACTGCACCAGAGAAAGGACTCTGTTGAACTCATTCTTGTGTGAATCCATATGTTGAACTATGGACCACTTTACTGGCATACCATAGGCACTCAAAAAACCATGTTAAGTGGATGAAATCAAAACTGTTTTGTGGGTGACAATGCTGATGATGCCTCCACTAATACCCTTTAAAACAGGACTCACATAGTTACAAGATGACTTGGGCAACGCTTGGGAGCATCAGGAGTAAATTAAAATAGTCCTGAATTAAGTTGAAAGACTTAAAATGAGAACTCTTCCCCAATGTATATGTGACCTTAGGCAAATGCCTTCCTCTTTCTGGGGCTGTTTTCTCAGAGATAAATGAGGGCAGGACCTTCTGTTAAACATGGCAGACCAACCACACACATTCACCTGGACTTTCTTTTTAAAAATCCTCTAAATTTGGGCGCCTGGGTGGCTCAGTGGGTTAAAAATCCTCTAAATTTTCAGTCAATGACTTTCAATAACCCAATAAGACAAAGAGAAAGGCAAGAAGATCAAGCCCTGCATGGGGCTCCTTGCTCCGCGGGGAACCTGCTTCCCCGCTGCCTCTGCCTGCCACTCCCCGTGCTTGTGCTCTCTCTCTCGCTATCTCTCTCTAGGTGTCACATAAATAAATAAAGTGAAAAAGGAAAGATAAGAAAATCAGCATAGAGATCTAGGAAAACCAATTCATAGGAACTTCAGAAAGAAAAAGCAGAAACACAGGAAGAAAGGAAATTACCAAAAGATTAATTTAAAACGTGTCCCAGAACCAGAGGGTTTGAGTTTCAGGTTAAAAAGGGGCAGCAAATATAGTTCAAAGAAAGAAAAATGACTCACACCAAGACTCCTCATCATCACATTTAACAATATTGTGAATAAAGTGTAGAGCTCATGCTTCCAGAGAGAAAAAGTAAGTAACCACAGGATTTGGAATCAGAATTGAATCACATTTCTCAATGATGACAACGAAGGAATAAGGAAATGTCTTTAAAATCATGAGGGTAGTTATTTGCTACCAGTGTAGTACTCCCAGCTATCAGAATTTCATACCAAGTCAAACAATTGAACAAATGTGATGACAGAATTATACATTTTCAGTTACACTTTTCTTTTTTTTTTTTTAAAGATTTTATTTATTTATTTGACACAGAGAGAGAGATTACGAGTAGGCAGAGAGGCAGGCAGAGAGAGAGGAGAGAGGAGAAAGCAGGCTCCCTGCTGAGCAGAGAGCCCGATGTGGGCCTCGATCCCAGGACTCTGAGATCATGACCTGAGCTGAAGGCAGAGGCTTTAACCCACTGAGCCACCCAGGCGCCCTCAGTTACACTTTTCAAAGGTGTAGTTACCATGTATCCTTCCTCAGGAAACTACACAAGAACAGTCCTCACCCAAACTAAAACCAAACAAGTAGAAAGCCATGAGAACTAGGAAATGGGGGATCCAATATGGAAGACAGACCAAGGAAACCGCTAAAATGGCGGAGAGAAACTCCTGAAAGATGGGACATATACACACACATGCATATATGGCTTATCAGTTGGATTATATATATTCACAATAAGCTGAACACTAGATGTTGAGTTAACGAAAAATTTGACTATTGACTATTGAATGAGTAGAGGAAAAATGGCATGGTAAGAGAGTCAGTAATTGTCTTCAACGGTAGGAAGTCAGTAGATAATACCTAACACTGAACAATCAATAACAACAGTACATTTGTGTCATTTTTAGAAATGTGAAAATAATTGGAGGGAGAAACCAGAAAAGAACTAATTGCAGTTGACTCCAGGAATGAAGGTCAGAGGCAGACAGAAGTGTGACACAGGACTGCCTCTTTTGTTATAAATCTTATAGAAAAAGTGAAATGAGCTAATCCACAGTTTCCGGAGTTCCTAATTGGATTTGTAGGATTTCTATTTTGTAAAATGAGTTAAATCTGAATTCCCAGTGTCCTACATGAATCCCACTCGTTCTAACAGAAACCCTCCTGCCTCATCCTTTAGAGAGGAAGCAGCTCATTTTCCCCCGTAGGTGCCCAGGGCCAAGATTGCACATCCAAGATTATCATTGGAGGCCGACGGGGCCCCCATGTAATTATGTACAGTGTCAGTTTCCCAGGGCTTCTGTGTGAGCAGAGGTTTGAAATAGGTTTTATCGTTAAAGGAAATAAAACAGTGCTTAGTGAAGGAGACCTGGGCTAATTGAGAAAGTTAAACTATATATTGGAAATAAGGAATCCAAAATTTTCCTTTCCCATCTCATTCAACCCTCAATCCTCAAAGGGAGCCTGTGGAATTTCCTTGACCATCGTTAAGTCGGGAGCATTTACAGGACCCAAATAGGTTCATGTCCTGGCTAATTGTATTTTAAATGGAAATTTCTCTGTGGTACATTGTTTAATGATGGAAAACAGGAACAACTGCATCTTGAAGTTCTCAGCTGTTGGCTTTGTGAAGTTAGAAATAACCTGGCCTGTCTTCCTGGCTGACAGCCTCTTGCCTGTGTTCTCACTGCCCCCTTGTTCTTCGTTCCCTCTGCCCACTGCAGGTTCATGAACCTCCTCATCTGCTTGTCTCTCTAGGTCGTTTCCACTTCACTTCACAATGCGGCAACCCTTGGATGTCCCAACATGGAAAGCAAAAACAGAGATTCTGCTCTACACTGCAGATCAAGTCTTCTGGGGAGCAGGTGGCTTGATTAGGATATAGGGTAGGCATTGTGGAAGGAGGCGAGAGTGGTGGGCGTGAGGGGTACGCACCCATGCTCTCACGCCTGGGCACCCGGCTTTCATCTTCACAATGAAGACGCATGGGATAGACAGGAAAATATGTCTCGCTCATGCTCCTTTTTGCAGTGGTGGGATGTGCTCACAATGTCCACATCCAAGCACAGGGGTCTGGAACAGCTGGGAG
The DNA here is from genome assembly GCA_002007465.1 of Ailurus styani. Lineage (NCBI taxonomy): Eukaryota > Metazoa > Chordata > Mammalia > Carnivora > Ailuridae > Ailurus > Ailurus styani. The sequence goes on along the minus strand of LNAC01000201.1, from coordinate 205,154 downwards.
TGTGGGTGGGCTCAGACAGGAAGCCTGCTGCACAGCCCTAGGGGCTGAGACACAGGCCTGCCCATCCCCACCCTCTCGCAAGCCTGAAAAACACACATTTCCAGAAAATCAAGCCTCTGGTTTCAGCAATCTAAAGGCCTAATTTCAGGGCAGATACAAGTTCTTTCAGCACGGTCCTGGCTAAAAAACGCACAGCATGTCACCATGTTCAGTGCTGTCCCTGTTTTCTCTTCTGATGTATCTCCACGCATGGAGCCTTCTGGCACCAATCACTCCTCACCCCACTCCATGTCCTCATCCAGCCGTATCTCCAGAAGATAAGCTGTGTCACCAGAATGTATTCTATTAGCCTCTAAAGGCTAATTAAATCACTTCATTTCAACACGCTATACTTTCCAAGGTTTGATGGGTTTCAAAAATGTTATTGACCCATGCAAGGCTAAAGGAACCAAAAATATTAGCATTCTTAAGGAGAGTTCATTCCAATCACGCTGTGCTTTGGAGAGGACTCCTGTGGGAGAAGCATTCAGCGTGAGGATTGGGGTGCTTTGATGGGGACCCTCTCAGGAACGTAAACAGCTTTGCTAGCCAGACCTGGAATGGACACTGATAAAATCTAGCTCTTCAGGGCGCCTGGGTGGCTCAGTCGGTTAAGTGTCTGCCTTGGGCTCAGGTCAGGATCCCAGGGTCCTGGGATCGAGCCCTGCATCGGGCTTCCTGCTCAGTGGGGAGCCTGCTTCTCCCTCTACCTCTGCCCCTCCCCAAGTTCATACGCACATACTCTCTCTCTCTCTCTCAAAGAAATAAAATCTTAAAAAAATATCCCCTCAGTTTACAGATGAAGAAACTGCAGGTCACATAACCAGCCCATGGCAAAGCAAGACCAGGATTCTGTTCTCTAGGTTTCGGATTCAGCATCGTAGACGGTGCCTTCCCCCAGGAGGTGCCTTCTCACTGGCTCATCCCTCCCGAGAGCTCTTTAGCAACTTTTTCGGATGTTTGCCTTTAATTGTCTGAGCTCCTTCTCAATCCTCTGAGATTCCCAGTCCACACACTATTAATTTGGGATCTCAGTTATGAAGCAAGCTCAATCCAATATAGGGGAGAATTGACTGTCCTTCATCATCCAAAATAACACTCAAATAAATGGAAGAAAAAGATGTAAGAACTTGATCCAGACATTTCACGCCCCCGGGCACATGCAGACTCTGTGTATCTTTTTCCTCTCCCCATTAGTTCCTACACCACCTTACACATCAGCTTTGTCTTTTTGTCCCTGGCAGGCCATTTCCACGTGACAGGAGCATGGCTGTCAGAAAACTCAACTTAGCCAACCCTGCAGAAGGAGAGAGAAGTTTCTTCTTTGTGTTCATAAGTCAGTTGCAGAGAAAGACTCCTTGGTCTTGTGATGATTACCTGGTCGTCCCTTAGATTAATCATGGTTGGTTATAATTAGCCATGCCTCATTCCCAGGACCATCCCCTGGCCGTAAGGACAAAGTCTGATTCCAGAGAAAGTAACCTAGGGAAACCTTTTATGTAAACAAAATACAGTAACTGTTCTAAACTACCAAACCCATCTTTATGTGAGCACCTCAGGAAGTTGATATACTCCACTCCCTCTGTGCAGAGCACATCTCCCTCACTGTAGGACATGAGACTGGAAATGCATACTGACCACCTGTGCAAGCATATTCTAGCATGATCCACTGAAGAACATTCAGCCAGTGACACAAGGTTTCACGCAAATATTTCGATGCAGCTTAACTGACTAGGGCTTAGGGGAGAGAAATACATAGAAGGTTCCACTGTGGGAGGGTTTACCCCTAATGAGGCATACCTTGCTAATTTCAAACCTCTATAAAACACCTCTCTCCAGAGTGGAGGCCAGCGGGCCTCTGTTTAAGGTTCCCCCTTGCCTGTTCTCTTGAAACAAGCCTGTTGAAAAAAAAGGTTAAGGACACTTGGGCAACTCGAGCATCATATTTACCCACTTTGTGGGGGGTCAAGCCCTAACTGTGAACCCAGTCTGAGTAACCAGGCCTCTCTCTTGTTCCTAAAACCCAGTTCCTCATTCATAGGACCTTGTCTCGTGTTCCAGGCCCAGGCCTCAGTTCCTGCCTTGGACCTTCATCCCCTAAGGATGGAAGTTCAACCTTAAACTCCTTCGTCTTCTGAGTCCTGCTAGAGGTCTCCGCCTGGTGACAGAGAAACCCATCTGTACTTCTCTGGGATCATCTAGGTAGGTCTCCAAACATCACCTCCTCCTTTAGTTCCCCCTCACCTTGCTCCATCCCAACACTGTGGAATGGTCCTCTCTCCGCTCTGGTGCTGACCATGAGCAAGGCCACCTCTCATTCACTGACATGTCCCTCCTTGGGGAGCAGATCTGGCCTGCTCCCAGCCTGACTCCCACAGCTCAATGAAGCAGTGGGCACTGTAGCAGCTATGACCCTAACAGACAATCCCCCAACCCCATTCCTTAAAGACAGAAGGGACAGAAACCCCCAAGGTCAAGTGAGAGCCAGTCCAACGCAGAGAGCTACACTTGCCCTTGCTCACAGAAGCACTGTAAGGGGAAGTTACACAGCGGAGTTCAGGCAGGACCATAATTCCAACAATCTTGTCACATCATCCAACATGAGCAATGATGGATTGTACATCACTTGTACGTCAAACCATTTGTGACTTAATAAAATTGTTCCTGGAGCTAGGACTAGCCAAGGAAAAACATACTACTAATTTGATCTATCTTCGAAGTCCTTCCAGATACCATGGAAGGGAAGACTTGAGACGCCCCCACCCCGAATGAGGGTCCTAGGCTCAAACTCAGGCACCAATGTCCTAAGAGCTTAGAGTAGTGTGACAACAGCAACAGTATCACCCCAAACTTGTGAGAAATGCATATTCTCAGGCACCACCCAGACTTCCTGGATCAGATACTCGGGGGGGGGGGGGCGGTGTTCCATCTGTGTTTTCATAAGCCCTCCAGGAGCACTGATGCCCATTAAGCTGACTGCATGGGAGCCTTGAAAAATTCAGATGTTCGGTCCCCACTCCAGAGATTCTGATTGGGTTTGGCCTGCCTGGGGCCTGGGCATCTCTATTTTCAAAACTCCCAAAGTGATTCTAAGGATCAACTACTGCGGAGAGGCACAGCCTTGGGGTATGCAAAGTCCTACAGTTTTGCTCCGAGACAGAGCTGTGTTTGATTTCTCCCCCCCACCCACCCTGCTTCCCGGAACACGGGCAGCTCCATCTGCACTGAATCTACACACTCAGCCCCTGCAGGAGAGACCCGCGGGGCTTGGCAAAGGCTCATTTTCAAAGGCTCCATAAATGTCAAGCTTCTTGTTATTCACAGTGTTTCTGTGTTAGTTACGGTTGTTAATATCATCATCAAATCAAATCAGGAGATTTTCAGGGCTTGCTGTGAAATTGTATCCGCCTGTCTGCCATTCTAGCTGAAGGTCTAGTTAGGCAAAGTCAACCATATGCTACCTGTCAGGACCATGGTCTGCAAGGAGAGGCCACGTCAGTTCTTAAGCAAGAAAAGGAGAGGCAGGAAGAATCAACAAGATTAAGTCATTCGAACCTTGGTTAAACCCACCTGCCATGTTCCTGAGCTTCATGGAAGTCCACTTAAAACCACCTATTTGGGTTGGACCCACATCTGCAGCAGGTGGTCAGTCAGGGCCAGGGGATCCATCGGGGCTGAGACAGTGTCCCCTTCTTCCCTGTGCAACAGTGCTTTGCAGCCTTTACTGATGAGGATGTTGTTAATGACAAAATACTTCTCAGAACCCCATCTAAAGGTCATGATGCTTTGAGATTTGTTGGATCGAAAACAGCCACAAAGGAAACGACTCTGAATGTATTGCAAATGAACTTGTATGGTACTTACCACACAAATCTGAAGATGTGGACCTGTGTACTGATCAGATTTACTCAGCCTAGGGGCGATGCTGGAGGCATCAGTGGATCCCAGGGCCCCTGCAGTCACTGTCAGCCCAGAGGAACCACTGGCTGACAGCTGGAAAGCAGGGTAATGGGACCTCAGCAGCTGTTTCCTGCCTGTTCTTTTTTGTACGAAACTGTCTCGATAATCCTGCATCTACCTACCACCATCCCGATCAACCATCTGGTGATCTTCCTCTTGAAAAATAAATCCGGTCTATTTGAATTCATTGCAATTCCTTGGGAGAAAGGAACAAACAAACGAAGGTTGGCTTTGGCTTTTTTTTGGAATGGCTAGAACCTTCACCTCCAGCGTCAGGCTGCATCATCACTCCCAAACTGTTACCGGCCCCCTAAGAAGCCCCTGCCTCCTCCATCTCCTGTCTTCCTGGAATCAAAATGGGAATTCTGAAATGCCAGTCGGACTGTGCTCTTTCCAGTTCCCCACCGGCCTTGGGAAAAATCCAGATTTCTGAACATAGTGTAAAAGGTGCTTCCTGCACGACCCCTTCTTATCTCACTGGTCTTCTGCTTAGCACCCCCTGCCTGTGGCACATGCTGGATCCTAGCTAGCTACCTGCAGTTCCTGGAATTTATCGCCCCCAGCCTTTCCCCAGCCCTCTTTCCCTGGCTCGCCCTTACTCAGTTTCGTGTCTCCTCCTAGCTGTCCGCTCCCCCAGGAAGGGACCTTCGCGGACCACACTGACCTGGATTAGGTTTCCCTCCCAGATACTCGCACAGCACCTTACCCTTCCCCAATACTGACACTCAGTCATACCATATTGGATCTTCTCAGTGGACCATTGAATAGGTGACAGAGCAAGAAGACAGGAGAAGTTGATGCAGGTGAATGGGGTTCAAACATGATGTACAGACCCTACAGTCTCCAGAGAACATTCTTCTTCTTCTCTGGTTCTTTTGGCTGCAACCAGGATGGCTGCCCAGGCAACAGGCCACACAAAGGCACTTTCCATCCATGCCCTCGGCTCACCTGACTCCCCACCTCACCTTCATTCCCGCAGGACGCCACCAGCCTGGTGGGTCTTCAAGGACCGAGGGCCTGGAGCTGTCCTCACTGTTGGGAAGATGGGAAAGGGATATTCAGTAATACCTGTCCCTTATGGGCTTGGGACCCAGAGGCCCCCCCATGAGTCCCTGGACTCATCTGCTTCCACCAAGGGAGGAAAAAAAGATCTTTGAAGAACAATTTATATCTTGTATTTTCACAAAAGGGAAAAGGCAGAACGAATCCAGGCAAGTGGTCCTTCCCAGGGTTCTTCTTGCTATTAAAATGGAGGATTCCTGTGGACAATTCAAAATAACACACAAGGGCACCTGGGTGGCTCAGTGGGTTAAAGCCTCTGCCTTCGGCTTAGGTCATGATCTCAGGGTCCTGGGATCGAGGCCCGCATCGGGCTCTCTGCTTGTCAGGGAGCCTGCTTCCTCCTCTCTCTCTCTCTCTGTCTATTTGTGATCTCTCTCTCTCTCTCTCTGTCAAATAAATAAATAAAATCTTTAAAAAAAACAAAAACAAAATAACACACGATACAGAGAATCATCTCTCCCTGGCAATCTAAATAAAGCTTTGGATAATTTAATAATTTCTTCATTATAGTCAAGTCATGGTGCTTCAGGAAGATTTACATGCCATTTGCAGAACACAAGCCCTGAGCCACCTAATAAATGTTCCAAATAACAAAAATGCCTTTTTTAAATTTTAAAACAAAAATAAATTTATAGCACTTTTCCCATTGGAAAATAAAATGTGCTCATTATATATATTCAAAATATATAGAGCATGCATACAGAAGTAAATAAAATTTCAACACCCGAAAGTACTAGTTTACCATTTTTAAAACTGCAAGCCAGGCTGAGCTTGGTTCACATCCTGCAATCAGGCCTCTCTCAAGCCCTTCCACAAGCAGTCCCTTCATCTAAAAGAATTTTCTCGCCCCTCTAAACCCCTCCCTGCCTTTGACCTCCTTCCACAGGCCTAACTTAGACATTTTTCTTCTTATTATTCATTATAATTTTTTTGAAGATTTACTTATGTATTTTAGGGAGAGAGAGAGCACACAAGCAGGGAAAGGGACAAAGGAAGAGGAAGAGAGTTATTCTCAAGCAGACTCCCCACTGAGCCCAGAGCCAGATGTAGGACTTGATCCCACAACCCTTACATCATGACCTGAGCTGAAATCAAGAGTTGGACACCCAACCGACTGAGCCACCCAGGTTCCCCTCATTATAATTGTTAATTAATGATGTTATTGATGATGTGATGTCATGCAATAAAACACAGTAAGTACACTGCAACCTAACACAAGATAATCTAATAATTATAAGATGTAATTTCCTCCAGGAAGGTCTCCCTGATTCCCCAGGGCTGGGATAGTTGGCTCTCCCTTGTGCTCTCATAGCACCAATCACAGAATTGTTTACCCCGTAATAATGAAATCACTATTGACTCTTCTTTTTCTCCCACGATTGTAAGCTGCCCAGGGAGGGGCCAGGTCCATCTAAACCACTGATACAGTAAGTGCTCAGGGCACACCCACTATCTCTTTAATCAAAGGACAAATTTACCTGCTGTTCTATAAACTGCCTTGTCCCTCCACAATAGATAGTGGACATATTTCTGTGCTGATCAAGAGAGAGCTATCTTATTCTAAAAGGCTGCTTTCTGTTGCATGGAAATTGTAACTTCTTTAACCAGGCCTGTATTGACTTCTGCTATCACATTTAGGAGACCGGATGATCATTTCTTTCAGAACTTTGGGTATACAACAGGAATCACCGGACCGTGAGTAAGAATCTAAGGAACTCTGATATGAGGAAATGTAATGCAAGAGTTTTCTTATACCTTCCTCCTGCTCCAGAGGTCTCTTGTTATTTACTTCCCAGGTCTTAGCTATGTTTTAATGGTTGATGTTGCCAGATCCAAGACCTTCAGCTAAGTGTTGCAACATTGTTTTAAAATAATTAGTATTTTTTGAGCATCTGTAAACTGCTTTGTGTGATGTCAGCAGAAAGAAGCCATTCTGAGATACTTTGCCTAGAAGAGACCAGAAATCCAGATAATCCACATGCTGACAAAGTAAAATGGACCTTTTTTGGTACATTACCAAAAATCCTCTAGGAATTGAGCACATTCCTGCCCTAACATAAAACAGTCCACCTATTTCCTACTAAATTAGATTTGCAGAGCTCATCTTGTAAACCCAGGACTGTACTAGGTACTATGAAGATAAATCATCTTTTTTGCTCTAGGGAAGTTTATAGTCTCTTTTAATGACAAGATGTTTATATCAAAAGTTCCAGACCCCCAAAATTCAATTCACAGCCCCATAGACATGCAAACACACTTGCATCCATGAGCAAACATGACCCACCTTCTCCTGGAAAAGCAGATGAGTCAGTATAATGGCTCTCTGAAAAATAATTCAAGGACTGAGGGGAAAATGACCAATTGTGTTGAGAAAGGGGTCGATGGGGTTACGGAACCAAGGCATGAGGAAGCCAAGCAAGGTTGAAGGGCATCGTTTTTCTTCTAAATGTAGGTATTATCACTTTTTGCCATGTCAGCATGCAGACACACAGCTGAGTAATGACTGGAGCTTCAAACGGCATGGCAATGACACCAAATATTTACATATCTCCTGCCTGGACGTACCCAGAAACTCTTTACAAATTTCTTTTAGAGCTATTAAAAAAAAAAAAAAAAACCTCGCTAACGCATCCATGCAAGTGGCGACTGGTCCACCTGTGCAAGAGAGATGATGGGAGTCCAAGAAGGTCAGAAGCTGACAACCAACATGCAACCAACATGCATGTTTGACCCAATACCTTTTTGCCTCCAAGCTCAGTTTACACTTCCTGCCTCTACTTCTGGCTTAGTTGCCAGCTCTGACAAAGACAGTTTGTGCTCATGAAATTCCCCCACGTGTCCCCCAACACTTCCCAGACTCCCTTAGAGTTGGGTCAGGGCCGACCGATTACTCCCAGTCAATAGACAATGAGCAGCAGCACGGTGTGTCACTTCCGGGTTGAAGGAGTTCAAATACATGCCTCTGCTACCACTCTTTCCCCTGTGGTAGCAACCTTGGTGAGATGGGGGCCACCCAAGTAGAGGAACAAGGGAGCATGGATCCCAGTCACCACATGGAGAACTCCACCTAACCAGTGCCAGACTTTATGACTGTGAAGTCAACGTTTGGTGTGCTAAGCTACTGGGATGCTGGGGTTGACTTGTCACCATAGCACAGCCCATCTATCCTGCCAGACACTATCCACCAGTCACTCCTACCTCCTCATTCCATCCTGGCAAAGTCCCAACATGGTTTGTGGCTCACTCTCCACCTTACCACAGGCTCAGAGTAAGTGGCTACCTCTCCAGCCCCAGGAGGGTGAGTCATCAATTGATCTCAGCAGATTACAATGGTTTTATTTGCCTTGCCAGAGATTGATTGAGGTTTGGGCATGTGACATTCTGGACCAGGGGTTACAAGGGAAATCTCCCGGGAAGTTCTGAGAAAGGCTTTATTCACTCATAGATAGGTAGGTAGGTAGAGAGATAGATGAAAGGGGTGTGTGTGTGTGTGTGTGTGTGTGTGTGTGTGTGTGTGTGTGTGTAAGTCATCCCTTTTATGTCTCAAGATGCAATGAGGGAGATGTAATGCATGGCACCACAGCTGCCATTTTGCAACCATGAAGGTGAGGCAAAAATCAACACGGTGAAGACGACAGGGAAGACATGGGAAAATAACATGTGTTCCTGAAATAACTGAACCATATTTTAACCAACTCTGCAACCACTCCTTTTTATTATTTGATATGTGAAAACCACCTGCCGTTCAGGCCGGCAACTGTCAACTCTGGCTGCCCAGTAGAACGGGATGGGAGGATGAGAAACATTTGAAACATTGCAATGCCCCCATTTCCACCCCCTGAGGTTCTGGCTTAATCAGACTGTGGTGGAGCCCAGACATCGCTTTTTGTAAGCTCTCAGGTGATTCTAATATTCAGTCACAGTGACAGACCACCACGGGAGATTAACCTTCCTGAGGATAGGAACTATGTCTTCCTGATCTTTGATGTCCTGGAAGCAGCAAACAAACATAAGGCCTGGTGTGCAAACAGGCTCTTCCGTAATTGGAAAACAATAATCTATAAAGCAGATAACATGGGCTCATCTCTCCAGGAAAAACTGAGCTGCATCTTGCAAGGAGATTAGTTGTGACCGGTAGCAGGGGCTTTGGGAACGGGGGTCAGGAGCAGCTCTCTGCTCAATGTCCGTGGCCTCTGGGGTTCACTGTGTCCTTCACTTCCTGCCACCCGCCTGGCTTTTTTGTGCCATCAGTGTCCACTGCTCACACTTACCCTGCCTGGGCAGTTATCCAGGTCGGGTCTGACCAGGTCCTTTCTTTTTTTTTATATATATTTTTTAAGATTGTATTTATTTATTTGAGAAGGAGAAAGAGCAGTCAAGAGCACAAGAGCAGGGGGAAGGGAGAAGCAGACTCCCCGTTGAACAGGGAGCCTGACGTGGGGCTTGATCCCAGGATGCTGGAACCACGACCTGAGCCAAAGACAGCTGCTTCAACAACTGAGCCACCCAGGCGCCCCTGACTGGGTCCTGTCTATGTCTGTGTCTGCTGAAGCCTGAGACAGCGAGATTCCAGTACTGCCACCATTCAACATAGAATAAACAGCAATCCGGTGTCCTTTTACTTTGAAATATCCAGTTCCATAAAATAAAGTGTTGCTTTCCTTCTACTGAACGCTCAAAATCTGTACAGCAAGGGACAGCAGATCTGGGCTGCAGAGAGCAAACTGCCTGGACCTGGAGTAGCTCCCGCCACCCCCACACGCCCACCCCACTGCCTCCGGGAACTGGGCCAGGCGTCCCTCTCCCCACCTTCTTTGAACTGGGAGAGAAAGCACCGCCTTCCACCCACCCATCCATGTGTTCTCTCCCTCCGGGAGGAGCTCAGAGGCTGAGTCTCTCCAGCTGTCACATTCCCAAACAGCTGAGCCTGTCAGTCCATCCGTAAGAATAGTGACTGATACCCGTCACCACTTACGGTGGACAAGGCACTGCGCAAGAATGTCCCCAGCTCCGCTCTGAGGTAACGTGACCAGACCCGTTTTATAGTCAAGGGAACCGAATCAGAAACCTGGAGCAGCACATCCATGATCATGTCACTAACGTAGCTGTTCTATTGCAGTTCTCAAAATCCCCAGAACTGGGGGCACCTGGGTGGCTCAGTGGGTTAAGCCTCTGCCTTCGGCTCAGGTCATGATCCCAGGGTCCTGGGATCGAGTCCCGCATCGGACTCCCTGCTCAGGGGAAGCCTGCTTCTCCCTCTCCCACTCCCCCTGCTTGTGTTTCCTCTCTTGCTGTGTCTCTCTGTCAAATAAATAAATCAAAACTTTAAAAAAAAAATCCCCAGAACTCCCTCAGAATTGAAGGTAGGCTCAGCTATGCATTTTTTCTCCTCTTGGCTACATTCCTTCTGCTTCGCCATCAACTGCACATTGATGTTTCTGGATGTTTCTAGCCATCTCTGTTGTTGGCGGTGGGCTGGCTGTTGGCAGAGGGGCCTCCATGAGCCTTCATGGGATCTCTCACACTCCCGCAGGCTGACTCTGGCCTGCTCACAGGGCAGAAGCTGTGTTCCAAGTAAAGGTGGAAGTAAGGACTCTTCAGGCTGAGGCTTGAAGTTGGCACAATATCATTTTCCCTGTGTTCTGTTGATTGGAGCAGGTCACAGTCTGGCCAAGATTCCTGGGGTGGGACATAGACTCTACACCTTAATGGGAGGAGCCATGACACATGGCCGAAGGCATGGATTTGGGGAAGCCATTCATCTACCACAGCTAAAAGTACTGGGACTGGATTGGAGCCCAGGCTGTGTAGACTTGGACCCTGAATTCTAACCACCACGTAATCAAGTAGCTGTTCACACTCCCAGATACCCAGATTCTGTGGTTCTGGTTTGACCTCCGAGAGTATTTTCCTTCCAAGTTAAACCTCCGACTTATTATGCAGACATATGTTCAATGCCACATCAATAAGCAAAAATGTACACCTTACTCAGCCATTCCAAAAACTGAAGCTAACAGAAGGGGGTAATATGCAAATCGTTTTAAAGCCTGTCTCAATTCTACCTAACTAAACACTGTCACGGCGAATCCTCAAATACCAACAATATCACAAACCGTGTCCCGGGATTATGAGCTGCGGTAAAATATAGTGCTAAGAAATAAAGTGCCCACTTACACGGAACTGCAAGAGAGGACCCCGAATGGTGAAGAATTTTTAGAACAGCTGTTTTCCCCTTGGAAGAGCTGGGAGTGAGCCTGCGATGAAGGACCCAGTCCCTGGACTGACAGCTCAGGACTCAGACTGTAATTTCCAAGAGAGCTTTCACCCAAAACTCTATCATATAAAGACTGTTTGATGTCCTTGAACTCCCAGAACAAGCACACTTCATTTTCCTTCAAATTACCTCCAAACAATTACATTTGTATTGCACTCATGTCCTGTAACCCAAAGCCCATTCCTCCAAATTGCCTGCAATAAGAAACATGACTAACTCCCTCCCTGAGAGAGTATGGTTTGGGTTTTGTTTTGTTTTGTTTTGTTTTTGGACGTGCGTGTTGACATCTTTTAAACAGATTCTTACAAATTGAACTTGTTACACAGTCTGTAAGTGCTACTTGGAACGTGTCAAGAAATCCTTACTGCATAAACCCAGCCGCTCACTGAGAGCATGAACTCTTGGTCCCACCCTGCCCTCCCCCGTCTTGGACCATATGGAAATTCCTGGGTAAAGTGAGAAAGCCCAAGAGCACCTGTGCACGCCCCCACGCCCGTTATCCCTGCGCTGAGTGGTCCAGCTCCAACAGAACGCTGTCTAGACAGCAGTTCCCAGCCTTCTCAAAGTTTTCAAAACAGAGGGAGATCTTGCCTGTAGCAAAACACTTAGATCATCTTTCTCCCATCTTCCTTCTCTTTCTCCGCAATAAAAAAATTAAGAAATGCTGGAAGCTTTATTTCATTGAGAGAGAAAAAGGGAAGGAGGGAGGAAGATTGAAAAGGAGAGCCCCTCTTGGCAGCCAAATGGGTCTCGGTAATAAAGGATTTGAGTGCTCCGGTGCTGTGGATACTGTACCTGATCTAAATATTCCCTTCAGCCCTTCCCTGTTTCAGGAGGGCAGTGTTCCTAGTCCATAGACCCACCACTCATTCCATCCCACCGTGTCTTTTTACAGAACGCTGGCCCATCCCACAACCTTCAGGGAGCCCCCACACACATACACCGCAAACGCTGACTCTTCGGCCTAGAGCTGGACTCCCAGTATGCACCTATGCTAGCCAGGTTAGCTGTGAGACTTAGCTGCAGCTCCTGGGGCTCAGGGGAGGATCTTCCAAGAGCAGAGGGTCATTAGCACCACCAAAGAGGCCCCTCACAAGTTCAGATTGCTGTCCTGACCCAGAATCTCCATGGGAGAGGGCTAGGCATGTCTACTTCCAGAAGGCTCTCCTCTCATTCTGGTGATTACCCACATTTGGAAATCAGTTAAGCAGAAAAGCTTTGAGTGATCAGACATTATCAAAAAGAGAAGCAGGCACTGTGTCTGCAAAGGGCTCCGAGGGACACACTTCCCTCATATACATGCTGCTGTCCCAGACTTCATCACGAGGACCCAGGTGGCCCACGAGAATGAATCATTATCCATTGCCATCATCCTTATTTTTCTTTATCTTAAATCCAAAATTGTCACGGACACAAAGAAGAAAGCCCTCCAGTAGAACTCAACAGTTTTAAACTGTTCTTTTTTCTTTTCTCTCTCTCTCTCTCTTTTTTTTTTTTTTTTTTTCAGTTTTTANAATGACCAAGTTCCTCCTTCCCCAGAAGTTCAAAGAACAACAGATAACCATGCTGGGGTGTACTGTAGGCAGACATGGTAACTTCCGGTCCTGGTCTCTCTGCCTAGAAAGGCGAAGGTTGATTTTGGACCCTAGGGGACATCTGTCAGTGTCGGTAGACATTCTTGTTTGGCACAACTCGGGGTGGGGTTTCTATGGCTATCGAGTGGGTAGAGGTCAGGGATGTTGCTCAAAGTCTTCCACACACAGGACAGCCCCCACAACAAATCATCCAACCCAAAATGTCAAGAGTGCCCAGACTAGGAAATCCTGGCTTAAAACAATGTTCAGAGCAGTATTTCACCAGCAAATAATGGATTTCATTTAGTTCTAAATGAATGAATCCACGTCCATCCTGATGGTGGAACAGTCAATGTGACAGATGAAGACAGCTGCCAATCTTATATTCATTTACTCGATGACAATCTTGAACTCCAGCTCTCTGCAAGCATCATGACGGGAAAAGGGGTCTAGAGCCAACAAGACATAGTCCCGCCCTCATAGAGCTCACAGCATTGTTGGGGAGATGGGCAGGAGGCAAAGAATCACCCCAATCACAACTGTAAGCACTGTAAGGAAAGGAGGGAGTGAGCACTAGTGGGGAAAACAGGTCAGTAGTGGCTTCACTGAGGAAACGCGGCTCGGCTAAGATTTGCAGGATGCTTAGGAGTTCACTAGGGCAGGGGAGGTGAAAAGAGCTTTCCAGCAAAGGAAAGAGCACATCGGAAGGCCGTGGAAGGGAGGACTGGGGTGCATAGCAGAGGCTGAGAGATACAAAGACGAGAATGCTGGTGAGCAGAGAATGAGGTAGGAATCAGAGGCCAGTTCCTGAGAAACGTTGGTTTAGGAGACATTGAAGGGGTTGCTCTTTCCCATGATGGCAGTGGGAAACCATTCACATCTTTTAATCTAGAGCTTGAGGTTTATGAAGGATCAAAGTATCTCCAAGTCCACTGGCCCCCAACTCTGTTTGCACATGAGAATTGCCGGGGGAGATTTTTAAAAATACACATCTTCAGGCCCCACCTCAGAAGGATGAATCAGAATTTCTAGGGATGTTTCCCAGGAACCAGCAGTTATTTAAAATCTTGAGAAACAGTGTTCTAAACCAGCGCAAACTCTAAACCCACATATACCTCTGTGTAATTTAGTCCATAAATCTCTAATGTAGGATGACTAAAGAGTAAGTTACCCAGAGGCAGCTGGAACCTTCCATGATGGAGAAGTGATCCCATGCCAAGGTTTGGGGTCAGTCAAGTGTATTTATTAGCAAATGGCCTCTCTCTAGCTTACCAGTCTATGCTAGATACAATTCTAATTCTTACTTCTGTAAAACTACAAATAACTACAGAGCCTCTAGAGTATAGTCAATCCCATGAGTTTGCAAATCTGCAAATGCCAAGGATCTGCTGTAATTAAAGGATGGAAATGCTAAGGCAGAAGTCAGATTTACATGACAAAGCAAAGCAATAGTAAAAGAGGAAAAAAAGAAAAATTGAACCAAACAGCAGACTCTGGTCATGTGGAGAGATGCTAGCTTTTCACGTAATTTCAAGAGGAACAGGAATGGGATTTGTTTCTGAAGTTTCAATATTGCCTGGAATTACATATAATTTATGAAGTTAATGCAAAATTACTTAAGGTAGGACTCCCAAGCAAAGGGCACAGTCTTCTGCTGACTCACCCCATTATGGACCAAAATAGGTGCTTACACAAAAATGAACGTGACCGAGATAATTGCATATCATCTATTATCAACTGTTCTAAGCACCACCCTCATCAAAACCTACAAATTTTTAAACTAAAAAAGACTGGAAAGTGGGAAGAATTTCAGCACAACTTCTTATGCCAAACAAGACGAATAACTCAATAAAACAAAACTAGTTCCATGCCATCAGCTTTGTGTCAGCAGACAATTCATTTACTTTGGTTCACCCCACAAGGAACACTATTTACTAGAGACCCCTGGGAAATAGAGCATGTCTCAGCAGAATTCATGGCTGTTGCTCCTTGTCAAGGCCACCAGCAGAATGAGTGAGGTGACCAATAATCCCTTTGGTATTACTTATGGAGGAAAGGTAGGGGAAGGGCCAAAGTCAGGTCTAAGTATCTTCAACTTTGTACATCGAAGATTAAGAGACTGAATCTTTCCAGAAGCCTCTATCTGAGAATGATTTCAAAGTACCATGCTGAGCTAACATTTTATGATTCTGCAACCCCAGGTATCTAAGAGTAATGGAAACAAATAGAGCAACAGATAGGACCCAGGCAATGGAGACACTAAGAAACTTGACATATTTTCACCAAAAGAAGGACTGATTCTTATTCTTTAATCCAACTCTTTGTAAAATCAAAACAGTAGGAAGCCGTTAGTAATCTAATGATCTATATAGTCTCTCAAAGGCCAAACACCTCTAGTGAAATAAGCTGCACTGCCCATCTTTTCCATTCAGATGACACACACTGGAGAATTAAAAAGGGTCAAATCACTGTTAGGAGCATAGATTAAAATATCACAAACTAAATAGAATTTTTTCCAGGCAAGAAAAAAACATGCTAGATATTTCATAAGAATTGCTTCTTTATAATTTTTTTGAACCAATCAATTGATTAATAGTGAGTGGTACACAAAGCTTTTGGGATTTATGTGGCGAATTGTGACTTAAAGCACTGATCAGGAAAACCTGATTTAATCATGGATTTCTGCAAGATGTGCATTTGCACTGTTTGATTTACCTCTGAAACGCATTCTTCTAAACTCAAAGATAGATGCACATGGCATTTACAGAAGGTACACACCATTATTTCCAGACAATGAAGTCTTTTGTCTTTTTCTGATTAAATTTACAACTCCATCGGAAAATGAATAGGTGGTAGGGCCCTTTTGTTTACATTTTATTTACAGCTAAATGAAGCAAAGAACTGGTAATGTTCCTAAAAGGGGCCCATTTCCAATCAAATAGGACAATGTCCCTTATATTCAGGAGAGCTTTCGCTCTGGACAAGAACAATTACCCCAACAAACAGCAAATCAAACAATAGCCTCTGAATAAAACAGCAAGCCTATATAGTCTGTATGTTTCCTGAACAAACAACTTAATCACTGACATAACAGCATTGGGGAGGAGAAAGAGAGGATAAATTCAGTAAAACACATAGAGTCATGGTGAATAGGAATGTGATCGCTTAGTCCTGGGGAGAGGGAGAGGAGGGGAATGAAAGATGCAGTTCACCAGCTCAGAGAGTACGGAAGGAGAAGAGAGGCAGTAAGTTCATTTTCAAGTATTTTAAATACCAGGTTTCTACAGGAAAGAGCAATATCCAATAGGCTGATGGACGTAAGGTCAGAACTCCTTCCAACAAGCATATCTCAGAACAATAAAGGTCATAAGCAACGGGGAAGGACCCCCTGAGTTGTCTGATGGGCTGGTGTGGACAGTGCTCCGGACCTGAACAACGAAGAGAAGCAGAGGCGCACTCTCTACTTTCACCACAGGGGGGCAGCACAGAGTCCCCTCCTCGCCGGTACCCTTGCTTTCTGGCTCCCAGGTCCTGTTCAGTTCCTGATTGGCGGCCCAGGATACCAACGTCATCCTGGAAGACAGCTCCCAAGGAGGCCCTATCCATGTGCCCTTCCCTCTTCAACAAGGAGGCAGGCTGGCACAAACAGTTTTCCTTTGAGCAAATTAGTCCTGACCATCTGAGCCCTGATGACAGCTGGAGCGAACTCATTTCTCCTCTGTCTAAACACATCCGCTTAGAGAGGCCGAAAGTGAGCCAGAGGCAAAGTTTACAGGGGTGTCATGTGGACATTCGGCCATCAGTAATTCTGCATGCCCCTGCATGTTTTCCCCTCAAGGTTCTTCACAGTTTATAATCGCATCTGTCTGTGATTATTTGATCAATGTCTCCCTTACTATTTCTGTAAGGGCCTGTGTCTGCATTGCTCACAGTATTCCGGCTAACATTTAACAGTCAAGAAAGTATCATGAAATGCCTTCTATGTGTCAGATGCAATGCTGGGTCCTAAGGATATCCAGTGGGCTGGGATCCAGTTTCTAACATCAAGTGGCTTGTAGCCAGCAGTGGCTCCAGGATCGTCCTCTTGGTTAGCTCAGGACGTGGATTCTGATTCTGTTGAAAAGAAACTCCACCGGTCTCCCTGTACCAGCCTCTAGGTCTTGCCCCAACCCTACGTCCAAAGACAGCCCAGCATGGGGAGAACGGAGCTCCTCCAAGTCACCACACTAGGAGAGACCCGAGATTAACAAAACACTTTGGATTGCTCTTATAAATATAACGTTTTGCATTCTTAAGTGAGCGAGAAATTGTAACTTGCTCTAAGAGTCTCATTTGTTCCCTTTTGCTTGAGGCTGTAAGGGGCTTCCCCACGACTCCATAATCAGAAGGCCCTGCCCTCGCCCCACAGCGTACGTGGGCTTGTGCAACGACCCCATCAAAGTTAAGATTTACACATTTGTCCTTGAAATTGAGAATTTTCCATCTTTCTGCTCACTAACAACTATTGTCATGAATTAGTATATGGAATTAGAGACCTAACACATGATCAGAAGTGATTACTTGGGGGGGGGTGGATATTCTACCATTTTTATTTATGAAGTAACTTTACCACTGAATATTTTCTTTGGCTACTTTGTACTCCTATCAGAGAATCTCTCTCTGGATAGATAGATAGATGGATAGATAGACAAAAAAATAAATATACACAAACATATTTATATATATTTATATATGAAAATATAAATATATTTGTATATTTAAATATATTTATACATTTAAATATATTTATATTTTACATATAAATATACATACACATAAATATATATACATATTTTACATGTAAATATATTTAAATGTATATATTTATATTGTATATAAACATACATAAACATATACATATATTTGTATTTGTAAATAAATATAAATATATAAATATAAAATTATCTATAATGTAAATATATATTTAAATTTGAATATTTAATTTTCAATTTAAAATGTGCGATTCAATGGTTTTTGGTGTATTCACTTAGTTGTGCAACCACGGCCACCATCCAATACCAGAACATTTCATCACCCCACAAAGAAACCCCATGGAAAGGAAATTATACCATATACAGTCTTTTGTGACAAGCTTCTCTCACTTAGCGTAATGTTTTTAAGGTTCATTCCCATTTTGCTTATCCATTCTTAGTTGATAGACATTTGGGTTGTTTCCATTTTTGCCCATTACGAATAAAGTTGCTGTGAACATTCACATACAAATACATGTCTTTATTTCTCTTCAATAGATGCACCTCAGAGTAGAATTGCTGAGCCACATGGTAACTCTATGTTTTCCCTTTTGAGGAAGAACAGGACTGTTTTCCAAATCATTGTGCTCTTTTACATTCCCACTGAAGTGTTTGAGGGTTCCACTTTCTCCACATCCTCACCCACACTTGTTACTGTCCATCTTTTCCATAGCTGCCCCAGTGATTAGTTCAGTAGGATCCGGGTCCTGATCTATATTTCCCTCATGGCTAACAATGTCCATGGCTTTTGGAAGCTTGAAGTTCTAGAATGTGATTCAGACTTTTGTTCCCCCCTACATCAAACTAAAAACTGTCTTTTGAGGACATAAATAACACTACAAAGCCAAGGAACCTATAAAGTCCCTCTAATATCGATAGAACCTAAAGTACCATCCGTGATTCCAGGAGAGACGCTGGAAAATGTAGTCAAGGTGAATTGTGGATGGAAAGTTATGTTCTTGGGCTTCCAGAGAGAAGAGAATCAAGAGTCCCATTCAAGTTCTAGCAAGCAGGGAGGCTCCTGCAGACGCCTGGCTAAGCAGACAGCACCCCCTTTGCTCTAGTCCGTGCCCTCGTGGGGATGATCTCATGAGGAAAAATGCCAGATCCCGATCAAATAAATGAGAATTTGAGGCAGAGAAGCACGTGGTCTTGCTGACTTGCCTTGTGGGGAGATCTGGTTGGGTTTGAGAGGGGCTTACACAAAGCCTCTTTACGACCTGGTTTAGATCCTAAGGAAGCTTTGGAGCAATGATTGGACCATAAGAAGAGGGTCCAAAGACGTAAACCCCAAAGTGGAAAGGCTCTCCTGAGGCAGAAAGTTCTTGGACTACAAACCACCTGTGGTCTTGACCACTCTTTTTTTTTTTTAATATTTTATTTATTTATTTGACACAGAGAGAGAGATCACAAGCAGGCAGAGAGGCAGAGAGAGAGAGAGGAGGAAACAGGCTCCCCGATGAGCAGAGAGCCTGACACAGGGCTCAATCCCAGAACCCTGAGATCATGACCTGAGCTGAAGGCAGAGGCTTTAACCCACTGAGCCACCCAGGCACCCCAGAGCCACTCTTAAATATACTAAATGTTAGTGAGCGTGCCTCCTTCGCCTTCTCTCACTGGCGGCCTCACTGCAGGGAAGGAGGGACAGCAAAGGGGAAGGCAGAGGCCAAGCCAGGGCTCCTGGTCCTGAGGTTTGCGGGCGGCAGCTGTAGTACAGCAAATCAAGGAACCACTGCATTGGGTGATGGAAGACTTAGAAGACATGCATAGACCTGGTCTTACTTTGAGAAGCTTAGACATCAAAAAAGAAAGAAAGTGATATTTTATGCTCATCTCTATGACTTCTTACAGTATTTATCAGTTAACCCAACCCTGGAGTCAACTGTTTTTTAAGTCAAAAATCACCAGTTAGAATGTGACTATCAATGAAATCAGATCACCAACCAAGCTTACCATTGAACAGATGGGAAATTGGGGGGCAGGAATACTTTGTGTGACCCCCGCATGACAAGCAACACTGTGGCTGTGGCTCAGTGTTCCATGTGGAATGACAGTTGGGCATCTGAATCCATCAAGAGCCCATGAGTTCCCCCACCCCCCACCCCTGCTTCCAGTGAGGACCTTCCCTTACTCCCAGGCCATGCAGTTTGGGTGGGCCTGCTCTAAAACCCCCAACTGAGAGAAACCCAGAACCCAGGACTGGCCACCGAGACTGAAATCAGAACAATAACTTGGACCAATAAGAAAGAGAAAAGTTCTCACTCTAAGGACTAGAAGCGAGGCATGCTTGGGGCCATCCTACAGAAAACCTGCCTGTGGGAGTGGCCAGTAGAGGAAAGTATTGTCAAAAAATAAAGAGAAGCAGCGCACTGTTGATATTCTTTGAGCTTCTTGACACTCTGTGCCAGAAATGAATTGCCTCCAGAATTTTCCATTAGGTTAATTAATGACCTTCCGCTACACACACACACACGCACGCACACACACACACACACACACACACACACACACACACACGTTTTATGCTTTATTTTGTGTTTTCCTTAGTTTAAATTGAGCTTCTGTTACTTGCAAACATAAGTCTCAAAGGACACACGACTTAGAATTTTTTTCCCCAATCACTATCCTACGCACGTGGATCCGCTTAGCAGTGGGGGGGGGGGGCTACTATCTGAACACACCTGTTTGTGCCTTGACCGCACTCTCCTTATGTACGGATAAGGCAAATCCCTTTCAGTGTCCACTGAACATGCCAACTGTCTTCGCCACTGACTTGCCCTTAATGACGGATGCCTCTTTCCTGCCTCATAACAGTTTGTAACCCTGTCCCACCATCGCACAGGACCCACTCGAATCACCATCCTGCTCCTGTAACACAATCTACTCAATATCTTCACTACCGCACAATGACCTTGACCCACTGATCCAGAGTTTGGCAGCATCTCATGAGGCATCCCCAGCTCACGGGCCCTCTGCAGGCACACTGGCCTCCTGGCTCTGCTTCTGCTTGCTTTCCTCTATTTCCAACCCACATCTACATTAACGGGTTTTTAACTACTCTAGCAATGTGCTCATTAGCAGAAGCAACATTAATCTAAACGATGCCTTTGCTTTGCCCCTACTTGCTAATCTTCAGGGAATAAAGCCAGGCCCAGTGGGAACCCTCCCAGCACCTTCCAACCCAAAGCTCCTATTATCCCACGGGGCTTGCTGATGGCGTTTGTAAAAATTCACAAAGAACTTTTCCCCCGTGGGGAGGGTTTCTCGAGGGTCCTGTCTGAGCCCCACTCTGCGTTCTCCGGTCCTCAGCTTCACCCCCACCGCGCCCACTGCCCCTCTGCACTGCCTGGCACCCCAGAACTTTTCAGACCGGCAGGAACCTGGACAAAGGCAGCGCCTGGCCACACCCCCTCCCCAGGGAGCAAAACACTCCCCAGGCGGAGGTGTCCTGGTTGTCCATGTGGGAGGCTTAGCTCAAAAAGTATCTTGTAACACTTATAAAATTTGCCTCCCCTAATGCTTAATGCTCATTATAACTTGTTTTCACCTCAAATCATGTTTCCCTGGCATTTGAGCCGGACTGGGGTGGATTTTTCAGGAAACGGGGAGAAACAGGCATATACACAGAGCACAGTGGTTTACAACGTGGTCTCTGGAGTCAGACTGTCCATGTCTCAATCCCCCGTCCACCACTTGGACCCCTGATGTAACACACATTTTTCTGGTTTAATAGGGATCATAACAGAAGCCACATCATAAGGTTGCTGGAAAGACTGAAAACGATCACCCACGCAAGGCACTCAGCGCAGGGCACCACATAAAGCCAGGGCTCAATAAACATTCATTACTGGGATGCGGACTTTCCAACATGACAGAGGAGCTGCGGGATCCTCCCCCTGGTGATGCCCGGGCGGTCTCTCAGGAGCAGAGGGGAAGGGGGCGGACCTGCCTGCCCCAGGAGGGTGTGTTAGGCGCCGCTGTGGCTCCCCCCCCAACTCAAGGAGGGCCCCAGAGAAGACGTGCCTCTCTCTCAGGCTACTGCCAGGATCAAAAGACACCCCCCCCACCACCACATGGGGGCTCCTTCATGGAGTGGCATCTGGGCCTCAGGGGTGATGTGCCGCCCTGTCTTCTAACAATGTCTCGTATTGATCAGAGTGTGTGACCGCAGGTGCCACTGGAAGCGGTGTCTACCGCCGCGGTTCATCCAGGGGCCATTTTACTCCAGGAGACATTGATCGTGTCTGGAGACGTTTTTGATCATGTGACGTAGGACCTGGGGGCTGCTCCCAGCATCTGCTGGGCAGAGGCCTGGAATGCTGCTTACCATCCTACAGGGCACAGAGCGGCCCCCCACAAAGGATCACCCACACATGAATGCGCACACACACACACACACACGCATACACACGAGAATACTCACATATACCCAAGGGACACACAGAGACACACGCACACTCACGCAGTCCCGTGATGACAGCACACAGACGGGGCCAGACACTTACTTTTTTCCTCCCCCAGCCTATTTGCTCAGGGAGCTTTCAGACACAGCATCTCTGAAGCCACCCATAGTTGCTGGAACTAGAAATCACGGTCCCTCCCCTCAAGAGATTTTTAAATCTGGGAAGAGGGAAGTGGAGCCTCTGTGGGGAGGACACACGCGTACCCATATACCTATGGACCGAGCCAGGTGAATCAAAGTCAGAAACAGTGTTACCGGGTCGGGGAGTATGTAGGGGGTTGGAGGACTGCGCTCTGTTTCTGTTCATCCCTCCCTGCCTCGAGCCTTCCCGACCCCAATCTGGACTTTGGCGAATCGTGGATCTTCAAGCACCGGGCGCAGGCAGGAGACACTGACATGCTGTAAATTTCAGGGACCCAAGAATACCCACATCCTTTGCCGTCCCCTCCACAATGATCTCCCCAGTTCCTTCTATGGGGGCCTTCCTTGCATGCCATGCTGAGAGCCAGGATTACCCTGCAGTCATCCCCAGGGAAGGGAAAATGTGGACTGATCTGTGTTCCCCCTGAGCAAGAAGACAGCACATTTCACTCCACGTGGGCGCTCTGTAAACGTGGAATAGACCGATCAGCGGGAAGAGCTCTCCTGCCACTGGAGGGACCATGGCTCCCCCAGGTTGACTATGCGGTTGGTGGGGGGGTCCTATGGTGGTCACTCAGTGCTAGAGCACCTGGCAGGACCACGGGCTTTCGTGCAAATTCTGTGGCTGCCACCGAACAGCTGTAAAAACTCCTGCACATATTGAAATTCATTGAAGTAGCTGCCTCCTTTCTTGGTTTCTTAGTTTGCCTGTACAGCACCTATTTCTTCTTCTCCAGGTAGCAGAACCATGATTCTCCTTCAGGCTGATGGTAGCAAACTACTCTATCCCCGGCTCTGGAGCTGGGCATGTAGCCCAGAAGGTCAGGAGCAAAGACCATCTGTTTAGCCACAGCAGTCGAATGAGCAGGGCCCATGACCCTGGTTTATACCAAAGACACTCAATCCTGAGATTCCGAGTTGGGACCTCTGAGAAGAAAAATCTCCCCCCTCCTTTTTTTTTTTTTTCTAACTATATTTGAAACTGAGAAGGCACCCACGTGAAGCTGCTGGGGCCGCCACACCAAGAAAGCCCACCAACACGGCAGAAACCACCGCCAAGAGAATACGTGAGTCCTGACGACATCATGAAGCCCCTAGATCCAGCTGTGTCTGAAGCCCTAGACTTTCTACTGACAGAAATAAATTCCTTTCCATCTGCCTACCCCAACTGGACCTGGATCCTTAACATTCTCCACCACAAGCCCCCAGTATTACACTCTCCGAGCCTCTGTTTCTTCCTGTGATACTGGAGATGATAACCAGTTTTTAGTCTCCTATGGTCACAGTGAGGTTTAACCAAGATCCAGCAACAAGTATAACATGTTGGCCTTTAACGCCAGTTTCTCGAAAGGGAAGAAACACCGCTGGATTTGACAAGAGCCTGTGGGAGGACTGCACGTGCTCCCGGCACCCCCTGCGCCCCCAGCCCCCTCGCATCTGAGGGAGGCTGTATGGCCAGTCCTGGCCGGCGGGCTGCGGCGGACAGACCAGAGCTAGTATTTGACCCTCCACCTCTTACCTCTTGCCAGGGGGACCAGGGAGCCTTATGAAGAGCTGATGGCTTCAGGAGATCAAAGCAGCCAGAATCGCTGCGTTACTGAAGAGCAGCTGTCTTGGAGACTCGTTAGACTCCCACCTACGGTGTTAAAGTCCCTGAGATTCAGGGAGTGTTGGTTGGCAGAGCAGAGCCTATCCTATAGTGACCAAGAGCAGTGCCTTCTGAAAAAAGACTTCCGCAGCCGGGCAGATGAATGCAGTGAGCATTTGAGCCCGCACGAAGGGAACCCATTCAAGAAGGTGGACACTCCACCCCCAAGACAAACCACATGTGTCTTAATTGTGCCCAGGGGTTGTCTTTTCATTGTTCGGTCTGAATTTCTGAATGTCCTCAGAGGGGTCTTCCTGACCGCTCTGCTGAAAGCAAGTCCCCTCCGTAGGGTCCCTCTAAGCTTTCTCTGCCCGTTTTCTCCTCCTCCTCCTCCCCCAGACCCTGTTCTTCCTCTTCTTCTTCCCCAACATAACACTCACGGGTTGTTTCCTATGTGTTGAGTAGAACCATAAGCTCGCTGCATGGATTGTCTCGTTTAATCCAGCAACAACCCTCCGCATCAATCAGGAACCTGAGTTCACACAACAGAAAGCAAGGTGATTTAAGCAGAAAATACATTTGTCGAAAGGGTCTAGAGTAGCTCACAAGAGCATTGGGATACCTGCAACCAAGTGATACTGGACGGCCAGCATCCTAGCCCAGGGCAAACCCCAGTCAGTGCCCGGCTAGCAACTGTCGCCACTGCCAAAAATGAGTCACCACCACCCCCAGACCTGGGTACACTCACTCTAGTGAGTCAGCTCCAACTATTCTTGCATCTTTGAGACACAGCCTTGCTCGAGTCAAAGTCTTAGGCTGAAAGCACCCAATTTTCCAAGCTAAGGCCCAGGTCCTCCCCAGACTGCTTCGCCAGTTTCCACAAATGGCAGAAGGGCTGCCCCTTGTGAGATGCACCACGGAGCATTCCCAAAGCACAAAAAGAAGCATTAGATGCTGTCCAGCTCAAAAAGTAACAAATTGCTCATACTCCTTGGGGCAGACAAAACATTCGAGTCACAATTTTCAAAAACCCTTACCAACACCAGTGCCACCCCCACTAAAAAAAAAAAAAAAGAAGAATATTTAAAGACTATCCATCTGAAGAGGGGACAAATTATTACAAATTATTAGCCTGATGAGGGCACCCACACTTTCCAGTCTCTTTCTGCTGATGGGGATGGGGAGAGGAGTTTGCCAGATGGTTACCTGCAACCTTAGCTTCTCAGGAGCTCATAGTTTCTGACAGCAGTCAGGCCTCCAAGCCTCCCAAGTCTTTGGACTATGGTCTTGAAACCAAAAGCACTTCTCAGCTGGGAGCTGGTTAGACCCCAGGTTCCACCACAACCCTACGGAATCCAAATCTGCATTTTAGCAAAATCCCCAGAGATTCACGTCCACATGAAAGTTTAAGATGGCCTATTCTTGCTCCGTGATTCTCAACCTCTCCCACACAAATGAAATCACCTGGGCAATTTCTACAAAGGCCTGAGGCCTCATCCCACTCCCAGAGACTCTGTTGTAATTGTTCTGAGGTGTGGTCTAAGCACCGAAATTTTGAGATGACTCTAATGAAAAGCCAAGGTCAAGAACTACTTAGACACGATTCGTCCCATCCAGAGCATTCTTGGAATAAAAAGTTATTCTCATGACAGCTTTCTCCACCCAGGGTCATTTCCCAACATTTCCCTCCTAAGGGTCCCAGAGCATCATCACTCACCAAAGCTGATTCCCGGAAAAGTAATTTTAAAAACCAGAGGGCACTTGTCGGTCACTGCCACTCTGAGCTACTTCCTCTAGATCGTTGTGCTGTTTTTCCTACAAGTGTTGAAGCTCAAAAAAGCAGTTTTCCCGCAGAGGTCATTCGTTCTAACCCCCTCGAAGCCAAGCCACCGAGAGGAGAACTGAGTTTTCAAGCACAACCAAGGACTTGAACTCCAAGTTTCCATTTTCAAGGGCAGTCCCTTCCCCCCTACATGCACATGCCTGGCCAGGGAAGGGCGCTCATGAGGAATGGACGTTCCATGAGTGCCTGGTCAAAAGTTCATCCCCAAAATGTTGATTATTCGTAACGAGGCTGCCAGCTTTGAAGCCAGACCAGGGCCGGTGGCGCCCCCGAGAGCCAGTTTTTCGGTGTGTTCTCATCTAATTACAGATAGGTACAGTAATTGGAAACAGGCGATCTCCGGTGGGCAGAGTTGCAGGAAATGGAGCCCTCTAATACAATTCTGCCCGGGAAGAGTCTGCTCCCACCGTCACGTGCAGCTGGGACTCTCACAAGGCCCGTCCAGGGAGGAGGAAGGTGAGCACGTTCCAGGAGGAGTGGGGAAAGCAGACAAGATCACCGAGGTCTGGGAGAGTGACGGTCCCACAAGGAAAGTGGGCCCCTGGCCACTGTATGTGGGGCCTCAGCTGTGCCAGTGTCCCAGGGGCCGTTCCTGTGTCACGGGTGGGGCAAGCCCTGCATGGTTGTGGCTGGTGGTGGTCTTCCCGTTATCCTTACTAGGTAGGTACTGGGTACCAGGTACTGACCTAAGTACTCTGTTCACATGACTTCCATTCTATCCTTGTATCTATTCCATGCGGTACGTAGCCTCCTTTGACAGGGTAAGAAAATGAGGTTTAAAGGGCTTTGAGTCACGTGCGCAGAGTCCCACCAATGGGGGCGGAGCCAGATCCAGGTCCAAGTTCATCTGAGCCCAGAGCTCTGGCATCCACTCGGCTCCGCCCTCCATCCCTTCTGCTTGCAGCACCCTCGGTCCTCCTCAGGACCAGTCTGACCCTTCCGGAGGGAAGCGAGCAGAAGCACCAGGCTCCACAGGAGCAGAGGGGCAGAGGCTGGTCAGCGGAGAGCAGACATGGGGCAGGAAGCCAGCGGCATTCACCCAGCAAGCAGACGCAGCTCCCAGTGCTCCGGGAGCGCCGGCACCATGCATTCGGCTGACCCAGAAGCTGCCAACCCAGGCATCTGCTGCAGTGCGTGCTCGCTGCAACGGGACCGTGCGATCGCCAGCACCGTTGGCGCCGTCTGGCCTTCCGGGGCCAGAGATTCCACGACCGCTGGCAGCGGAGTGTAAGATGATCAGGCCTCCAGTGGATACCACTTAACAAGTTCATGGCTCAGTGGTTCCCGAGATGGATTACTCAAAGCCCCTCGCTCAGGAGCCAGATTTTCCGCAAAGCCGGCTGCAGGTGGCTTCTCATGGTTGCTATCAGCCTTGTTAACACCACCTGATCTGCACATCATCGTTTTCCCATCTGCTGCCTACCAGCTGGGCTGCTGGCGGCTGGGGGACTGATTTTACAATTGCTCTCCCTGCTCCCTCTCTTTCCCTCTCTCCCCTTCTCCCTCTCTGCATTTTTATTCCGAGCCAAACTTCTCGTGGGTTTACAACCCCATATGCCATTTTGTCCCCGTTTTCAATCCCAACCTCAAATTTGCATTAGCCAGGGGTGAAACTACTCGTTTTTGTTTGATTAGGGCGATGGAATGACACCAGCTAATGCTGGCCCACCCGCCTTTTGCCGTGAAGTCACACGGAAGTTTCCAGAAGCCCCATGGAATGCTGCAGTGGAGGAGGGAGAGGGTCTGGATGTCTTCTGCCCTTGCAGGTCCCTACTCTCATCCCCAATGCTGCTTCTGAGGCCCCTGCTTGCCTCATGACCCTTCTGGAATAATCTGTTACTTTTTCATTTTAGGTTGGGGGTAAACTGAGACAATCAGGGAGTTCTTCATCAAGACTCATAAGGATACCATTTTTCCCCTGAGGTCCTGCTGCATCTGTGGAAGAAAGACTCAAGTCTCTTCTGCCCTCAAACACATCCAGCAAGGTTGCTCCTTCTCCAGGGCTCAGCCTGGGGAGCAGGAAGCCAAGGCCTTGTGCGGTCTCGCCATATCTACTCCTTCCCTCCATCCCCTCCAGGTTGCCTCCCTGCCTGCAGCCCTGAGAGTCTTTTTCTGTGCAGAGACAGGGATGGGAAGAAGGTCTTAATTTCACGTGTCTTGTTTCCTCTGATATGAGTCCTTTCTAGGCTTTTGAAATTCAAAAGCCAGGAAGAGGGAGTTTTCCCTTCTCCTTTCTGCTCTCACAGGAAGCCTATGAAGACAGGATTCCCACTGATGGATGGAAGGAAAAGGCAAGAAGGAAAAAGAACGATCGGTTAATATTTTTTTTAAAGATTTTATTTGACAGAGAGAGAGAGATCAGATCACAAGTAGGCAGAGAGGCAGACAGAGAGAGAGGAGGAAGCAGGCTCCCTGCTCAGGCCTCCATCCCAGGACCCTGAGATCATGACCTGAGCAGAAGGCAGAGGCTTTAACCCACTGAGCCACCCAGGCTCTGCCCCTGTCACCCCAAGGTAAGGGAACAGGTGTGGCTGTGTGCCAACAAAGCCTCATTTATGAAATGAGCCCATGCAGCCTGGTGAGCCCTGTGTAGGAGGCGTGGGGGGGTGAGCAGGTAGAGGGCACATCTCTAAGAGGGTAACAGGTCGGCTAAGGCTGGAAGGGTGAAGAGCAGCCAGCCCCACACAGCAAAAGGACAGAGCCTCCCAGCAGAGGGAAGCCAGGGCCAGGGCATGCTGGGAGCCAAGCGGGCAGTGCTGGTGGGGTGCTCAAGGGGCTGTCAGCACCGGTGGGGTCCCTGCATGGGCAGACCCTCCCTGTGGGCCGTCCAAGGAGTCCGAACTTGGCTCCAAGTGCCGCAGAAAGCCATGGACAGTTTTCAGCAGAGAGTCCCCATGATTTGAGAGTGTTCCCTCTTACAAGCGTGGCCCCCACGGCAGCTCTCACAGAGTCCAGGGTGGCAGCAGGGCCCCGGGGAAAGGGGAAAGGCGTCTCTCGGGAGCTGGGCGGCCGGCGGGGGCTGGCGGTGACCATGGCAATGGAGAGCAGAGGGCCGTTGGAAGCACACTGCAGACATCAAGCCCACGGCTCTTGCCCTTGGACGGCTTGTGCCAGGGAGCAAAGCAAAGAGTCAGGAATGATGAAGAGGGTTCTGACCTGAGCGGCGGGGTGCGGCTGGGCTCCCCGGCGGTCTCAGCCCTGAGAGGCCACATGACTTATCAACGAGGACATCGACGCTGCTGTCGGGGGTGGGACGAATCACAGAAAGGGGCGTCCGGACGGCTGGTTCTCCAGCCCCTGGAGGTCAGTTCTCCAGCCCCTGGAGGTCGGTTCTCCAGCCTCCCTTCCTTGCACCATCGCCTTCATGAGGCTCGGCTGCGGGCCCAGCACAAAGCCAGGGGTTTAGGCCCCACTCGGATGGGGCGGGCAGTCCCCTGAGAAATCGGGACAGGTGAAGGAGGTCACAGGCCTCCCCTGTGCCTGCCACACTTGGCTCCCCTCCACCCCCGTCTGGCTCAGGTTCCCTGACACCAAAGAACCAAAAGGGCGGCGGGGACGGCAGAAGGACAGCACCGACCTCTCAGCATTGGCTCCATTGGTGGGAAGATGAGCAAGTTCTCAAAAGCTTAACTTTTAAATAAAATCGAACTGTCACCTTTATTATCTCTAAGTAAAAGCCGGGCCAGATCAAGTGATTTAAAGGCCAGCCTCCCCTCGGGCATGGGGGGTGCAGGGAGGGGGAGTGTTTCTGCTTGGTTTTGACTGTTTTCCCAAGGAGAGTCCTTGGGAGGGGGTCCGGAAGAGTCCAAGGACCCCCGGATTCCAGCCCTGCCCCGGCCCGAGGGAGGGTGCCCATGTTTGACCCTAAGCGAGTCACAGGCCTCGGCGGGCCCATCTGTAAACTTGGAGTTGAGCATCTGCTCCCGGAGGCCCAGGCGTCTTGCCGAGGCCATAAATCTCCTCTGCTGGGTGATGTAATTCACCGCAGCCACTGCCCCAAAGGGTCTATGGCTCTTGTAAGTCAGGATCACCTGCTCTCTGTCTGGGACCCATACATCACAGCACCGAGAGCGGGAAGGTCCTTCCTGCTCAGACGCAGGGCACGACCCCCCGGGCGAGAAGGGCCGAGGAAGCCAGCGACCCCAAGGTCACGGTGAAACGGAGCCGACCCACCCTGACCCGCCTTCATCAACACGTCCTACCCAGGGACCGTGGATCGCTCACTTCCGACCTCCCCTCCTCCCCGGGCCTCCCTGGTTGGCCCTCAGCCCAGCTTCACCCCATGAAACATTTCCACGTGCATCGGTGGGGTTCGTTTACTCAGCAAATATTGACAAGGCACCTACTGTGTGCCAGACCCAGACTGAGGAGCTGGGGATACGGGAGACGCATGCCTGCTGAGCTGGTAAGGGGACGAATCACAGCCTACTTAAAATGACGACTTGGAATGAGTGTCATGAAGGAAGTTACAACAGGATAATATGAGACTGACAGGTCCCTGATGCTGATCAGCACCGGCTCCGGGGGGCCGCTCTGGGAACCGGCACTTGAAGGGAAGCCTGTGGGGCGATCAGGAGGACAGGCGGAACAGGGGGCATGGCCAGAGCACGGGCCTGGCGGCAAGACACGACGGGCCACGGGATTCTAGGTACAATTTCAAATGCCATTTATTAAGGGTTTGTAGCATTTTCTGGGGCTGCCATTGCGAAGTAACACCAACTGGGTGGCTTAACACAACTCGCATTCATTCTGTCACCCTTCCGGAGGGTACGATCCAAACTCGAGGTGTTGGCAGGGCCATGCTTCCTCGAAGTCGCTAGGGAAGAATCCTTCCACGCTTTCTCCTAGCTTCTAGAAGTTGCCGGCCATCCTGGGCCTCCTTCGGCTTGGATGCATCCCTCCAATCGGCCTGTCTTCGCGTGGCCTTCTTCTCTGTGTCCTCTCCTCTTCTTATAAGGACACCAGTCACTGGGTTTAAGGCCCAATTTCATCCAGTAGGACCTCATTTTAATCACACATGCAAAGAATCTACTTCCAAATAAGGTCATCTTCTGAGGTCCTGGGGAGACATGACTTTTGGAATGATGAGAGGGAGCGGGAGCAGACGGCTGGATCCTCAGGACCCTAAGTCAAGAAATGAGCAACAGAAGGAGGAAGCAGGAGGAAACTCACGTGCAGACATCACAAAGAATTCACAAAAGAAGGCTTTTGTGTGGCAGCATTGCAGGGACTGACTTGGAGAAAGGGGATACTTTTATGGTTTCCTGGCCTTCTCTTTTTTTGCCAGGTAGCCTTGAAGGAGTTTTGCAAACTTGAGAGGAGCCTGTGAACAGTGGAAAGCAGTGGCTGCTGGGAAGTGGCCAAAGGGGGAAGAAAGTAGCCCATAGGCCTATGCACATAAATGTGGACACACCAGCAAACACACACACACACACACACACACACACACACACACACACACACACGTTACTCAGCAGACGGCCTTCTGCTTTTGTGCTTTAAGAATGCCAGAGATACAAAAATTGCTCCTGAATGGGATCCAGCCTCCAGATCCAAGTTCCAGACTTCCAGATTGCAGGAAATACAGGGGACAGAGGAACAGGCTACCCAGAACCCTGAGGCTGCCAATGGCAGGTGTGAGAAACCACAGAACAATGCACCAGCTGTCTTAACAAACACACTGCAAGGCGGGGGAACAAGGAGAGGGGGACAAATACAGCTCAAAAGAAACTTAAAAGACCTAACTGCTTGCAACGTGTGGCTCTTGCGGGGATCCTGATTTGAACAAACCAACTATTTAAAAAAAAAAAAATTGAGGCAATTGAATGTCGAACACCGACTAGAACGACTGCTGTTTTTAGGTGTGATAATGCTATTGTGATTATGTTTTTTAAAGTTTCATTATCCTTTAGTGTTGCCTGCTGAAATATTTATGGATGAAATGATCCGATGTCAGGGATTTGCTTTGAAATAAGCCGGAGGTGGGGGAGCGGGGAGGAAACAGACAAAACACAATTGGCCCGAAGCTGGCAATGGTTGAAGCTGGCTGATACGAGCGTGGGCTTTGTTACAGTCTCTCCACGGTCGTACATGTTTGAAAGTTCCCATGACGAACAGGAATTTTTTTAAAAAAGGAAAGCGAGGGGCCTCTGGGCAGTAGACGCCCAGCCCCGCCATCGACCAGCTGGGGACCCCTGGCCACTCCCGGCTTCCCCAGAGCCAGTCACCTCGGGGTACGGATTCCTGCTCCCAGGGCCTAGAGTCTAGTGAGAGCCCCAACATGTCAGTGACTTCTGCTACTTACTTGTCCTTTTGTTAGTGCTACTCTCTGTTTCTGCTGGGACACTCTCAGTGGGGTATCACTTTACTGGATTCTCTGCCATCCAAGCTCAGATATTTTTCACTTTCTCTAAGAAGTCTTGCTTGCTATCCAACTCAGCCAAGGTGAGTCCCTCCTCTGAGCCACCCCGATGCCCTTCCTGGGCTTGTCACCTGTGTACCCATCATCCTTATGTGGTAATAGCGTGTCACCTTGTCTGCATCTCCCATCAGACCCCGAGCTGTCCTTGGCGCCTAGCATGCGGTAAGCACACAGTGAAGATGATTTGACCAAGTGGATAAATACTTTGAAGAAAGAACTCTGAAGATCTAGAGGCAGAAAATTTCTGCCTCCCGAGCCTTGCTCTGTCTCTGCTTTGCTGTGTGGCCCTGGGCAAGAATCTAAACCTCTCTGAGCCTCTCCTCCAAAAAAGTCACACTTACTGTGACATTGCAATGCAGAATGAATAGAACGCTGGCCGTGGCCCACCGCCTCCTGGTGTCTGGTGAGCCTGCATAGACACCACACCTCCTCTCTCCGTCCTGGTCTTCAGAGTATGGCTGCCACCTCCTACCCGCTGGCCTTCCCTTCATTGGACTCCCTCGTGCTCCACAAAGATTCTGCACAAGTCCTCAGGCTCTGGACAATGTCCATCGCTAAGGCTCTCTTTATGATGATAACCCTCCACCAATGACACTTGAAATCACATATATTAACATTTCAGACAAGCCCTATACACAGTGAAACAGCTGCTGGAGATTAGCCCATCTCCAGCTGTGAGGGTAGAAGCTGTGTCCCCCGGAAGAAGAAAATGTCCCCTGTGTCCCCAGGGTGCCCACAGCCCACATGGTAAGGCGGGGGATCCAAGAACTTGAGGCACCTTCCCGCCCCCCCCCCAGGTTGGCCACGTTCAGAGACGCTGGCGCCAAGAGCCACACCAGTCGAAGCATGATACTGTGTCCAGAGCTGTCAGGACCTCCATGGACCCCGTTGGGCACACAGGCCCCAGCAGTCCGAGACTGTGGCTTTCCCTGTGTCCTCCCGGGAGCCTGGCCCCACGGTTAAAGGCCGGGCAGAATAAGGAAAACATCCCCCCCCCTCCTTGTTCCCTGGCCCAGAGCAGCCTGGAGGGAATAGCTTTGAAAGTGGGCAGCAGAGCCGACTCCATGGGTTTGTTCTCCAGCTGGGGTGGCCACCGGGCCAGAACTTCTCATGATATATATCCTCCCCGCCCGTCTGGATCCTCCAAGCTCCCAAGAGGAGCTCACTGCCCTCCGCTGCCTCCTCCTGCTCCCCTTCCTCCTCTAGGTGCTGTGGTCCCTCTTCCCCTCCTCCCCCATGGGCCCTCCTCCCTCATTCAGGGTCCCCAGCCCTGCGGCTGCTTTTGAGCCTCCCCCTGCAGGGCCAGCTGAGCTCCAGCTACCCCACCTTCCAGCCCACTCCCTGTCTGCCAGGGCCTGGCCACCGCCCCAGCCGGCAGCGTGTGGGAGCCGGCTCCCAGGAGATACACGGGTCTAATGCATCTGCTGAGCTCCTACTGAATGCAGCACCCAGCATGGCCTGAAGGGCAGAGGGACAGACCGACCGAAGACAGGTGCCCCCCCCCAGGAAATTCACCCTGTAGGGAGCAGGCCAGAGGCACCCACAGGATCCTGGGCAGGTAGACCCGACTACACACACTGGAGCCAGCTCCAGGAGCCCTTCTAAGTTCACCACCGGGGTGGGGGCTCTGGCGGGGGGGGTCCCCACTCTAGGACTCCCGTGGCCAGTAGTGGGGCCAGAGCTGGTTGGCAAGAGACCCAAGGAAGCAGCAGGCACGTGTGAGCCCCGGAGTGGAGAAGGGGGTGCCGGGGATGCCAGACAGCAGTTCAAGCACTACAGAATGTCCATCCTGAGGTCCTTGAGACACCCCAAACCTCTCCCGCTATCAGCGGCCCTTCAACCGGGCGCCGGCAACTCCCAGCGGCACGGCAGGGTGCTGGCGCCCTCTCGCGGCGGGAGCGCAGACGGTCCTCCTCGACCGCGCGGGGGGGTCTCCGGCTTCCGGAGCTTCTCCCCTGCGGCTCACGTTCCCGGAGGGGCAGGGTCGGAGCAAAGCCCTGCAGCGCGAGACACTAGCCCTCGGGCTTCCAGTCCTTCCCCTGGCCCCTCCTCAGCGAGTGACATCTTCCCGCAGACCCCAGACGCAAAGCGACACATCCTCGCTCCCGCCCACCCACCCCCAGCTTGTTCTGTGGATCTCAGCTTTAGTAAAGGTGCAAAATTCACACTGTAAACAAGACCTAACGGGGCAGCCTTCTCAGGAGGAAGGCAGTTTACAGCCAGGAAAATCTTTGTTAGGAGTGAAGTTCAGATCTGATTCAGGCATCCGGGCTGTGTTTCTGGGCGGCGTGGGAGGCACCCACTGTCCCCTTCTGCAAGGCCACCTGGGCTACGGAACTCTCAAAGCACTTTCCAGAGGTTTAGAAGCACGCAGGCGCGGCCACCAAAGGGAGAACACGAGGGATCTGGAGCTCACGGCGAAAGCAGCAGGAGTGAGGGCCAAGCGGGCTTAGAGCCCATGGGCACAGAGCAAAGGGGAAAAGGAACAGCCCAGCTTGGCCCCTCGCTGTCTGCAGCCATAGCGAGGACTCCTCACACAGCCAGTGGTAGGCACCGAAGGGGACCCTGCTCCAGCTCCGCTGGCACCCGGACCTGAAACAGTATCAAATCCCGATGCTTGTTTTGCCCGAGAGGCCACCCCAGGAAATGCTTTTTGGGACACAACAGTGAATCAATCAATCACAGTTCCTGCCCTCTGGAAGTTCTGAGTCTTGACTCAAATGTCAAATCGACTGTCCAGGTCACTCTGCCCCCCGTGCGCCCACCCCAGAGCTCACTGCTCCATCGTGTCACCCTTGTCTCCTCCGAGGACACATGGCCTCAGAACCCCTCCCTCCCGGTACTCTAGAAGGCAATGACCCCTCCACCCCAGCACAAGCTATTGGAATTGGTATTCCACTTGACACGAGACCCCATCCCTTTGTGACAGGGAAGAGCTGCCTGTCGATCTCCAGAGCATACCCCAATGGGCCACTTCCCCAGCCGCTCCGCACCCTGTCCTGGACACCATCATCTTCCGAGCACCGTGGTTTCCTGCCTTCCCTTTCCCCCCAGGCCACGGCACACCCAGCAGCAATGGTACCTTTAAAGGGCTTAAGCCTCGTTGATTTCCCTTCAAGCCTTGTTGATTTCCCTTAGGTGACTCTCTACTTTGTGCTCTGGTGCTGGGTTCCAGCCTTCTCCCAGCTTCTGGACAGCCCAGTAGCTTCCCATCCTGGTCCCAGGGTCCCACTCATGCTGTCTCCTGGGCAGGAGCAGCCCCACTCCTGAGCCCCCTTGCAAAGCTAGCTCCTCGTCAGCCTTTAGGCTCTCAGCTTAACTGACAGCTTGCTCAGAGAAGACTCCCCCAGTCCACATCCCATGGTTACGCTCTCTCGTAGCACCCCATGAGCTTCATTCATGGCACTCATCCTCGTCTGTGCCTTAGTTACACTCCTGCTCACTCCTCTGAGACTGAGCTCAGCGCCTGGAATGTAAGCTAGGCGAGGGCAGGGATGTCGGTGGTGTTCACCGCTGTCCAGCCCCTTGCTGCACATAGTAGGGGCTCGGCGGAATGGATGCAGGTGTCCAGGGCCATAGGAGCAATGCAACCAGAGTTCAGAAGAAGGAGCAATCACTTCCAGGTGACTCAAGGGGAAAAAGATAAGATTTGCACGTGCGGAGCTGTTGGCAAGGCTGCAGAGGAGGGCTGTGTCTAAGGAAGGCTCGAGCGGTTGGGCTTGACCCCCGTGAGCAGTGAGGGCAAGGAGAGGGCACGGGGTCTTGGAGGGCTCTGGGAGGTATTAGCAGAGGACAGGAAAGGCTCCTGGAAGACAGACAGCAAGGCAGAAGGGACAGAGGGCAGGGGAACCGGAGAGAGTGACAGAGTGGCCAGAGCCTGAACTAACACAGGGGATGGGCAGAGACACAACCCCAGACAGAAGCCCAAGGCAGAGGTGATGGTGCTCCCTCAGGCCTCACCCACTGGCATGCTTGCTCCACGGGACAGCAGACCGGGGACCCCGGACTGCAGGAACCGCACCCACCGCTGCCCTTTCTATCCCACCGCTGCCCATTGCTGTCTCTTCCCTTCCCTCTCCTCCACTTGGAGGATCCATCCTGAGGTAGCCTCTGTGGCCGCCGTTACTAAGGAGCGGAAGGAGCTTCTCAAAGCCCTCCCAGGGAAGCACACATTCTGGCCCCGCGCGGTCTGGGCGCTGGCGGGTCTTCTTTTCCGCCCGGGGTCCGGGAGCCCTCGGCGAGGTGCTAGCACCGCCTAGTGGACGGAGCTGGAATGCGCGGCGTGGCCACACCCTGCATTCCCCTGCGCGGGGACCAAACTCCTGCAAACTGGCACCTGAGACTTCATGGCCTCAGGAAGGCTGGGGAGGTTCGGAAAGCG
The DNA here is from genome assembly GCA_002007465.1 of Ailurus styani. Taxonomy (NCBI): domain Eukaryota; kingdom Metazoa; phylum Chordata; class Mammalia; order Carnivora; family Ailuridae; genus Ailurus; species Ailurus styani. Next base: position 168,619 of record LNAC01000201.1, on the reverse strand, counting down.
CAAAGCATTGTTCCTGAACATGCTGCCCCTGTCATGTGGCTGCCATAGCTTTTGCCAGATCTCTGGCTAAGGGAGAGAGTGGGCAGACGGAAGTAGAGAAAGCAAAGGGTCCTGGGGAAAGTTTCTGAAAGGGACAGACCCTTGACAGAGCTAACATTGATAAAGCATTTCCTGTGTGCCAGGCTTGGGGCTAAATGCTTCCTGAACATTCGTTATTTCATTGTGTCCCCTATGGATGGAGGTGGGTAATCAAGAAACAGCCAGGAGGTGTCTGAGCTGGTCAGTAGGGAGCCAGGGAGGCTGGCAGCTTCCAGGCACTGACCGAATCACAGAGCTATGGACACGTCAGCAGCAGTCATGTCAGGAAGACAGTTTACCCAGAGGCCCCCCGACCCCTGTGCAGGACCCTACGTGTTCAAAACCAGGTTGGCGGTTCAGGACTCTGTACCTGAAGAAAGCCATGAACACGGAGTCACCCATGATTTCCTGGTCATGGCTTGCTTTTCCTTATCCAGACTTGGGATTCGACCATCCGTCACACTCAACGCCTCCTGAAACCCCTTCTCTGTCCCGGTTGGGCAGGTGTAAGTCCTGAGGCAGACTTGTGGGTCCTGCGAGGCGGGCTTCGAGTCGTGGGGGTGACCATAAGGCCACACTTCTGGTATGTTCCGGGCTCTCCCTCCCACTACCCTCACCCCTAACCCACCCACCGAATGTGGTGACTTACCACACCCAGATCATGAAATTCAAGCACTCAGGAAGAAGCTCAAGGTCAAGGAAGCCCTGCGGCTTGGTGGAAAAAGCAAAGGTTCCAGCACCAGGCTGACCATGTTTCCTTTAAGAAGCTTGAGACATTTCCCCAGATGTTCCTGCCTTCACTTCTTCATCTGTAAAATGGGAAGTGGCTGGCCATGCCTCGAAAGCTGTGAGCTCAGCCACCAGTAATTAGTTCGTGCTCAATATGTACCATTTTATTCTCCCCTGGAAAAAATACATTTCCCATCTGCACACTCAGATGGCTTTCTTTCTTGTCATGTTAAGTAAAGGCATGTTTTTAGAGACATTGCTCAGTATTGGCGGGAAAAAAATTAAAAACTGCAAGCATGGTGGTTCAGTGACCTCTGACCCTTGGCCTCAGAACAATCAGGTGGGGGGTGGGGGAGGGTCTGTAGCAAACCGAAAAGCCACAGGCCTCATCTGAGCCCATTGTTCCAGGCAGAATACAGACCCAGTGCTGCCAGATCTTCTAGTAATTTTAAGAAAAGCTAGAATTTTGGAATTTAGAAATCTTTGATAGCTTGCACATCGACTCCATTTGTTGGGCATTTCACAGTTACCAAAGGAGGCAAGTCTGCGGGCTGAATGAAGCCCACAGGTGACCCATGTGCAACTTAATGGTTCTGTGAAATTAATTAATGAGTGAGATTCTGCAAGGATTCCTGTTCCCACTGCCTGATTCTCACCCTTCCTTCCAGACCCAGCTGAAGACTGACTGCGAGGCGCCCCCCCCTCAGTCACCTCCCCACCCCAATCTCCCACAGCAGGTCCTGTATTTGCCTCCAGGTGACTTTTCTGGGGAAAAGTCCCATGTCTCCTAGGAGACAGGGAGCTGCCCACTTTACACTTCGTATCCTATCCCCCCTGCCTATTAAACTCTTGTCAGTGTTGGCAACCGATAACAGTAACGCTCCCTGAACATTTACCCCCTGAATTCTAATCTCTCCAAGCACCATGTTGATCTTTCGCGCTGGCAACCAGCAAGAGAGACAGGGCAATGTTCATAGCTCATTCCTCATCACCATCTCTGAGCATGGATCGCAAACTGGGAATTAGAAACATCAGATTCTCTCCCTCTCTCTATCATTGTTCTGCTAGCTGGCATGACAGTGCATTGGTAAGTCCAACTTAGCGGTCTTTGGAAACACTTAACATCACTCTGTAGCTCAGCATCTAGCCAACGAGTAGTCCTGATGGCTGTCTTGGTTTGGGTTTCCCTAAAAGCAGCTCCTGAGACAAGAATTTTTCTACGAGTCATTTACGTGTGAGCTGACACCAGGAAGCACCAGTAAGTGATGGGAAAAGGGAAACACGGAAGAGGGAAAGCCAAGAAAAAAGTATAATGTGTGGGTCACTGCAATGGCCGATGGAGCTTAATCCCACTGGGGATCCCCTGAATTGTTCCAATGAGGGGCCAAAAAGCCAACCACTTATCTTCTGGTTCTCACCTCTCCTGGGTTGAGGGTCACTCTTGGGATGTTAACATCCCAGCACTTCTGGCTTGCTCTGTGGGTCCATCATGCTTCCCAGTCAGAGAATGCCCTCAGCAGGGAGATCCAGGCAGACAAGTGGGGCTGGAACGTCCTTGGGTGACCCCCAGGTGGTCAAGAGGGTATAGACAGAGTCCTTCAGAATCTCCTGCAAGAACTCAGCCTCCAGAATTCCAGTTCCATGACACTGAAAGAATGAATCATACTTGCAAAGCACCACCTGCTGGCCCATCTTGGCTGCCCATGAGAGGCATGGGACTCCGACTCTCTGCTGCAATTTACAAGTGGGAGAAATCAAGTGTTTGCCCAGATCGATAGAAATAGTTACTGACTCTTAATTTGCAGATTGGCTGAACTTTATATCACTACAGGCCTTGCCAGGGGGTTACTTTACACATAGCAAAGCATCACATCCTTTCAAATTATTTTGTAATTTTTAAAGCTGATTTCCTCACATCTTTTCGGGAATTTGTCTGGTTCCTGGTGCATCTGTCTCTGTGTGCTTGAGGCTCACCTCTTTGCTACAGGAACCGACGTCTATAGAAATTCAATGTCTGCCATATTCTGGTTCCTTCCAGTGTCGTGAGATCTGAATGCCCTTTCTGACAAATACTCTTTCAATGTGTACATTTCACCTTTATTTATGTAAAACTGTTTCTTGGGCACTGGCAAGATTTTACTGTTAATACAAGTGAATTAAAATGGCAACCACGGACAAGCCATTTACACTGAAGCTCCTGGTACAATGGATTAAAGAGCACAATGAATTTTCACTGGGAATGACCTCAATGGAAGGCTGTTGCCAATAAAAGTTAAGTTTCATCCTGATCAAAAACAATGTCTGTGTTCCACTGCCCATCTGAAACATTCTTTCCAAATTAATTTGCCTGCTTTGTACCTACTGTGAGCGGGAACTTCAGTGCTGAAAAGCTAATGAGGCTGGAAGGCTCCTACAAAGAAGATTCTGTAAAACTTCAGAAACCAGAGATAGAAACAAACTTTCCATAAAAACATGACTTGCGGTTTTGAGCCTTAGAGCATTACATACCACTGACCCTGTGGATAACATTACTGTCCCAGGAGTGCAGATTTAGAAGTAATTTATTCTGTGCTTCGCAGGGAAGGGAAGATCTCCTGACCCCAGATGGAGGGGCCAGGACCCCAGACTGAACTGGCGGAGGACAGAGTGGAACCTCACCTCTTCCCTCCACATGAGAGACAGTGACTTTTCCCGCCCGGTGAACACAGTGGAAGACTTCAGTGTGAGCCCAACCAACACCTGCATGGCGCTCAAAACACCTCCCAAAAGATGCCACCTGCATATTCTATGTCAGTGTTATTCGTTCTCTCTTCCAGACGTGGACCCACCAGGGAGCCTGAGGGCCTTCGCTGAGCGTTTATAAAACACAGTACTGAGGATCACAGCCTGCTAGCAACATGACCTTGCCTAATTGCTCACTTCAGTTTCCTCTGAGGGTCTTGAGGACCACCACTAAGTGGTTGGCACGGTGCTTGTCACACAAGATACTAAAATACCATCCCATGATCCATCACAAACTGGTCCTTGCACACTACAGTCACAGAGACTCCAAAGAAAGAGGCAGACCACTCCAGATGGGTAGGCGGCAACCTTAAGCAAGCAAGGGAACTTACTTATCAGGCTTGTCCTGGGTGGTGGCAAAACAAGTAGACCTCCACACCGGAGTCCTTGAGGTTCCCAGAGAGACCTTCACTGGGTTCCGTCACAGAAGCCCTCTAGATGATCTGAACAACTTCTTTCTCTCTCAGTGCTCCTCCTTGAAATGGCCACTAGGGCAGGAATAGTCGTGAAATGTACATTGCAGGTGAAATGTACAGGAGGGGTAAGGAGCCTCCCATCCCCTGGTCCAGCCTGCGGGTCAAAGGGAGGTCATATTATCTCCATGACCTCCTCCAACGGGTATGGCAATCACTGCTGAGTTTTAGCTCTGTGCCATAAAAGATACACAGTAAATGGCAGCCAATTTTAGCCATCTGAAACCCCGGAGGCCATGCTCCTGCTCAACTCTGTGCAAGCACCACAGTTGAAGAGGGCTTCTGCAAAATCCTGAACAAGTCACATTGCCTCAGTGAAGACGGCTGTGCCCTCTATTGTATGGGGTCACCCTCACAATACATTTTTTTTTAAGATTTAATTTATTTATTTGAGAGAGAGAGCAATAGAGCACGAGCTGGGGGTAGGAGCACAGGGAGAAGGTAAAGCAGACTCCCTGCTGAGCAGAGAGCCCAATGTGAGGTTCGCTCCTAGGACCCCAGGATCATGACCTGAGCCGAAGGCAGACGTTTAACCAACTGAGCCACCCAGGCGCCCCACAATGCATTCTTGAAGAAGAAATTAGGTGGAATGAATGCAGAAGTGTTTTGTAAATTTTGAAATGTTGCAATTGGATGGAATTTGCTTTTCTCTACTTACACGAAAAGTCTAGCTCTGCAAGGGAAATGAGGAGTCACCTAGCATTCAGCCCCCAAGTTTTACAGAGGAGGAAATTGCCTGTGGTCACAGAGGATGTTGATGAAAGAATCTAGAACAGAAGTGTCATCATTGGACCGCCAGCCAAATGGAATGCAAACCAGTAAACAACATGATCAAACTCCCATGCAGTGATGTCAAGATAATTCCTGCATTTAGTGTGGAACTTGGAAAATTATGTGATGATGTGAAACTAGAAGAAAGTTAACTGACTCCAGCAAAACAATGTATAAGACTTTTTATTAAAAATAATAAACATGGATTTGAAGGGCCATATAAAATTCACATACAGAACAAATCTTGGACAAGCCTTCCTTTTGATTAATTGAGCACTGAGAACCATCCAGATGACAAGTCACAGGAGGCTGAAGGTATGCCTGCCCTCACCTACAGAGATGACTGAGCAATGACAAGGCTCAGGATCACCCAATGGAGATGCACCCCAACGTGCATAGAGGGTCCAAGGCCCCTTATCCTGTAGTCCAGCGCGGTCAAGTTTACTTGATGGCTTTCATACTTTCCTGAGAAGAAGCCGTTTTGTAAAGAGTACTTATCACCCCATCTTCGTCCCTTGTTTTCACTTCCTGAGTACAGTGTGAAACTCCAGTTTTTGCCAAGGCAGTGTCATTAGAACAGGGGTTCTCGAACTCTATGAATCCCCGAGGGTTTGTTAAAACAGATTGCTGGGCACTTGGGGTGGGGCCAAAAGTATTTGTTTTTCCAACCAGTTCCAAAGTGGTGCTGATGCTGCTTGTCTGGTGATCCCCCTTGAGAACCACTGACCAACAGAGAGCAACATATTCAATCCCTCCTTGAAATCCTCATCACGGGCCCATGTTGTTCTGGTTTTTCCTTATTAAGTGAAGGGAGGCAGGTAGTTCACTTCTCTGCCATGCTTGCCTAGAAACATACAAATAGAAGCAGGGATGTTTTGCTCACCATTTGAACCATAGAGAAATAACAAAGCATATTCATTTGGCCTCAAAGGCTCCAGAAGTACTAGAGGAGATGGGTTTTGTGGGATTCTGGAAAACCGAGAGATTACTTGGAGACCATCGGGGCCGTTTCTCTGCCGTCTCCCCATTAAGTGTTCACGTTGGTTCAAGAAGCAGAAGCTAGATGTTTGTAAATATTTCCTTACAAGTAAATTCAAAGATGGTTAAAGTTCTCAGGCAATAAATCCCTAAGTATGTCTTCAAAAAAAAAAAAAGTAGTAGTAGAGAGAGGACAAACTACAGTGGCCAAAGTCCTGGCAGGACAGGCATTTAGAAAGTTTCTTCCCCAAAGGAGTGTAGCCAAAACCAAATGTAACTAAAGGGTGTATTATGCTTCCAGAAAAATCGGAAGGAAAAATAGTGCAAGCAACAGTCACAGCTGTTGGATCAGACTCTAAAGAGTGGAGAGATTCAACCAGTTAGCAGGAACGCTGGAGATAAATTTCTCCTCCCAGAATATGGAGACACCACAGTAGTTGTACGTAACACAGATTATTTCTTCTTTAGAGATAGTGACATTCTTGGAAAACATGTAGACTGAAGTAAATCATTATTGAAATGGCACCCAGTGAAGCTGCCCATTCCAGTGAAGTTGTGAAATCTTTCATCATGTAAAGAATTTCCATGTCTTTTTTTTAATAGTAAGCTAACAGTATTCCCAAAAAGGTAGGTTCTTTCCCAACTCTAGCAGGACCCTCTCTGTCACTGGCAGGTGCATGCCCCATGGATACAATGGTCACGTACCCTATTATCTGCACCTAGATGCTTCTGAGAGTCAAAAAGAGCATTATTAAGAGTTACAAAGGGACCATGGCAGGCAAATGGGGCTCTAGGTATAGGATCAGCCCACCAATGAAGAACCCAAAAGGAAGCAAGGGGAAAGGTTATTTTCATCTGCTCTTGCCTTATGTAGGCACATCACTTCTACTAAGTTCTCTATCTTGGCTGTGGGACTTAAGGACTTTCGACAGGTGTTTGAGAGGGTCTCTTCTAATTTTCAACTGACCTGCAATGCAAAGGTGGCAAGACGTTTTCCCAGAAGGCTGGAAATTGAACTTGTGCCCTTATTGTCATCACTTCCTGCCAGAGGTAGCTTTGGGACTAGCACCAAAGCCACTGACAGTGGCAACACTGGCTTGTTTTTACATACCCTTTCCTTGATGTGGGCACAGCAATGAGCCAGACATCAAAGGCTGACTCAGATGCCCATTGCCTGCCTGGTTAAACATTATGCAGTGGTCCTCATCAAAGCGTTGCTGAGACTTCATCCCTGCTTAACTCAGATGAGCAAGGTCAAACTCCCACCAGTGGATTGCCCCCTGGCTCCTAGAAGGGGCATCTAGGACTGGTGCTTTTATAGCCGCTTTCTCCCAGGCCAGAAGGCACGAACTGGCCACTGAAGAGCCAGAAATGGTCCAGCAAGCCAGTTTACACGATCACATCGTTTGTTGTACCAACAGATAAAAATTGGGTACTTTCATATAAAAAAATACTGATTTCAGACAAAATTGACTTTTTCAACTCAGAGGCTCCAGCAACAATACCAGGACCATCTGATAAAGAGTGGGAGGCAAGAAAGAGCTGGAGAAGGTGGACTTCTGAAGGAGACAGAAGACTAGAGGGCAGGGGAAACTGGAAGGGCAAAAGCAGCATCTCACTGAGAGGCCACAGTATGGACGTCGCAGGTCCTGTGGACAACAATTAGGAAAATACCTTTGTATTTGTCAAGAAGGGACATAAGAATTTTACTGGATATGTGGGTAGAAGACAGACTGTGTTAAAAAAGGGAATAAACAAGACAAAAATGAGTGGGTGCAGAACTGAACAGTAATAGATTAGCCTTCAAAATGAACATCCAATTAGAGTGAGTGGCTGTAAAAAATGGGATTTTGTATGATAAAGGGAAGGTCACATTTGGCCACAGCAAGAGAGTTGCTAATGCAAAGAAAGAAATGAATGCACCAAAGGGCAAGGACATAGTCCTGGCAACAATCTTCCAGAGCAAACCAGAGGGGGCAAAGTACAAAGTTCAGATAGAGGATCTGGTGGAGAACAGACGAGATGGTCTTGAATGTCAGATTCACAGCCATGTTAACAAAGGACACGGACAGCAGAGGCCACGCTCTTGAGAAGGCTGCACTGAGTGATTCTGAAGGATCCACAGAAAATAGTGCTATAAGAAAATACTTGCCTTACTTGTCAAAAAAGTCAACTAATATTTTAACTAGTCAACTAATATTAGGAACTAGTGGAAAATAACACTTCAGTAAACAAAAATTTGACAGAAGCACCACGTTGAAAGGAATCTTTACAGAAACTCAAAGTATATCTCTGTAATGAGAATATTTACTAAGGCAAGCAAATGCTTGATCATATTTGGAGAACTATGGATCAGTAATAGAACCACGCGCTGCAGGCTCATACATTTATGTAAGATTATTTCCTATAAGCATTTTAATAAAGTTCTATATAAAATCAAACAAAAACAATTGTTTGTCTAATGAATTATGTTGGGAACTTTTAATCACAAACGCAAGACATCAAGAATATATTCATTTTTTTGGTTTATTAAAACAAAACTACACTTCTGTGCTTCTTACATTAACAAGCGTAAAAATCAAACGTTTCCAAATAAGTTTCGCTCACAAAATCACGCAGTATTATTTCACAGTACTTTATAGCAATTCTTTTTACAACAATTTAACATTTCTTTGTACAACAGGAAAATAACACCTTCCATCAAGGCATTTCAGAGCTTTAGATGTTTAGAAATAAAGTCAAAATTCTTTCAGATGCAATCATTAGTTTGTATTAAACTAGAACACCAGATACCAAGTCTCAAGTTCCTAAAAAGAGTGTTTTAAAAAACAGATTACATCCAAATTAAGTCTTATAAACGTCAATGATAGGTCTTAATCATTTCTAAACACTAGAACTATCTGTGGATAAAAATCTGCATTCAGTTGTGCAATATTTTCTTCTAGATCTGAATTAAAATCTTAATTATTTACCCCAGTTGATCCTTGTGTTAACTTTGTTACTTTCGGGAAAAACCCAGGATCGTGGGCAGCTGATCTCCCCATCAGAGGAAAGAGACCTGACCGCCTATATTACAGTTTTCTGTGCTTATCGTTTCCAGGGGGTTGGGCGGCGTGGG
>LNAC01000201.1:101943-159656 GCA_002007465.1 Ailurus styani | reverse complement strand
GGGAGGGACATACATCCACTAACTCTAACAGGTGATTGTACAAAATGCATGCAAATTCTGCCTCCCTGCCATCCCGTATTGCTTTGTCCCCTTAAAGAACTACCTAACGTAGTGTTTTCCACATTGTTTTCCATGGCATACTAGTGAGAGTTTCATAGGGACATCAAGGGGGAAAGAGGTCCTGGGGTCACAAGAGTTTGGAAATGCTGGGTTAAACAGGCTTGGGACTGGCACACCCTCAGCCCACGCCGTGCTAGAGCGCACTGTGCGTTTCTAAAAAAGAGGATCCGCGTACACATTTATTTTACCAGCAACATGTCTTCTACGAAACACCTATGAACATCTCACAGAGCACTCGGATTACATGGAGAACCACGGGAAATGCTTTCCCCCTTCAGGTGCCTGGAAGTTCCACAATCTGATTTTACGTTCAAGGAAATAAATCCCTGATGTATTTTCTCCACTCATCCTTGTGACTTCGAGAGACTGAACAGATCTGAGAAGGCAGACTCAGGAGTACTTTCTCTGTTACTAGTTCTACACATCTCACACAAGTTCCTTCCCTTTACTTTTCTTAAAATTTAAGGAAGCAAAAAAATCCTTCTTTTCTGAAATCACTTAGGACATTCTCAGTTGGAAAGCGTGCAGATTCATATTGCTTATTATTGGATTTTTTTTTAATTTGACTCACAGTCTTCCCCTGGAGGGCATGCATTTCAGTTTTAGAGAAATGCAGAAGAGTAAACTGTAATAAATTATTTACAAGCACCTAGTTTGTATAATCTTACATGGAAGCCATTCGCTTTTGGAAAACAGTGAGAATAAATCTTTAAGCAAAACAGTGCTATCTGGAAGCCTGACTGTGATGATGTATGGTTTTTTTTCAGTAATGAGGCACTGAAGAATGAGTTGTGCTAAAATTAACTCAGGGTCAGCTTGTCTGGATGAGCATAACTTTGGTTGAGATTTTTTTCTTCCTTAAGAAAGGTTTTCAAAGCACCAGTTAATTACAAAAAGCATGCATATTTATTCTCACAGTGAGTTAAGTAGCAAGAGAGCTAGCAAATCATATATTGCATTCTCCAAAGCATCTGACTGTATTTCTAGAAAACACACCAACTGAAAAGGAAAATGAAGCCAGAGAAGCCATTGTTCCCTGCTCAGGCTAGCACAGCAGCTCTTAGCAGAAGTCACAGGCGGGGCCGCAGAGTCCACTCGAAATCAGTCCCAACCTTGACTTCCCAAGTAACTCAGAGAGACCTTGAGCAATCCTTGATCGATAATTTAGAGGAAGAATAAGAGAGACTAGTGCAGTGACTGCCCACCCAGAAAAGGAACACCCACAGGGATAAATAAGTCTCCCTGGGTGTCCCCCACATGTACGGCCCCAGCCAACAGAAGAAGTGTTCCTCTGTCCCCGTTAGTACAATGGAGTGCTACCAGACGGGGACCCCACTCCACACCGGAGCTGCAACAACACTGACAATGGCTAAGGGTACGTGAATTCCTATAAAGAACAAATAGATTTTAAACACAGAATCTGAGAAGACTGGAAAAAGCTCACAACAGCACAGCATTATTGCTCTGAGTTTCAGACAAGATCTTTCATTCGATGTGAAGTACGGGTCAGTCCCCTTCCTTCTCCTGACACACAAGGGATATTCATGAGACACCATTAGTGTTTCAAGTCCAAGCTTATGAAAGTACAAACTTAATTCTCAGTACTTCCAATTCAAAGACTATATGCAATATTCACCAGGAAAAAGTCCTAACTCCATAATACCACTGGAGAGAAGGAACAATAAGCTGTCAGAAAATGTTTTCCTATCACATGATCTTTATGAAATCACCGTAGTTACCACAATGAACAGTCATGCTCCCTGCTCCTAAGAAGGCACCTATCCATTATGAACTATTTTTCATCATAATTCACCACTATGTGGCATTGGTTTTAGGCATATAACCCATACACTTTTTTAAAAAACATGGTTTTTCATCACAGCTAAAAATCCGTAACTGCCTCCAACCACGGAGCAGTCAATCAGGCTACCACATATGTGGCACGGGTTGTGCACCACACAACTTGAGCAGGCACCAGTCACATGGACTGGGTGCAGTGCACAACCTGTACGCAGGTACGTACAGGCCTGGGTCAGCAGCCTCTCGCCACAGCACTTTCTGCTCACACAGTCTATTAGGCCAAACCAGTCAAGTTAGGACAGCTGCTGTGTGGTTGGAGAATCTCCAAGAAACAGCTGTACCCGGGAGAAGCAGGTGCCACCTGAGGAGTGGGAAGGGGTACAGACACACATAAAACAGGTGTCATTCTTAAATACTTGCTGGTCAGTTAAAACTCAATGGCACTTTTTTTTTAAGAGCAAAAGTTCAAAGTCAGTGTTCTGGCCAAGTTTACCTTGAATTTTGCCAGCCAAATTTACCTCCTGATGTTAACTGTTTGATCACATTAGCTGTATTTCCAACCTAAACTAACAGTGCGTTTTCATGTAGCTCGTCAAACACTTTCTAAATCTGACTGCAAAGGACAGCACAGTGATACCTGGGTGTGATACAGATCAGCCCATTCATTTGTAAAGCACTTTGGGATGAAAGGTGTCCCCTTTAAAATTAGCTACAATTGACGAAGATAAACTGAAAAAAAAAAAAAAGTGAACGGATAACTCAACTATGTTTAAAGGAAGCATTAACCATTAATCAGAAAATATATCAACAAATTATCCGACACTATTAAGTATACTATGTAAGATTCGGTTCTAGAATGAATCTACATTTTTGTGCCCATCACAGTAATTTAGTCCTTAACAGTGATACTTAAAAAGGAAAATCTTTAATAAACTCCAAAATAATTTTTTGAGATTTCACTGTGTCATCTATTGACGATGAATTGCAAGCAGAGGCTGGGGGCCCCCAAGCATCACACGGAGGCTGCTGTGTCATCTCGGAGTAGGGGTAAGCACAGCCCCGTGGAGGGGAAGGCACTTGTCTTCCAGCACGTCACAGCAGGACAGGGCAGGCCTGCCCACACGCCGGCACCTTCAGCTCTCGAGCCAGAGGCTGGAGCCTGCGAGGGCCTCGTCCGATGCCCTCCACTCGCCAGAGATGCCAGGAGTAACCTACAGCACCACAAAACTCAGAATGTACTCGAGGAGTTTTTGCCGGTTGCACTGAGGTAGAAACGTGCTGCTGAGTTCTAAAACAGACACTCTCTTTTGTTTGGTCTCTTTGAAAACCTAGAGAGAAAGATGAAATTAAAGATAAACCAAAACAAGAAGGTATTTCTGTCACCAACCCTGACCTTTGTTCTAGGCACCAAAAGGCAGTCAAAGCACATAAAACCGTACCCTGGCTTTACGTAAACGGACGTGTGGGGGCTCATGAGTAGGGTTATGGATGCAGGTGTGGTGGTTTTTTGGGTAGAGTTCAATCAGCATACTATACTTTAAAATCTGAGAATAAGTCACAAAGAGTCCCTTACAAAGGCCATTAGTGCCTCCATGGAACTCCTGTCCCGTATGACACATGGAGTACAGTACACCTGAGGAAGCTTCCAGCAATACCGGTAAAAACACAGTAACTGAAAATCATATGGCGCAATATCCCTGCCCAAAACTGTAGTAGCATGTTGAAACACACTGCCACTTGTTATATGTAAACGGTTTGGGGATGAAGGTGAAAACCAGGAAAATTCTGGAACATTCAAATAAAGCTGTACTGATGGGCCCCACTTTCAACATGTCCATCCGATCCCTCCCAATCCCCAGAAATGTGGTCATGAGCAGTCCAGCAGAAACTGCTTTTCTCAGGGCCCATGCAGGGAGCTCAAACAGACCAGGCCGGAGCGGAAAGAGAAGTTAACTCATGCTTTCCTACCATAGGCAGTGGGAACTCACCCCAATATCCTTAAACATTTTCACAGCATTCTTCACAAGGCAGTAAGTGGCACTCTCAGCTGCAGGGAAAGGATAAGACCTTGTGAAGAGCTGAGGCCCGGCAAACACGAAAACCCAACATCCACAGTAAGAATATGTGGGAGGCCCTGGGGAGGGTATGAGCAAGTCAGCAGACTGGGCCCTGCCCCTGGCAACCTGGGAGGTCTCAAAGGATTTGCTGTTTCCTTAAACCTAGTCTGTCATCTTTAAAGGCAAAAAGAGCAAGAAGAAAAGAGGGAGAGAAAGGGGGAGGGAGGGAATGAGAGAAAGGAAGAGAAGGAGAAACAGCCACAACATCCACCTTGAACGGTTTTGAGAGAAGTGAACAAGACGGTGGGTAGAAATTCTGTTCAGCTGCACAGCGAAGCACTGATGAGACCTTAATCAGCGGAGCCGGAGGGGGCACAGACCTAGAGGTCAGGAAAAAAGTGGGCCGAACCCAGGTGTGCCCATTAACTCGCTGTGCGAGCTACGATAGCTATCCAGAGAGAAATCTGGAACTATAGAGGTCTATATGGACATGGAGAGATGTCTAGAGAGAAACTGTCTCTAAATAATTATCGTTCTAAAACGTCTTGATTCCAAGCAGTTTCGGTCCTAAGCCATCACTGCATAAAAACACTGCTCCCACCCTGGTCGCGCCTCTTATCATGCAGACAGGACCGAGCAGGGGCTGGAGGTGGAGCCCCGGGAGTGCAGACTGGCACCCCCTCCCCACCGCAGAGACCACCCGCAGGGCCCACAGAGGCGCTCACAGGCGATGCTACTCCTCCTACAGGCAGCCCAGCGCACAGAGGGCACAGGTCCGTGCGTTCGAACACGCTCAGGGCAGCACGGTCACTGCGCCTCTCGAGTGCAGACACCCCAACTCTCTCTCAACAGTGGACATACACAAAATGCGGTAAATACTGATATGGGGGAACACTCTAAAGCAACGAGAATAAACAACCAACCACACGCACGGACATGCAGGACTCCCACTTAACATGTAAAGTGAAAAAAGCCACACACGAGAGTATGTAACTGCATTGTTCCGTTTCTAGATCATCCTGAAACAGACAAGAATAGGAATCTACGAAGTTAGCGGTCAGGATAATTTTGCATTTTCCGCAGTGGTCTACAGTGAGCAGATTCCTGTCATCAAGAAAGGCATAGCTTTTAAAAGGCGCAGAAGTAGCGGCAGGCCTACCATAGACGGCAACACTTCTCTCCGTTCTGGTGATCAGGTATTTGTGCAACTTCTGCAGGTACTCGGGCTCGGGCACCGGACCGCTGAAGTTGTGGATGAAGATGGCAGCGGAGCTGTAGGCCTCCAGCAAGGGCCCGAGGAGCCTCTGCAAGAAGGTGATGAACTGCTGGTGCTCCTTAGACTGGCTCACCTGGCGGTGCAAGAGCGGGGGACGAGGTCACGGAGAAGGGGGAGAACAAGCAGGCTGATGCAGCAACTTCCGCAGAGGGGGAAGCGGAGCACAGGGGAGCAGCCCACCACCCCGGGGGCGCAGGCCCTCTGCTGAAAAGCACCCTGGCTTTGAAATGGGCTCTTTATTGGAGTCACTGTTTTCTACAGTACTTGAGGTTTGCAGTCACTGAACAGCTGCCTGGAAGAGACCGGCATGCTTGAATGACAGCGCCATCACTGAACACAGCGGGTCCCCAGGCTGAAGTGTGAAAGAGGGCACGTGGCAAGACCACCAAGGTCACCTCAGTCCTCCCTAGCCCTCACTTGCCGCCACCCCCCCAGCCTTTGGCCCACTTCCTGGCACAGTGGGGCGTGACGGAAGTGTGAAGGGGTGCCGGGTGGCAGAGGGGGCTCCCACTGCCCCCATCCAAAACAGGCACGCTCAGATCAGCCCCTCTGCGGGGTGGCACCAAGGTCACTGCCCCGTCTCACCGCTGATCATACCCAAAAAGGCCAGCCGGACTTTCCAGAAGTGACACCTCCTGAGTGTGTGAGTGTGAGTGTGTGTGAGTGTGTGTGTGTGTGTGTGTGTGTGTGTGTGTGTAAATCAGGGGTGTCACAGACTAATCCACTTAAGGTATTCAGAAAAAAATGGGTCATTCACTTATAAAATTATAAATCAGAGACAATCAATCTTTTACAAAATCTAAAGCTTCTCCTATGATGGCATTTGGTTTAATCGAAGGCAAAGGGTTCGACGTATGTCATCTGGGGAGGGCTGGCGAGACTGAGTAGGACTCGGAAAGAGGCGCCGGCTGTGGCCGCTGAGGAGCGATCCCCCTGCCACCCCCATCCCACCCCCGGCCCCGGCGCTGCCTGGCCTCACTGAGGACCGAACACAGTCCTGCCTCTTCAGGGGGGAGCGCAGGTGGGGCAAACAGGTCTGCACCCGGGCATGGCGATGCGAGGGCCGGGAAGGGCCTCACTCATGACGTCCATCCTCCCGAATCTGTACTTCTGTGCCTTCCTCCACTACCTGCACCCAAACTGAGCAACCGGGGGTACCGCTCACCTCAAACACTGGAGTGTCTTTCTGAGGCAGAAAGAACCACGGCTGGTTCATGGGTCCCAGAAATGTACGTCGGCAGAAGCTCAGTTTCTAAGAGCCTCATCAACTAGGGGAACAAAAACCTCCACTCCTCCCCGTAACGTCCACCAGAGTTCTTCACCCAAGTACCTTCAGGTAGCAATCTCGCTGCTCCTCACCAAAATCGCTGTCTTCATCTTCTTCATCACTTCTCCAGGACAAAGGCTCGGGCAGCTTCTTGTCCCACTGCTGCTCGGCCAGGCCAGGACTAATATCTTCCTGGTCATCTTGCTGTGCCAAAGAGACGGCCAACAGGAAGTAAACATGCACAGGCACACGGACATTTGCGTGGCTGACGCCAGGCCGGCAGCCCCTCTCCCTGCCTCCCTACTCCTCTCTGTTAGCCGTTCACGGTGTCAACCCACCTCCGGCTCCAAACTCGGAGTCACTTGGGAGACAGTGGGGAAGGAAAGAAGGAGAGAAAGAGGTCGTGAGGGGAAGCTACCGGACAGGGCAGATAAAAATATCCTCACGTCCTCTAAAGTGGTATCCACTTTCCCAGGCCATACCCACTACACTAAATCAACAAAAATTAAAATCTCAAAAGGGAAAACTGTGTGTGCGCAAGCTATAAGCACACAGATATGAAAAACATCTCTTGGAATGAAAACTTTCAGGTGTCAGGAAGTCAAGATATGCTCTAGACAACACCAGTTATACAAAAGTAACCAAAATATTGAAAACAACTCCCAAAGATATTTACTCTCCCTATTCTTGCTTTTCTTTTCTCTTCGTGTGGACTTGACTACATACCAAATGTAATTACTGGCTAAAATAATTGGTTGTAACACTGGCTAAAATAATTGGTACAAAAGATAAGGAAGAGCAAACTAAGTAAAGGCAAATGAAGGAAAGCCGTTCTTCTTACCTCAGCCACTATGAGAATGCCATACTGGATAAACCTTCCTACTGTTTCATGGCAAATTTGGTAAAATGTCTGGCAGGGCTGAAAAGAAAAGGCATTTAAATATAAATATCACTGACCTTTTTTTTTTTTAAGATTTTTTTTTATTTGAGAGAGAAAGAAAGCACAGTGGGGGCAGGGAGGGGCAGAGAGAGGTTGAGAAGCAGGCTCCCTGATGAGCAGGGAGCCCAACACTGGGCTCGAGCCCAGGACCCTGGAATCATGACCTGAGCCAAAGGCAGATGCTTAATGGACTGAGCCACCCAGGTGCTCCACCACAGACCTTTTTATAGACAGAAAACACTGTACAAGGTAACTGCCAAATGCTTCTATATCAGCTACCTCGTTCAACTGGTTAAGTCCTAAGATTCCCAAGGTCCACCCTCTTTTTTTTTTTTTTTTAAGATTTTATTATTTATTTGACAGAGGGAGAGAGATCACAAGTAGGCAGAGAGGCAGGCAGAGGGAGAGGGGGGAGGGGGAAGCAGGCTCCCTGCTGAGCAGAGAGAGCCTGATGCCTGATGCGGGGGGCTCGATCCCAGGACCCTGAGATCATGACCTGAGCCGAAGGCAGAGGCTTAACCAACTGAGCCACCCAGGCGCTCAGAGGCCCACCCTCTTGATGAATGCACGGTCAAGGGCAATGCCCAAGAAGAGCCCTTGGTCTCTGTCTGGCAGAGCACCCAGTGTGGCACCACCAGCACGGGTGCCCGGAGCTCAGTCTCTCCCACCACTGAAGGGCAAGTCCTCAGAAGGGCTGCTCGTCAGGCCCCTACTGCCGCTGATTTCTTTTCCTTCGTAAGACAATTTCTCTGCAAATGCTACCTTACAGTAAACACTGCACTTAGCGGTGGCGGAGGTGGAAACAAATATTCAAATAATTCAAAAATGACCCAGGAAAAGGACAAGGTCAATCTTGGGAGCTCCACCCACCCATCCCACCCTGCCCCCCAAGGTTCATGCAAAACAGATTCCCCAACAGGGCGACAATATACCACATGCAAACAGCGCTGTGGGGGGCCGCACTCACAACACAAGTGTGCGTGTATGTCCCAGGGCACATTCAAATAAGTGGGAGAGAGTATTAGACTTTAAATAGAATATGAATACTATTTGTTGATGATTTTGAGGGAAAGAATCTATTGCTTAATACGTATGCCTCATTATGAATGTCTAAAAGTGCTTGAACAGAACATAAATGCCCATCGGTCCTGCTGGGCCTTAGTTTTCCTATTTGTAAAATGACAAGGGGTTAAACAGATGATTTTTAAGACTGTTTCTGGCTCCTATCTTATGGGCATGTTAATTATTTACAGGCCTCTCACCCGGTGCCTTATGTACAACAAGAGCATACTGACTTTGGACTGACTCACGGAGAAAGTTGAGCAATCTGTCCTGTTGTGCCTCACGCTACATGAAGGGTTCACTGGAGCGGTGACCCCAAGAGCAAACAAAGACAGCAAACAACATATTGGCCTGAGACTCACTGAGACTCAGGAGTAGAAGGTAAAGCTTCAGTAAAAGACCAAACACTGTCTGAGAGAAAAACAAATGTGGCTTATGTTTTCATAAAGACACTCAACAAAAAGGCAATAGGTAACACTAAAGACCGATAACTTACGAGCGATATGGTGCCTTCATTAGAGAGGAGGTAGCACAGGCTGGCGGCCTTCCGCACCAGCTGCTCCTGGCTGACCAAGCTGGGGGACGGCCCCGCAGGCCCCCCTGAACCCCTCTTGTTCAGAATGGCATACAGGCTGCAGGCTAAGGAGAGAAAAGCATCAATGAAGCCAGCCGTCTCACAGCTCCAAGAAAACTTCAGCTGCCTCAGAAAACTTGGATTACCTTAACAGATTGTGACCACATCAAAAAGAATTATCTACATTCACTGGAGAAAAATGTCAGGACAGCCCTTCAGGATTCACTCCTCAGGATTCCACGCGATCCCAACTCCATCTAACCCCTTCCTCAGGGGCTTCGGTCGCTCCAGCTCTCCCGCTCCTCTGCTCCCTCTTCATCCCCCTACACTCACTTTACTGTGTGCACTTTCTCGTCTCACTCAGATCTCCAGCTCCTGAGAACCAAACACCTTCCCTCCACTCCTCAGTATGAAGTCCAATACTAAGCAAATGGTAATTCAGTAACTACTCGTTGATTAACAAATGTAAAACAATAAGCTATCGTGGTATAGCAGATGACATTTGTATTTGAAATCTAAAACTGCAGCAACACAACCCCTCCAGTGAGGGGCTACCATCTAAATCAACAGACACCACCATGTGCTTTAGGCCCTTTCCTCTCCCGTGAAGCTACTTCAGGGCAGGCCCGTACCTATGATGGCCTCCATGATGAAGACATGGAGCACGCCATTGCTGTAGAAGTTGAGTTCAAAGACTGACGGGACAGTTGTGCTGGGGGTAATAAAAAACTCATCATTCCTGCTGGTGTGGGTGATCGTGACACAATTTCCCAGCAGCTGTATGGCGTGCATGACTACGTCTTCTGAGTTCCCTGAGAAGCCCAGGTCAAAATCACGAGCCAGGACTTCCTCCTTTATCACAAAGAAGTCCTCCACCAATGTGGAAAGATCAATGCCCTGCAGAGACAGACAGAAATGGTCTCACAAGAGTGGGAAACCCACCTCCCAAAAGGCCAAGAGGGATTTTATTTCTTGCGTTGGCTTTCCTACAGCCTGCTGTTGGCACAGAGAGCAAAAGGGCTAAAATATCAGGGCACAGGATATCAGAAAACTGGTGAAAAAGCTGGCCCTCCAGAAAGTCAAGATATTCACATTCAGAGAACGCTCCGGTCACAACACATGACAGGAGCACGTAAGCTCACACAGGGCAGAAGAAGCCATCCAAAAGTTAGAAGTGCTTATGTAGTAGCAGTAATTCCCCTCATTTTTTCTAATGATTTTAATTTATTTGAGAAAGAAAGAGAGAGACAGAGAGCACACAAGCAGGGAGGAGAAGCAGACTCTCTGCTGAGCAGGAAGCCCAGCCTGATGCGGGGACCCTGGGGTCCATCCCAGGACCCTGGGATCATGACCGAAGCCGAAGGGAGACGCTTAACTGACTGAGCCACCCAGACACACCTCATTTTAAGTATTTTAAATATTTATCTGACAACTACTTACTTCGTGCTTATATAAATATGGAATATATGTGTACATATGTAACATGTACACACACACGCACACATGAAGGCACTATGTTTGCTGTTAACATGACTGTGAATGGCACAGATGTGGTCTTTTCCATCCCAGGACTCAGACAAGGGCATGAAGGGAACATGGCCCTAAATACAAGTCAAAGAGCTGCCATCAGCTGTCAGAACACTTAGTGCACATCAATGCAATATGCCTTATTTACGTGAACTATGTGACTCAAAGAAGGTCCTACTGTCGTCTATGTGACGCGGACTCGGAGTTTTTCACGCAGATTCCTCCATCAGATCTGTAAGCTCCCATGGGCAGGGTGCTTCGCTTCCTTTACTGCTTATCTCCAAAGCAGCAGCCAGGACTGGGCCGTGTCCACGTGGGAACAAGCTCCTGAACGGCTGACATTCGCACGCTTCCCCCTTGACTGCAGGGGACACGGCAGACGTACCTGCCGGTGTCTGTAGAGGAGCAGGCAGGCCACGATGTGTGTGGACATGATGGCACAAGACTTGCTAGCAGCTGGAAGGCAAACACAGAACTTTAGGTTCCCTTTTTTGAATACAGCAGAAAGTCTCCCGAAGTACCAAAATCTTAAATAGGAGTCTTTACAACCATAAATGCTGCTGCATCTACCGCATTTCCTGTAACTGGAATTTACGGAAGGGCAATGACAACAGATCCTCAGCAGAGATCCTAGCATCGTGTGACAGTATCCAGCCTAAGGCAGCTCCACTTTCCAAACAGGCCAGTGGAATTCAGTTACTGAATGGCCAAGAGACACCTTCCTGGAAATACCAAGACCCAACGTAGAAGCCTGTTCTGGCGGTTCTGTGAGGCCTCCCACTTCTCCTAGTTTCGTGCTTCTGGACTTGCTTCTGGCTCCAGGCTCTGGCCGCACCCCTACTGCTCTCTTCTGTGGGTAGAGTCCCCATCACCCTAAAACAGAGGTGCCACGGGAGAAAGGGTAGTCGATCTGAAGGCAGAAAATCTGCTCAAATCTAATTTCTACACTGCCTAATTTCATAACTTGGAGGAAATGACTTCAATCCCCATGCCGCAGCTTCCTCACTGATAAGATGAAAATGCTGCCTCATTCACTGGGCCGAGGGGGAAACGACCAGGTCCGAGATATGGAGGGAGAGGACAGAAACATGTCTGAGAATTACTGTAGTCCATAACCCAATACTCGAATTTGTAGAAAATTATAATTATATAAATCAAATATGAGAACATCTATGGAATAATCTGAAATAAACACATCGTGTGTGAATTTTCTGAGATGATAATGAATTCATGAATATTTCACTCACATTGAGTGCTGTCTCTAGTGTTTAAAAAATGAAAAAAGGACCAAGTTCCATATTCATAGCCATTAAATAGAATATTTATAAAAAGTTTTTTTAAAAACATGAATAAATATTTATAAATGGAAAACAGTGCAATACAAAACCATAAAAAAATATTTTGAGAGACTAGACAGCCACATCCCTGGTTATCTGGGTAGAGAGACACAAATAGATGTGCTTTTAAGAAAGAATCCCCTGCCCTCGCATGAAGCAGGACTAGGAGCAGCTGGAGCGGCAGGAGCCAGAGGAGGTGAGGAAGTGCCCACGTGGCATCACCAGGAGGTGCTGAGAGTCTGGCCAGCCTGCGAGTGAGGTGCAGGGAACAGCAAGGAGAGCCTACCTGGGCTGTGCACCAAGGGGCCAGCCACTGCCACAACCACGGGATTTTGAAGCAGATTCTACCACATGACACATGCTGGCACTTGGGACTCAGAGAAAGCTAATTCTGCACCCAGCTCACTCTGGCTCACTTCCGCCTGAATTACTCACGCACAGCTACGCCACCCAGACGAGCGTGAGCTCAGGCAGAACTGCCCATTCTTCCATGTGCATTTCCACAACTAAAGTGAAGCTTTACACATACATAACAGCCCCTCAGTATTTGCTGGATAAAAATAATCACGGGGTCAGCAGGAAAAAGGGCACGCAACTATAAACCTAGATGCCACACCACTCCTTAGTTCAAAGAAACAAATCCATGAACAAAAGAGGCAATAAATCATTCTGACAGGACTGGTTTTTTTTGATTTTTGTTTTTTTTTTTTAAAGCATTAGACTGACCCTATGCGCAGCTACAAATTCTCAGGCACCATGTGTGAAGTTTCACTCGATTACTTCAAATCACCCCCGGATCACCTTCTAACAACCTCCCATCGCCACCTGTGTAGTAGGTCATGGCACCAGAAGTAGAAGCTAACTCCAGCAGATTCCAAACCCAAGATGCTGTGCCCTGCACTGTGCTGAATCTGAGCTGCAGAATTAAAGGCTTTGGTGTTGTACTTACTGAAGAGAATGTGCTCAGCCAGATTTGCAATCAGTCTTCTTCGGAAGGATTCATCTGTTACATTTCTGGATTCATTCATGGATGTGTCTGCACCTTCGTCGGCAGCATCACTGGGTCTGAAAAGATTTTTTTTAATTAGATTCTACAAACACACTCTTTTAGAAACAAACTATCTAGAACTAAGGTATAAATGTCTTTTTTTTTAAAGATTTTATTTATTTATTTGACAGAGAGAGAGATCACAAGTAGGCAGAGAGGCAGGCAGAGAGAGAGGAGGAAGCAGGCTCCCTGCCGAGCAGACAGCCCAATGCGGGCCTCGATCCCAGCACACTGAGACCATGACCCGAGCCAAAGACAGAGGCTTTAACCCACTGAGCCACCCAGGCGCCCTAAGGTATAAATGTCTTAAATACTTTCAATTACTACGTATTCTAAATGTAAACCACAAATAGATTATTTTGATGCACTGTTTTCCTTCACGATACACCTTATTATATTTAATACACTCGCCTGACCAAAAGATTCTATTGAGTTATGACCAAATAATCTATTGGTACATCACCTCCAAAAATCCACTGGCTGAAAAAACTGCATAAAGCAAGATACCTCAATTTAAAACATTTCTAAAAATCTGACACCTGACATTAGGGGAGGAGCTTAATATTTAATTTCTCTAAGTTACAATTCAACTCGAATTCTGGAAAACATACACGGGATAACTCTTTTATATGCTACACTTAAGTACAATTCGCACAACCTAAGCTACTACCAACAGGAATTCAGTTCCAACACTCAAAAGCATAAATCAAATAAGAACTCCTACCTGATTCATACAATCAAAAAGATGTCATAACGCAAATAATCAAAAACCTCCAGACGAATATGAAAATGTGTCACTTCATTATCTTCTAACAGACCAAGAGAAAAGTTACCCAAAGTGAGGAAGTGAAAATGAGAAGGTACACATTGTTTACAAACATAACCTATTTTTCTCTGCAATGCCAGAAATAACAAATATTTGACAGTGTAGTTAGGATAAAAAATTTCCACAAATCTTACCTTACAGGAAGTATAGCTGGTAACAATGCTTGCTCCAGAGAGAGCGGAGCAGATACAGGTTTCTGACTTTGGCTTTCTAAATATTCCTGGGGAGGGTGGACAGGAGGGGGAACACAACACAATCATTAGCTCTCCCTGTCTTGTTTACATAAACATATATAAAATGGAATTCAATCTTCAAAAAGTTAAAAGGGAATACTTTATAAAACAAGCCATGCTATAGAGCAGGAGAAGTACTTTCTATATCCTAAACTACCTTCAGAAGTGCAGGACGACTTCTGGAATTTTGGCAAGCATGAAATCTAAGGACTGATGATACAAAAGATGAGACAATGATGTTTAAGCAAAATTATGTATTTTTTTAAATTCTTTTAAGTTTTTAATTTTTTTTTTAACCAGGCTCCACGCCCAACGTGGGGCTTGAACTCATGACCCCAATATCAAGAGCTGCATGCTCTACCAACTGAACCAATCGGGCACCCCTTGAGCAAAATTATTTAAAAGTTAAAGGAAAACACTTAACTTTTCTCACATCGACACAAAATTATCTGATATTCACAATATTATTAGTAGTAATAAGCAACAAAATTATGCTTTTTAAAGGCAATCTGACAACCTGAGGGTCACGTAATATTCAAAAGAACCTCAATCCAAAAGCAAACCATAGCAACATAGAAAAGCTGTGCAATAGTTTTGAAAAAGATAAAGTGGTTAGAAATGACAAGGCTCCTAGAAGTGGAAAGCATGTAAGGCCAGAAAGCGTTTGGCATGGCAGTTAGGATCTTAAAAGTAAAACTAAGAACGGAACAAAAGGAAAAGTAGCACCTCTGCTCCTTATCCCTGGGCTCCTGATTCCCTTACTCATCCTTCTCCTTCTCCTTCCCAAATTTGAAAATCTTAGGAATTCAAAACTGCCAGGATCTCAAGGACCCCCCCCCAGAGCCAGTCTTCTGCACAAGAATGGCACTCTCCCTTTGAATGCGTGTGTGCTGGATTCCACTCAGGAGAACATCATCCTAGACTGTCAATTTTAGCCAGATTTTAGGGGGAGGTTTTGGAAAATTCCCTCTAAAAGCAATTTTAAAATATAAAAAACCAACATTTATCATAAAGCAATATGCAGAATTCTATGAACTAAAAAAGAAACAACAGTAACAAATGTTGACCCTGGCATCCCCCAAAGATAGACATTTACTGTCCTCTGTCAATAGGCCTGCTTTGGTAGGAAAGTTTAGGAAACGCCATTCTTGACACAGTCTTCATTTTACAAGAAACTGAGGTCACGTGGAGAGGAGGCAGCAGAGGCAGGGCCAGAGCCCACATCTTCCGACACAGAGCTCGCCAATGTTTTAACACTGCTTCGTTCCAACAGATACCCACCTTTAAGGAAAATGGTTGTGCAAAATCCACTCTGACACATCCATAGTTTTTTCGTAACATTCTGATAACTCCTCTAGCTACGCTCCAAAGGCTCTCATTCTTCTTAGGTTTTCCCTAAATTCCAATTTTGAAAGAAGAGCATGGTGAGAAAGAAAGCTAGCAGGTATTTTGTTATCCAAAAAATGCCATTTATTTATTTGAGAAAGAGAGCATGTGTGGGGAATGGGGTACAGAGGGAGAGAGAATCTCCAGCACAATCCCCACCAAGTGCAGAGCCTGATGCAGGGCTCAGTCCCACCACCCTGAGATCATGACCCGAGCCAAAACCGAGACCTGGATGCTTAACTGACTGAGCCACCCAGGCACCCGCCTTTTATTTTTTTAATGGAAACTGGAGGTTTGTATAAGGAACAACACGAAATAAAGGACAACACTAAATAAAGAAGAAAAGTAAGTATTCATTGACTGAGACCTGTCATAAAACGTTTAGCATGCAAAGATGCTAAAAGACGTAATCCTTTTATTGGGAGAGGCAGTTTAGTCAATGAAAACCAGAACACTTAACACTAATTCACTTAGTACACTGTTTACGCCATTCACAAAAACACCACTGCAAACTATGGTACTGGCACAAAAATAGACACGTAGATCAATGGAACAGAAAGTCCAGAAATAAACCCACAATTACTTGGTCAATTACTCTTCAACAAAGGAGGCAAGAACATGCAGTGGGAAAAAGACTGCCTCTTCAACAAATGGTGAAGGGAAAACTGGACAGCTACATGCAAAAGAAGGAAACTGCACCACTTACAGCAAACACAAAAATAAACTCAAAATGGATTAAAGACCTAAAAGTGACACCTCAAACCATAAAAATCCTTGAAGGGAACACAGGCAGTAATTTCTCTGATGCTGGCCACAGCAACATTTTTCTAGATAGGTCTCAAGACAAGGGAAATAAAAGCAAAAATAAACTATTAAGACTCCACAAAAATGAAAAGTTTCTGCATAGCAAAGGAAACATTCAACAAAACTAAAAGACAACCTACTGCACAGGAGAAGATATCTGCAAAGAACATATGCAATAAAAAGGATAAAGAGTTAGTATTTAAAACACATAAAGAACTTAAACTACTCAACACCAAAAAACCAAATAATCCAATTAAAAATGGGCAGGGGTCCCTGGGTGGTACAGTCAGCTGGCCATCTGACTTGGTTTCGGCTCAGGTCATGATCTTGGGGTCATGAGATCAAGCCCCACATTGGGGTCCATGCGCAGTACAGCATCTGCTTGAGATTCTCCCTCTCCCTCTGTCCCTTCCCACCCCCCTTCCATGCACCTTCTTGCTCTCAAATAAATTAATAAATAAATCTTTCTAAAAAACGGGCAGAAGACATGAACACATAGCTCTCCAAAGAAGACATACAGATGCCAACAGACACATCATCAGGGAAATGCAATTAGCAATGCAAACTACAATGAGATATCACACCTGTCAGAATGGCTAGCATCAAAAACACAAGAAACAAGGGTTTCAAAGATGTGGAGAAAAAGGAACTGTCTTGCACAGCTGGTGGGAATGCAAACTGGTGCAGCCACTGTAGGAAACAGCATGGAGTTTCCTCAAAAAATTAAACATGGAACTACCCTACAATCCCACAAATGGTGGGATAATAATAAGTGGGTATTGAAATATTAGTATTAATTATTAATAATACACTACTGGGTATTTACCCCAAAAATACAAAAACACTAATTCAAAGGGATACGTACACCCCATGTTTACTGCAGCATCATTTACACCAGCCAAAGTATGGAAGCAGCCCCAGTATCTACCGACATATGAATGGGTAAAGAAGATGTGCAGGAAAATGCCACGTTAGCACTACCAATCAGACGGACACAAGAGATGGAAGCTACTCACCACGCGCACTCAACCATGCTTCCTACAGTGCTTTAAATAGTAGCAGAAAAATTCCTAATTGATTCCAAAAGCCCGTATCTAAAAGCAAAAGACTTGAAAGTGAAGAAGACGTTTGGGAAGGCAGTGGTCTTACCAGCTGTTCGCCATTGTAGTGACCTTCAATAATACGATCATAGGAGATTCCAACAGGTATTATCAAGATGTCTGGGATGGTATTAGTAGACAGAGTATCTACCACAACTGACAAAAGTCCTGCCCGAGCACAGGAGGTTTTTCCACTCCTAGAGCGTGTGCCTTCCAGAAAAATCTCTAAGAACTGCTGCTGTTGAAGTAGTTCGACTATATGCTGGAACACAAGGAGAACGTAAACCATGAATTCAAGACTGCCCTACTTACAGTAAGCTGGAATTCAAGACCTCCCAACTTAGAATAAGCTCAGTAAAGTTAAATCTTAAACAAAAACCTGTTAACTTCACTACTGACAAAATATTTTACTCACATGAATAATAGCAAGTCAGCTCCTCCAATGCTGTATTTTGGTGATAACGGAAATCATCATCAACCCCATACCCAAACTATAACCACTTAAATAATTACGTAGACAACAATTTTTTTTTAAAATCTCAATCAAGTCTGTTTTTCCTTCTACTGTTATAACTACTATAAGGGCTTTAAGGATGATGAGAGGGCAAACATACCCCATGGAGCAAAGCTCTGTAGAGAATATCCTTCCGTCCATCTGGTGCTTCATCTAGCCTCCGTCGTATGAAAAAGCCCCCAAGCTTATGGATCAAGGTACTATAAATTGAAGGATTCATTATTTACTTATTAAAAAAAAAAAGTAAGAATACTCAAATTCCAAGTTACTTCAAAACATATGCCATAGGAATATAAACCACGTGTTGTTTGAGCTGCTGACAGTAAAAATGTCGCTGTTTCTCCATTCTCCATGTTATTGACATGTTTCAGTCATTTGCATCATTCATCAGCCTTTAGAACATCACTTTATGCACCGAAGCACTACTAACGTCTGTTCCAAACCAAGAGGAGTTTGTACAATATATTACCCTGCAAAGGTGGGGTTACAGATTTTAAGAGGATGATGAAATACTGCTAAATTTTAAAACCATCAAGGATCTCAGGAAATTGACTGTTAGACATCCTGAGATCTGCCTTTGGCACATTTACTACAAAATGAATGTGATGTTACAGAAAAGGTCTTTTGGGGAAATTTGCTCAAGAAAGTACTGCCTAGAGAGTGTCCCTGTGAGACAAGGGTAATTTTATCAAACTAAAACCAAGCATAACCATTTTCCCAAAACATGAAACAAAAATGTGCTTCATGTACACTTACACGGGGATAAAATGATTCTTTTTTCAACCCTATGTTTCTTTCTACGACACTGATGGATTTTGATATTGAGAAGGAATTTTGTAATACTTGAGGCAAACTTTCCAACCTCAGAGCCTCCTCTTATTCTTTTCAAATAGAGTGATATTAATATCAATATATATTTTCATTATCTTCTATCACCTTCTAAGAGCAAAACTACAGAAAAGTTCATAATGAATGAGAGGAACCTCCCACAGAAACAACTCACTCTGAGAAATGGTTTGTGAGTGGGCAGACTGGCATGCAACCAAAGAAAGCTGCCAACAAACAGGCCAGGTCATCGACTGTCACGTCTGAAGGCAGGATGAGCTAAGCAATGACTGGCACAGAGTTCATTAAAAGGAAAGGTGGATTATGAGAAATTATCAATTTTTAACACCCATTTCAATGAGATCCTTCCAGGAGCACTTGTAAGCTGAGAACCTGGAGGGTTCAGGAGTTACTCTGATGACAAGAAAGGCAAATCATTATGGGGCAGGGCCTCCCTAAAGCCCGAAAGGGACAGTCCTCTTGGCTCTAAGTCTATGCCTACTCCCGACTTGCTGGTGACTTTCTAATGCAACTTCCCAGTTTCTCCAGTACTGCGAAGAGGCCCCCAGGAGAGTAAACACAGTTATTCTAGTCCCTAGAGAAGCATGTCTGCCCCATAGGGGTATATCACATTGCATTAGAGCTGTTTGTCTACATTCCCCAGTAGGTTATGAGCTATTTGAAGACAAGAACTATGTAACCACTTCACTCTTGCCAGAAGCATAGCTGGGTAAGAATCAGCTGACTACATGAATGAATGGCTTCCCTTCAGCCTTTCCCATGAGTCTGGTGAGCCACAGAACTGTGAGCCAATGGATCGGGAAGGAGCTCCTTAAAGAGTGAGGCTGAGGATCAGACTTCAAGGCTCACAGAGGTAATCATGGCCACTGTGTGAGACCTTACGTGCACACCCGCCCGTCCACCTGCCCTCCAGTTACTGTAAATCCATCCTCCTCATACTCTCTACCGCTCAGAACTGACGTCACAGATGCTCTGTGCTTTGAAATTTGAACCTTCAATGTCCCCAACCAACTAAATCTACGCCTCGCCCATTCCCCATTGGTGATCAGTTCCACTATCTACCTGGTTCCCTGGTGGTAAATATCTGGGAGTCTTCCTCCTGCATCTCCCCCATCTCTGGACTAGCATTTCGTCTTATAAATTCACCTTACTAAATACTTTTCCACTCTATGCCTTCCACACCAAGAGCACCACTACAAATTTTAATTTAAGTCTTCATTATCTTTTGCCTGAACTACTGTAATAGAGTCAGAATTCCTCTAACACCCTCCAATGCAGAATGACTTTTCAAAATGCAAATCTGACCACTTTTCAACTACAGGATACACTCTAAACTCTCGGCTTAAAAACTGTTCTGATCCAACTCTTACTCTCTATGACCCACTTCTGGCATCTGACCCTTCCCACTGCATCTGGCATTCTAACCCTATGGAACTGTCTGCTGTTTACTGACTATACCATGCATTTGAACCTCTCAGCCTCTTACCTACTATTTCCTCTAAAAGAAATGCACTGCATTCTCCTGAAAACCTCTGAAATACACTTTTTTGTGTCACATTATAATTGTTACGTGTTTCCAGTGCTACTAAATTATCAGGTCAAAGTTAACAGTATGGTTCTTCTTACTTACTTTACTCCACCACCATGACCCAAATCCCCACCCTCACCTTCCCTATTGCCAAGCCCGACAGAGTAATTTGCTACCTCGTCTTTCTAATTGCCTTTTAGCCATTTGATAAATACTGCCCATGAAGTTGAGGTATTCACAGTTCACCAAGTAGCCCTCATAAAACATAAAAATAACGGTGATAGTCTTAGTGCTTTTTTGTACCTTTCAGATTTTCACAATGAACGTGCATTACTTTTACAATGAAAGCAAAAAGCTAATGTCATCTTTACAATATGTTTCAAAATATATAATGAAAACACCAAAAATTCAAAATATGATCTTTTCCATACCTTAAATTTCAAAATAAGCTGGTCTTACCTGAAGATGGGAAGGTTAAGATTGTTGCCTGAAGCAATGTACGGTGCTTTGATGTTATGGCAGAAGAGAATGAAGGTGAGCAGGAGATAGTCAATATGTGATCTGTGAACTGGTAGAAATATAAGTGGCAAATTCATCTAGTAAAAGAAAAAATGCCAAATTTAAAATTCAAATGTGAACTTCGATCACATTTTGCACCTTCATATTTGGTCAGAATCACTCAAACACTGGCTGATCAGTGACTCATTCTTTAAAAACATTTTCCAGTAACATGAACTTCTTCCAATTTAACACTTTCTTCGCTGAAAACAACCACCACCACAATAAAGGAAGAAAAAAAAAAGAGTTGGGGAACAGAGAATTCACGTAGCCTTTATGTATCTTCTGAGGGGCAGCCCTGACAGTCAAGCCTGGTTTGGCTTAAAATCCTGGGCAGTCACTTACTAGCCATGACTGGGAAATCTTAATCTATCTGTGCTTTTATTTCTTCATTTATAAATACCAATTGTTCTAGCTCATTTCAGAGTTACTGCGAGGTAACTTACAAAAGGAATCCAGCACATTACTGCGGGGCCCTCCTTTACTCAGCCCTCCCCAGATGCACAGCTACTGTGCTCCTGTCACATGGGGGAAAGCTTCCAAATGGGCTGGACACACACGGGACCCCAGAGAACATTTCCACACAAAAGAACTCTAAAATCACTCCATGAACATGGGGACAACAGAATGACAGGTCACACAAATTCTTGCCTCGGTTGCAGCTTTAACCATCTCCAGCTGGCCTTTGTGAATCTGAATATTCCAAAAGAAGCTGTTGAACAGTTTGAGCAACACCCATCCTGTCAATCTAAAAGAAGGTTAAAAAAAAAATTTTAATGCATATACATACATTCAGAGAGAGCTGACTTTTGTCCACTTAAGTTTCTGAACCTACAACCTAAAAGTGCTTGTAAGTGACTTAGTGTGTGTGTGTATGTCTGTGTATCTGAACTACTGGATTAAAGAGCTGACTTTTACATGCATCCTTAAGATACATGCATTTTTTTTTAAGATTTTATTTATTTATTTGTCAGACAGAGAGAGATCACAGATAGGCAGAGAGGCAGGCGGAGAGAGAGAGAGAGGAGGAAGCAGGCTCCCCACCGAGCAGGGAGCCCGATGCGGGGCTTGATCCCAGGACCCTGAGATCATGACCTGAGCCGAAGGCAGAGGCTTTAACCCACTGAGCCATCCAGGTGCCCCAAGATACATGTATTTATTACAGACTAAAATCCTACTTTCCACTCAAATAGCACACTTTACACTTCAGAAGCAAACCAACAACCGAATATTTAGGTGAGCAGAAAGCAGTATAAAACCACTCCCTTTAAAACTCAATATGTGAAACCTAGCTCACAAGTCTAGAGAGATGTCAGCAGTCATATAATGGCTGCTATCAATAAACAAAGATTAAAGCACCTTAAAGCCTCCCACGGGGCTTACTTCCCATGGACACTGAACAAGAATATAAAAAGGAGTTTTGAGCGCCTGGGTGGCTCAGTCAGTTAAGTGTCTGCCTTCAGCTCAGGTCATGATCCCAGGGTCCTGGGATCGAGTCCCGCACTGGGCTCCCTGCTCAGTGGGGAGTCTGCTTCTCCCTCTACTCTTCCCCACTTCTCGTGATCTCTTTCTCTCTCAAATAAATAAAATCTTAAAAATAAAATAAAATAAAAAGGAGTTTTAACATCAGAATCTGTCCAAACTTCCTTTGGACCAAAACCATTGTGCCAGGAAAGTCCAATGGTTCAGTCCATGTTTGCTCAAAACAGGATGGTTATCACTGAAAGTTTTTTGCTTTGCCTTTTAATACCTGATCATTGTTGGTGAGATAGTGGCAACCATTTCTTGAAGGATCTTTTTGGCTTTCTTTTTCACTTTATTGATGGCTTTTGATTGCTGCTGAGCAGAACCATCAGGGTTTAATTCAGCAGCCACTTCTGCAATTGCCTCTTGTACTCTGGAAAACAGAAAGACAATTTAACTGACTCTATGCTACATTCTGCATTCATTTTCTAAATCATAGCTATAAATCACAAAACAAAGTATATTTTCTTAATATGTGATTAACATGAAAATAAGCTCATGTTAGATATGTTTTGTTTGGCTGCCTAATAAACATTAGGGATATTATATTCCTAAATCAGTGAATCCCTGAGGAATCTGGAGGGCAGCTTTAAGAATTTAACTCAAATTCATTGGGTAACAGCTACGTGAATTTGAATGTTTCAGGTATTCTCCTGGAGATACAAAGTTACACTCTAGCGGAGGGGAGAGAAAGAAAGATTACCCCTTTAGGCATATAACTCAGAGATATCCAAAGCCCACTGCCAAAGTAACGTGTGATTTTTCTTTTAAGGACCTAATGTATTAGTCATTTATATGGGAACTTTATTAGTAGAACAATATGTAAAACTCTCTAGGAGGGATCAAAGAGGGGCATAAATATTTACAAGTGTTTTCCATATCAACCCAGTAATTTAAGGGAGGCACAGCTCAAGATTAAACCACCACAGAGCAATAAGCGGTGAAGTAAGAGGTAAGATTTAATCCAGTTTTATAAATTTTCCATGTGACTTAGGGAAGAACACATGAGGCTAAACCTCCTTAAATCACTTAATATCCTAGTTACTAGTCAAAACATCTGGATGGAATGCAACATACTTGAAGGTTTTTACCTAGAAAATAGAATATACAATAACCCAAAGGGGTTTCAAATAATTACATTTTCTCCTCTGTTGCTACTGACTTTAGACTGGCACACAGCAAAACCCCACATAGCTCCCTACGTCATTTATACGAAAGACAAATTCCATAGGACACTGATGCACCCTAGGCCTATTCCTTTAATACCTTTATTTCAATCTGGCCAGGAATGTTTTTACAAGTCATTGAGAAGATGATTAAATCTCCATTATCAACTATTTATTCATTCATTCAGTAAATATTTATTGAGTACCTACTATGTGCCACCACTATTCAGGCCTCAACAACCACACTACAGGGCTTCCATTTCTAAGCAGTCTTTCAAACCACTCTGGCCTTTGGCTCCCCAAATCCAGGTAGATGTCTACCATGGCAACACCAATGAGGTCGATCAGAGACTGATCTTCGTGCCAACTCCCACAGTCTAATGCCTAAACTTGAGAATGATTTATTTCCCCACTCCGTCTGAGTTCAAGTCAGCCCCTCCCACTTATAAGCAAGCTCTTCTGAGCGCAAGGGCAGAATCTTATTCTCTTAACATTTCCAGGGGCACCTGGGTGGCTCAGTCAGTTGGGCAGCTGCCTTTGGCTCAGGTCATGATCCCAGTGTTCTGGGATCAAGTCCCATGTCAGGTTCCTTGCTCAGCGGGGAGCCTGCTTCTTCCCTGCCTGCTGCTCCCCCTGTTTATGCTTGCTCTCTCCCTCTCTCTCTGTCAAATAAATAAATAAACTCTTATTAAAAAAAAATTCTAATAAGGATTTCCTAGCACAAGAATTTGTGCCTAGGTACTCAATAACTTTTTGACAGAAATATCAAATATGTTTCTCTTTTGGCTCTAATGACCGGAAACACAATGTCCCAAACATTCATATTATAGAAAACTTAACGGAGAACTGGAAATATGTGCATTTCTGAATTCCAACTTAACCCTTCACATATTATAAGCCCATTCGATTGTTAATCCATAAAACAAGATTGCTATTCCCAAAACCACCTGTTCTCCTACCTTTCCTTGCATTCCTTTGGAGTTTAACATTTAACATTTGGAAATGGAAATCCTCTTGAGCCAGATTCCCAGAGAAACTAAAGGTTAATAAAGGAAGGCAATTCCTACCCTACTCCCCCTCCCACCCCACCCCCATCCCTGCTTCTTCCCTTTATAACAGCATTCCCACCCTTACCGAGTGCTGTTCAGTACATTTTCTGCCACATTGGTGGCAAACATGCCTTTATGGACATCTCGCTCTTGAATAAAAAGCACATAAGAAAGACGTCTTGCAAGCCATCCTCGGTGCCTGCAACGTGAAAAAGACTTAGCAGAGAAGTAGTCTAGGAACATCTAAAACAAATTGCTTGACTCGTACAGAAGTTTCCCTGCTGTAAAAACAAAGCCTTGTTTCATCTATTCCTGAAATTTGGTGTTCTCCTATAGCGAATTCTCCTCAGTAGTTCAGAATGATCTATGCAGACAATTTTATTCCTGATTTCTTTCATGTACTCTCAACTAAAATTTAAACTTGGAATTTGTGTACTAAAATGCTTGAATGGTGTTACTCTGCCAAATAATAAACCAAATATAAAGGCAAAAGAAATAAAATGTCTTACTTTATTAATACATTTTTTAAAAGCAAGTATGTTGAATGCTATATATATATATATATATATATATATATATATATAAAACTTATAGATATGAAGTATAAAGAGATAATTCGGAAGTCTTTTCTACATGAAGGGCTAATTTTTTTATTAAAGGTAATTTTTTTTAATCTAAGGTAATCACTGACTCTCATATTGAATTGACAAAGCTGATTAGTTGAGAGAAGTCAAGGATAACTAAATTATGGTCTAAATGTTTGTACACTGGGCTTCTGAAGTCAAAAGTTCTTATATTCCCCCCCCCAACATTTAACATATCTAAGGGATAGGACATATTCCATTAGTTTTGATAACTATGTTATTTATATGGGGGCTTGGGGACAGACACCTCAGAATAACAATGTTATAAACCTTGATATGCAATGATTTGAGACCATTTCTAATGACTATGTAATGCCTCATTATCATTTCGCCCATACAGTCATTCAAATGGACAGATTTCAAATACAAATTCACAAATTCTGAAAAGCCCTCAGTTAAGGAAAAAGTAACTGGGGGAAGAACCATTGATGAATCACTCATTCCCTCATCTCTTTTCCTGACATTCTCTTTTTCTACCTCCTTTCCTTTGTCTCAATTCTCTGCAAATTTGACCCACTATGTTAAACGTTTAATTCTAAATTCTTCCTTGAGTGAACACTTTCACAATTGTTACTGGAATGTGCAAAGTCCCAGCTCTCGTTGAAATCCTTTTGCAGTGGACTGAAAGCTGTGTGTGTGTGTATCAAAGTGTCTAGGCTTTGCTTCATGTGACACACTGAGAAGCAAAGTAGCCAGCTCAGCTACACAGGGCAGCTCATCACACGGACCGGTTTCAGATCACCTCGTCAGTACAGTGCAGGCTTTGTTTTCCTAGCTGCCTTCAACTAGGAACAACAAATGGACCCTGTGGCTTTATCCATAAAATGGCGACTTACATAAACAAGAAGAGACTCTGTGAGATCCCTTTTCTTAGGCTCCTAAGTCAAAAAGGGGGGGAGGGAATCAGGGGGCCAGAATTTCTCCTCTGTCCTTTAAATTTAAGACAGAGATGGGTAGCATGGGAATGGGAAAAAATAAGTCCTTTGACTTTGGTTCTATAAAAAAAAAAAAAACTTTTATATGCAGGTATTGTCATGCTCACTTATGATCTTGTCACCAAAATATGATCAGTAACATCAGAAAGCCTTCAAATTTAAGTATTTGACTTCTTGGATCAATTTTCACAGAATTTCAAACAAGTCTCAGCACCTGAACCTACTGCTGACCTATTCCAGGCATTTACTCTTAGAATTAATTATAAGGACGGGCAGTATTTTTGGCTGCCATTCTCTCCTGCCTCATAGACATTCACACAACCTCCCCACCCCCCTCCCTTATCCCGTAGCCTAGATTCACATAAAACAAAGCCTCTTTTCTCTCACTGAGATGCCTAACAGCCCATTCCCAAGTGCCTGACATCTGGAAGAATTCTAAAGAAAGCTTTCAACTAGTAATAAAATGAAAAAACATTTGCTCTATATAGCGACACATCTTGTAAAACTCCACAAATTAGGCTGATTTCAATTTTTAAGCATAAAATAATAATAGAGCATAAGACATTCGAACTTACCCTTTCCTCAGACAAATTTTTATCATGTTTTGGCACACTTCAGATATAAAATCAATATGCAAATAAAAAGAGAAAGCTATAAGTGATATCTACACTCTCGTGAAATAGTTACTATATAATTACATCATGGTAATAGTAACTGGTCTCAGGGGGCTGCGCTGCTTCTGATTTTTAGATAAGGCCTCTTGGGTCAGAAGCTCAATTCTACTAATCTCAAAAAGATGAAGAAAATCCTTAGAGTATATCCAATGATTATTATAGTTTTTCTTTTGAGATGTATTAGAAATAAAAGAAATTTCTTTTTACCTTGTGTGTGTTTCATTGATATAAATAACATTCCGCAAACCCAAAGATGGGATACTGGAGTTGAAAAATTTATCCTACATGAAACAAAATAAATGTAGACATAAGCATACAACTGGATAGCTGGTGAAGAGCTCACATTACTACTTCTTGATAACTTTTATAAGTAAAAAGTTAAGCATTGCTTCAAAAATCTAAGTGATGAAAAAAATTGTGTTTTATTGAAAAGTACTTTTTAGTCTTCAAAGGTCAAAAACTCAGAATTAAGGCTTATGACCTTGCAAAGGAAATTGTGCCTCCCTTTCCTGCCTCACTCCCTACCTCCAACCCAAAAGAGTTGAAGCTACTGAGAGCTTATTAAATCATTGACAGGAATACTGGAGATTTCAGTGTTCCCCAAATGCAAAAATAACTTGCTAAATACCATGTAGTTATCATTAGGTTATTAAATCAGGCAATAATCTTGACACAATAATTATTATTCCATTTTACACATAGGAAAATTGAGGCTGAGGGAGGTTTTAATATTCAGATCTACATCTTGCTCAAAAGAGTACTGTCTTTATTTCTCTAAAACCACTGTTT
This sequence comes from Ailurus styani, assembly GCA_002007465.1. Taxonomy (NCBI): domain Eukaryota; kingdom Metazoa; phylum Chordata; class Mammalia; order Carnivora; family Ailuridae; genus Ailurus; species Ailurus styani. The sequence goes on along the minus strand of LNAC01000201.1, from coordinate 132,072 downwards.
ACCTAGTTGGAAAACGTATGGCCAAAGGTCACTCCCTTTACAGGAAACTTTAAAGGATAACTCAGGGATAGTTCTGGAAAGAGAAAGTCTGTAGCTTTATCAGTGAGGACAGAAAGGTGAACATTCCACAAATAAATCCTGGGAAAGCATAACGTACCTTCAATAGAAGATATAAAAATATTTATGTGGAATCTCTTTAAAGATAAGGAAAACAGGATATCAGAGAAAGGGAAAGGGTAGCAAATATCAAAAAATTACTATGAAAGCACTGTTTAAAATTATTTTAAATAAACATGCCATGGAAGAACTTTAAGATCAAGTTCAACTCCATCAGGTACTGTATTTAAGCAAAACTCAATTATTTACTATGCAACTCATCTATGCCCACCCAAAACACCCCTTCTACCACCACTACCACCAAATAACTTCCTATATTCTCTCCTGATTGAAGAACACGTTAGAGTCAGGACGCCTGGATGGCTCAGTTGGTTGAGCTTCAGACTCTTGGTTTCAGCTTGGGTCGTGATCGCAGGGTCCTGAGATAAAGCCTCATTGGGAATCTGGTTGGGACTTTCTCTCCCTTTCCTTCTGCCCCTCCCCCATGCTCGTGTGTGTGTGTGTGTGTGTGTGTGTGTGTGTGTGTGTGTGTGTACGCACGCGCACACGCATCTCTCTCTCTAAAATAAATAAGTCTTCTAAAAAAAAGAACACATTAAAGTTAAGGTATTATTTTGATCTTTTAAGCACTTGAAATTAGAATTAGATGAGATGCCAGTCTAAAAAGAAAAGCCACATGATCATTTATTTAAATTTGTATTTCTACTAGCCTATTAATCTAAACTGGCTTTATTCCTAGACTAGAAATATCATGGTCCTTCAATTCTACCAAATTCCCACAACAAGGCACTTGTGATTTAAAAGGAACAATATTTATAATTAAGACATTCTTGAGCAGACTAGAATATTTAACATAAATTGCTTGGGTCCCACACAAATTTTTCCCAAGTTGGTGAATCCCTTTATACCGCTCAGAATTCTACCTCCTGCCAAGCCGACCCTGAGTAGAAAATTCATGCAACACAGTTAGCTATCCACACAGGTTATAACTAACATCTATAAATGAAAGGCACTCAAATGGCAGAATTTGTCCTGATAACTGGCCCATCCCAGAGAGAGCTTAACATCCAGGTATACCTTTTAAAAGGTAACTCTACTGCCCAAGAACACAGCCACATTCAATTCTACATTTCTGGGCTAACCCATCCTTCTAACAAATTACCAACAGAGGCTTGCCTTTCATCCAACTGACTCTTTTCAAATACTACACTGTAATGTGGAAAATTTTGCATGACGTGTTTTTTTCACCAAAATACAAACAAATCCACACATACTCTACTTAAAATCTTCATCCTAACATTTTATTTTTTAAAGATTTTATTTATTTATTTATTTGTTCATTTGAGAGAGAGAGAGAAACCATGTGTGTGCTTGAGCAAGTACAAGTAGAGGGGAGCGGCAGAGGAAGGGGGAGAACCAGACTTGAATCAGGACTCAATGCAGGACTCGATCCCAGGACCCTGAGGTCATGACTGGGCAAAAAACTGATGCTTAACTGACTCAGCCACCCAGGCACCCCTTATTTTATGTTTTAAAAAGATTTTACTTATTTTGAGGGGGGAGAAGAGATAAGAATCTCAAGCAGACCCCACAGACTCCATGCTGAGCACAGAGCCCCATGCACAGCTCCATTTCACAACCCTGAAATCATGACCTGAGCAGAAATCAGCCCATCTGAGTGAGCCACCCAGGCACCCCCATCCTAAAGATTTTATTTATTTATTTATTTATTTGACAGAGAGAGAGAGAGAGAGAGAGATCACAAGGAGGCAGAGAGGCAGGCAGAGAGAGCGGAGGAAGCAGGCTCCCCGCTGAGCAGGGAGCCCGACGTGGGCCTCGATCCCAGGACCCTGAGATCATGACCTGAGCCGAAAGCAGAGGCTTTAACCCACTGAGCCACCCAGGCGCCCACCACCATCCTAAGATTTCAGTAACCACCCTTCACCATCATAGCGAACCCTCCCTATCCATCTCTCCCAACAGAAACTTAGAAAAAGGAGAGCAGGGCAAAACCACAGCTTTAAAACTTCACTCCGTCCTGCTATCTCTTGCTCATCTCACTAGGATTTTAACAGTGAGTCAAAAGTTCAACATCTGGAAGTTATATGAAGGTTCCCACCAACTCTTTAGAATTAAGGAGGGCATGTGATTGATGAGCACTGGCTGTTAAGCAACTAATGAATCACTGCACACTGCATCAAAAACTAATGATGTACTATATGTTGGCTAATTGAACTTAAATAAAAAATTAAAAAAGAAGAATGATCTAAAAGTAAGATCTACTCTTCTCCTAAGTCATACTAAATTAAAAAAGAACCAGAGCGCCTGGGTGGCTCAGTCAGTTAAGCGGCTGCCTTCAGCTCAGGTCATGATTCCAGAGTCCTGGGATTGAGCCCTGTGTTGTTGGGCTCCCTGCTCGTCAGGGAGTCAGCTTCTCCCCCCGCCCTTCCTCCTCCTCATGCTCTACCTCTCTCAAGTGTGTGCCCATTCTAATAAATAAAATCTTTAAAAATCCCAAAACACTAAAAAGAACCAAATTATTACTTAGCATCAACTGTTTGACCAATATTTACTGAGTAATGAATAGAAAGAAAAATCGAGTCAACATCATTACTTGGAATATTTGGTATATAAACATGGGCTGAAGTTCTAAAAATGAATTAAGTTGGGGTGCTTGGGTGACTCAGTCGTTAAGCATCTGCCTTTGGCGCAGGTCAGATCCCAGAGTCCTGGGATCGAGCCCCGCATCGGGCTCCCTGCTCAGCGGGGAGCCTGCTTCTCCCTCTCCCACTTCCCCTGCTTGTGCTCCCTCTCTCACTGTGTCTCTGTCAAATAAATAAATAAAATCTTTAAAAAAAATAAAATAAAAATGAATTAAGTCCAGTAAGGCTACTCAATAATAAAATTTCACACAAAGTTGGAATTTCATTCTGTTTATTAAAGGTCAACAAACAGTAACATTCTTACCCAGCTCTGAGGAGTACAGGAATAACAACATCTTCCGACAAATGGCCTTTTCCGGCTCATTAGGCTTTCTTTCCATTTTAAGGTTGCAGATCTGAAGACAGTAGATCTGAAACCACACTCACCCTAAAAAAATGTTAATGGGGGGGAAAAGTGTCTGAATGGCAAGAGAACCATATTTGTCCACTTGATCTCTAAAGCTAAGATACTTCAGATACAAGAGAAACCTAGACTTAGGTTCTTTTGGTAGTAAATTTCTTACAGTGATTTTCCTTCATGATATTCCCCTCCATCAACAACACTTAGAACAAAACTTGGAACATAAGCAAAAATTTAGCTCTTAAGAATAGTAATAGCTAACAAGGACTACTGCACACTCTGAGGTTCAAAACCAGTTGTACAAAGTTAAACAGCCCGTGAGAGCAGCGGGATGACTAAAACCAGACTCCTGGATCCACATGGTAACAGTTACTCTTCTTCCTCTTCAATCACAGACTCCCACAAAAGTACTACAAAGCCTTAGCTTTGGGATATTAGCAACTAATGAACTCAATGAGCAAAGTGTTTAAAACACAGGAGCAGAATTTGACCCTAACTGGACAATACACATAGTTATGATTTAAACTCTATGATTAAACTTTAAACTCTGCTGTCTGGCTCAAGGAATGTTATATAAGTTTACCTTGTTTTTTATTTAAAGTAAAATATTTTAAGCTGTGTATAACAACTTGCTCATTAGTTGCTTATATCCCACAACATTCTCAAAATACAACATTCTCAAAAATAAGCAAAAAAATCCAAAAACTTGACATCATCTGACAGCAGATAGTGGTCAAGAAATATTTTAAACATGCCATGTTATGTCAAAATAGAAAAATACAAAATGCATGTCCTTTAATTTTCATGTTAAATTTATTTCCTATTTTTATTTTTAAAAAACCCTTAGTTCCATTATAAAATTCATACTTATTACATTATAGACAATACAGAAAGTATCTTTATATGTACACTACCCAAAACAACTCCTAGATTTTTTTCTATGCAAAGTATTTTGCTTTTTAACACAATCACTGTGCTTAAATATCCCACCCAATTTTTTTCTTTCCAGTTAACATAAAACCATAAGAATGTTTAAATATTAGGCTCCATAAACATACCTTTTAACAGCTAGAGGCAGTCTCCTTAACTATTAACCTCTACTTGATATTATGTTGCTTCCAGCTTCCTTCATAAACAACACTGAAACAAACATCTTTAGGTTGAATGTTTCTAACCTGTATTAAACTTACCCATTCCTCATTTGCATGCTTACATCGACCAACACTGTATTCTGATGAATTTGGCAGATAGGAAACATCTATTGTGCCAAGGGTCAGTGCAGATTCATCCATGTCACAAAAGATAACTCCCAAATCATGTGCTATAAAAAACATAAACCATTTCAATTAATGACTAATCCAGAGAGTAAAGACCAAAACTCAAAATTCTGAACTCGACACTTTTTGTTCCATCATAGGATGTCAAATGAACTACTGGTGGACGTCCACCATGTTCAGTCAATGTGTAAAAGCAGACTTTGATGTGTTTAAACTCAGCAACTCTGGTAGACTGTTCTGATTTTTTTTTAAATCAGAATTTGTAACTTTAGATTTCCTGAACAAAATAGCCATGAATGTGAAAGGGTAAATAACAGCTTATTTCAGGTAGGTGACAAAGAATTATTTCATTTGCATTAACAACTGAATAGTTCCTGGCAGGATGAAGGTATGTGTTTATTTAATTAAATAGAAGTTACATATATGTGCACAAGTAGATAATTTTTTTTAAATTATGTGCTGGGAATTCTTGATCATACACACTATGCAATGTAAAAATGGTGAAGGCAAAGAGGGAAAGTTTAGCTCTCAATTTTCTTATGACGCCTTAAATGAGATGATATTTGCACTTTTAATATATCTACAAAGCTCTAACTCAAAACCACACTGTCTTGAAATATCTGATTTAAAAGTTTTCATCCTTTTCAATAAGGCTTTTCATACCCTAACAGAATATGTTCATTAATAGTGAACTCCGAAAGAAAACAGAGATTAACCTAAAATATAAAAACTCCCTAACATAATCCTCAAATTGCTTTAGCTTTTGACTATTTCTCACCCTGCCTTAAATTATTCCTTAAAAACTCTGAAAGGTCGCGTCCAGGGTAACAGTATTACTTCCCATATGGGTTTGCTGCGGTAACTACGATCCTCAGCACAACCATACAGTACGTCCTCAACAATTTAACATGATATCAACCTAACATAAGAGGCTGGTTGAGAGAATAGTAAAGCAATGCACCTGGCCTGAAAGCTCTTCACCATTATGAAATAAATCAACTATCTGTTTCACAATCAGAATGTAACCACAACAGGGGGAGCCCCGTTGCTGCCTGAGAAAAAGAAGTCGCTGCTGGCCCCAGCGCTGGGAGTAGTGGAGCGAGAGAGCCGGGTGCCAATAGGAAGTCACGGTTCGCTCCTCCCTCCCTACAGCGTTTATCCAAGGTCGAGAAGTAAAACGAAATCTGGAGGCGCCAGACCATCAGCTGATGGGAACAAACTCTGGGTTTTTAAAGGAACAGAGATAGGAGGCTCAGCTCTGAGGCCAAACATACTCAAGTTCGAATCCCCCACTGCTGACCATCTGTGCTGACTTTGAACAAGTTGGTTAACTTCTACGCCTTGGTTTCCCCATCTGGAAAATGGGCGTAACATGATAGATCTTACCTCCTGGGGTTCTGGGAGGGCTGGGCAGTACCTATAAAGCCTAACACAGTGTCTGGCACACGGTGTGGGCTCAGGCCAATCACTGCCCCCAGCACCGGCTGCTCGCAAAGCACCCCAGCTGCCTGAAAGCCAATGCCCCCACGATGCCTTCGGGTGCGTAGGCTACTCAGGCCACAGGACCTTGCCTCCCACCCAGGGGAGCCCATGCCGCAGCCCGGTCTCCCGACCCCCACCCGGCACGAGCCGGGCCCATTGCTCAGACGGAATCCTGGAGCTCCGGGGAGGTGGACAACCTGCCGGCGCGGCGCCCGGTCCAGCGGAGAGGGCGACGACGCACCTGTCGCGGCGCTCTGGGCCCGAGCAGCGTCTCGCAGCCGCTCTGGCCCCGGCGGTCCGCACCCGGCAGCTCCGCCAGCTCCCGCTTCCGCTCCTGCGGCTGCGGGCACTTCAAGTCTCCGCCGGAGCCGCTGCAACGTCGCGGCCCGATGACGCAACGGCGCCCGCCAGTGAGCGCAGCCGGGCGAGTCCGCGCGTGGCGGGCTGGGGGCGCCGGCGGAGTCGGGGGCTGAGCGGTGCTCCCGCGCGCGGCTCGGAGCACAACAAGTGCACACCGGGGGCCGGCGGGGCCGATAACAGAGCGAGTGCCTAATCGAACGGTTACTCGCCCAGGCGGGGAGTCACGTGGAGGCGGTGTGCGCGCGCGGGGCCGCGCCTGCGCGCTCGTGCACGTGCGCCTGAGGCTACATGGTGTCCGTTCTGCCTTCTGGCGGTCTGTGCCCGCGCCAGGCTCCTCGGGGAGTGTTCGCTTGGGCTCTTTGATTCCCGTGTGTCTATGCGGCCTGTCTTTTTTTCTTTTTTTTAAGATTTTACTTATTTATTTGACAGAGACAGAGATCACAAGTAGGCAGAGAGGCTGGCAGAGAGAGAGGAGGAAGCAGACGCCCTGCTCAGCAGGGAGCGCGATGCGGGCCTCGATTCCAGGACCCTGAGATCATGACCTGAGCCCAAGGCAGAGGCTTTAACCCACTGAGGCACCCAGGCGCCCCTGTGTGGTCTGTCTTATGAGGTTTGTAAGAATATGCCGAAATTGTTAGGGTTGGGGGAGGTGGAGATTGGGAACGACCCTGTTGCGTGATTTCTGTAACAGTGACTGTGTGCCTTGGAACAAAATAAGTTGAAAGAAAAGGCTTGAAAGAGCCCGAGTCCGAATTTGCCTACCTTTAATTCTTCATGGGGCACAAAGAAGTTCTTTCACCATACTTGTCATGCCACTGACAAGGCCAGTGACTTGGACTTAATCATTGTATTCCTATCCGCTGGTTCAAACTTAATGCTTGTTGCTAAGGTGCATGTAAAAGGTTACCCTTTGCTTTCCAAATTGCTAATATTCTTTATAATCACTGGCCTTGTCAGTGGCATGACAGATATTCTCATGGCAACACATCTTCCATGTCCTCCCATCAAAAACCATCCAGAGCTCTCCACAATCCAAATGCCTGAGCCTCCCCAGATAGGCCTCTACTTTCTCCAGTAGAAGCTCCTACTGCAACCTCTCTGGTTGTCCCTAGTCAAGCCATGGGCTCCCATACTCCTAATTGTGCTCACACCAAGTTTTACTAAATTGTGTAGTTCTTTCCCGAACTAGGTCTCCAAGCCTATCTACCCTAATCTCTCCAGCCCTCAGTAATCACACCCTTCTGTAAAATCTCACAGATTTACTGTGGCGCCACACCTTGGGTCTTTATCAATATGTGTCATTCTTCCATAGCATTATGAACTCATCATCAATGTCAGTGACTTGTCTCAGTCTCTTAGATAATACAGTAACACTGTTGTAATAAACAGTCAATAAATACTGTTGAAGCTGAGGAGCAAGAAGAAAAACAAGAATTCCTTTTCTTGAACTTTCTAAGTCCATCTCAAAATGCAGAGGTGTCCTTTTAAAACAATCCAAAACTGTAGTATTCATACTAAAAAAAAAAAAAAGACTGAGCTTCTTGAAGTCAAAGACCCTGCCTTTATTCAACCCCACACACCCCTTAACTCCAAGCATACGTGTACTCAAGGACTGCGTTGACAAGAATGTGATGATTTCTAATCCCCAAACATCATGATATTTTATGTATAGATTACTGGTCCCTTACCAAAAAGAAAAAGCAGAAAAACAAGGAGAGGAAAAAACAAAGGAAAGTCTCAGGCTTTGAAGTCATTGCTAAAGGAAAAGTGATGAGAAATGACACAGAGAGAGCATTGCAGGAATGAAAATGGAAGTCAGACGGGAAAATCAGATTATCTTACACAGAGTTTATTTGTAGGCAACTCTTCTGTAACACCCATTGCACAAGGATGTGCTGTACTTGCAGGAGATGCGGATTGCAGTGCAAGGTGTTTCAGGTTACATAATGGGAACTGTTTTGGAAACAGTTGGCACAGCAATCTGCTTTATCAACAGAATAACAATAATTTATAGTAATCCAGTCTAGCCAGCCAAGATGGAACAACAATGACTGAATTTGCTCTCCTACTAAAACAACTAAATAAATTAAATAAATAGGCAGCAATGCAGAACAGTGGTGCATAAGGGAGAGCAGATGAATGAGGTGAACAGTCTGATTGCCTCTGCTTACTGCCTAAGAGAGCTGCCAGGCAGCAGGGCTGGGAGGAGGATCAAGGAGAGCTAAATAGACTCCCTGAGCTGAGGAAATAGAACTGGGAGACCGGGAAAGCCAAAACAGTGGGAGCTGGGAGTTGAGCGTTGGAGAGAAGAGAACTATACAGTGAAAGAGGAGCCCTGGAGACCTACAGAAGAAGGCCTTGTTCCAGTCTTCAGCTGATTAGTGTGTGAGCGCGAGGAAGCTACCCAGGGAAAAACCACCTAGACAGAGAGCAAGAACAATTACCAAAACTTGCACAGGGCAGGAAATTTTTCCTGTTCCCACAAATCAGAGTGGAAAGATACCCAGTGATTATATAGGACCAGGAATAGGACCTGATCCTGGCACTCAGATCAGAAATCTCATAATTCATGATTTAGTAGGTCTTGTCTTAGTACTGGCGTAAAAATAACTATAGAGTAAATACTGCTCTGGTCCTACCAAACAAATCTTAAAGCCAGCACCAAAAGAATCAAACCATTTCCAAGAACAAAGTATCCCAAAACCAGTACAACAGTATTACAGGAAATTAGAAATATCCAACACCCAACAAGATAAAATTCACAATGTCTGGCATCCAATCAGAAATGATCAGGAATATTGGGCGCCTGGGTGGCTCAGTGGGTTAAAGCCTCTGCTTTTGGCTCAGGTCATGATCTCAGCGTCCTGGGATCAAGGCCCGCATCGGGCTCTCTGCTCAGCGGGGAGCCTGCTTCCTCCTCTCCCTGTCTCTCTGCCTGCCTCTCTGCCTACTTGTAATCTCTCTCTCTGTGTCAAATAAATAAATAAAATCTTTAAAAAAAAAAAAAAGAAATGATCAGGCATACAAAAAAAAGTAGGAAAAAAAATGGCCCATATAAGGAGAAAAATCAATCAATTGAAAAGGTAACAGAGGGGCACCTGGGTGGTTCAGTTGGTTAAGCATCTGCCTTCAGCTCAAGTCTTGACCCCAGAGTCCTGAGATTGATCCCCCACATCACATAGGGCTCCCTGCTCAGTGGGATGTCTGCTTATCCCTCTCCCTTTGCCCCTCACCCCATTCATGCTCTCTCTCTCTCTCTCAAATAAAGAAAATTAAAAAAAAAAAAAGAAAAATGAATCAATTGAGTCACAGAAATTATAGAATTAGCAAACGAGGACACTAAAAAACAATTACAACTATATTCTATATGGCCAAGGAAGTAAATATATGGGAAATCTTTAAAAAGACCCAAAGCAAATACCTAGAAATCATAAAAACATTGTCTGAAATTGTTAACACACGCATCCCTACACTTCTGTGGGACTAATAGCAGATTAAAACATTACTGGGTTGGGGGGAGGTTAAAGAACCTGAAAACATTGCCATAGAAACTATCCAAAATGAAATACAGAGGGAATAAAAGGCCTGAAAATATAAACAAACAGAGTATCAGTGAGCTTAACTTACACATAACTGGAGTCCCTGAAGGACAGGAGAAATATGGGAATGAGGAGGAGTCAGGGGAAAAAACGTCAGGGAGAAAAGGTAGCTGAAAACTTCCCAAATTTGATAAAAACTATAAACTCACAAATCCAAGAAGACCAACAAACTCTCAGTAGAATTATAAAGAAAACTATACCAAGGAACACCACAATGAAATTGCTTAAAACCAGTGGTAAAGTGGTTTAAGTGGTAAAGTGGCTTAAAACCCGTGGTAAAATCTTAAAAGCAGAGAGAGAAAAACATACATCACTATACAAAGTAGCAAAGAAAAAATGACAACAGATTTCTAATCAGAAATTTGCAAACAAGAAATCAGGGAAGCGGCATCTTTAAAGTATTCAAAGAGGGCGTCTGGGTGGCTCAGTCAGTTAAGCGTCTGCTTAGGGCTCAGGTCATGATCCAGGGGTCCTGGGGTCGGCTGCTCAGTGGGGATGTCCTACTGGATGGGCTACCTGACAGGACTCAAACCCCCACGCCTCTACCCCCAAGAAGGAAGGCCCGCAGGAACTAGGTAGAGTTCCAGACTTTCTTTCAGCTCTTAGCTGTGCCTCAGGGCAGTGCACCAGTTCCAGAGGGGATTTGGGGCACTGGATCAGAGAACTAGTGGAGCAGGGTGATTAAGAAATTAGCTTGTAAGTCAACTTTTTTTTTTTTTTTTAAGACTACTAAGTTCATTGTTAAGAAGTGGAAGTTACTTTTTCCCCTTCTCCCAGGCGTGTAGCCAGGCTCTTGGGTTTAAGTCTCCAGATTCCCCACGCCCTTAAGGGAGGCTAATTGCAAGTAACTGCCTTTTTGTTACTGAAAGCCAAAAAATGAGAAACTATTGATCGGGTTGGTCACCAAGAAGACAAACCCTGAATGGGTCTTTTGTTTTTCCTGTGGAATCCAGCCGGGCTGTGTGAGAAGAGGTTCTCTGAAAAGGTGGCAGGGACCCGCGTGGCCCAAGCGCAGAGAAAGGGCTAAGTGTTGAGGGTGCTGGTTCTGGATTCCATTTGAGATTGCCTCATGCAAGGCTGTGGAGGTGGCCAGTCTGCAGAAGGAAGGTGACCATGGGAGGACTCAGAGGACCGCAAGTCTAGAGTCTTGGGAGCCACAGTGAAGATCCTGGTGGCCAAGTGTGTTGTGGAGGGAATGGGCTTCACATACCATGCAGGGCCCAAGCAAGGAGTAATGGTGAAGGAAACTGACTGTCAGGGGTTCTGCACAACACAGGTGCCAATAAGGGAAAAGAGGCGAATCCCAGGAATGATCACTACTGGACTTCTATGGACCCTTGACATGAAATTACTTCAATATCCTTTCTTTCATAACATACTGACTGACAGCCCCTTCTGTGCTCATCTTTTTAGTGTCCGAGGATACATGATGAAGATGCAGGGATGTCACACAGATCAGCCCGGTGCTGTTAAGAGTCTAATGGCCTCTGGCTACTAAATAGTAGCTATTATTATGATTGTCAGTAGTTTCCTTTCACAGAGATTTTGGAAACAAAAGAGAGATCTTAATTCTTTGAGTTTAAATCCTGGCAAAGAATTTGTCCTAAAATCTTTGGAACTCATAAGAACTCTTAAGGTTACTTTGTTCTGGAAAGGGTGTCTCTGTATCAGTCAGGATGGACTAGGTTATAATACCGTAACAAATGTCTCAGTCTTAAGATAACAGTCTATTTCTTGTGTATGCTTCCATTTCTTGTGTATGCTACATGTAAACAGCAGGTTATTATAGAAGCTCTGCTCATAAAGGTCACTGAGGGAGGTGCCATGTTGATACACACTTCTTTATTTGCTGAGGCCAAGAACAGAGAGTAGAAACCATGCACTGGCTCTTAATCCATACAGTGCTTGTGTTCCAATTTCATTAGCTAAAGCCCTGTATAAAGCAAGTGGGTGAAGAAATGCAATCCTACCATGTGCCCCAAACAAGATAAGCAAACATTAACGAACAACTCTAATGGCTATCAGAACAACCTCAGTGAACCTTCTGGTTGGGATGGATAAACCAAAATTCCCAATCTGGAATGAAGAGTTTTGGAAGTTTTTAACAGGCCAGACTACCCTATATGACATCATAAAAGCCTGCGTTTGTTGTGCCTTTGTTGCATTTCTGAAGACAATGTGTAGTTTTGTTCCTAAATATCGCCTGAGGTCACTTCTCTGAAAATCACTGTTGGTTTCTCGAAGATATTGTCCAGGTGGTTTGTGGAATTGAGATGCTAGTGGGACACAAAGCATCTTGTCTTCTGGAAGAGGGATATGCATGTGGACAAGATGATGAGTGCCCAGACTTACCCAGAGCCATTCTGCTGTTGTACTACTACCTGCCTGATGTCAGACTACCAGATACTGATGGCTTGCTAAACAAGCTCAAGTTCTAGTGGAAGGAGCTAGGCCTTTCCTTGGCTTTCACAACCCCATGCTCTCCTGGATTTCCTTCTCCTTACCTAGGTGTTTTTACTTGGCAACTTTTGCTGGCTCAAGATCATCCTCCATTCTTACTCCCTACTCTCTCAGCAGACCAGGAACCCAGGAGTCATTCTTAATTTCTTCCTGCATCCAATCCAGTGCCAACTTCTAGCAATTTAACCTTCTAAATAGCTTTAAACCCACCACCCATTTACCTCCTCTCTCCCCGCACTATCCTAATGAGGCCACCACCATCCTCCCCAGGAGGCACAACACTTCCTCCCGAGACTCCTCACATCGCTTCCCATGCAGACATCCCACACGTCAGCCAGAGGGGACCTTTGAAAATGCAACACTGAGCATTTCAAACACTCCCATTTCTCTGCCTGATCCCCACTGCAAGTGATTAAAATCCTTTCTATTGTTCTTGCAGTTTTTAGGGCTTTTAGGACAGAGAGTTTTAGGAAGAGTCTCAACATAGCCCCTAAGACCTGGCCCATCCACCCCTGCTAACCTTCTCACCCTCATCTCCTCCCACTTACTCTTTCTCTCTGACTTAAGCCACCCTGGCTTGTTTTCAGTTCCTTAAATACGATGGCTCTGCCCTTCTCCTGCACATACTGCTTTGTCTGTTGGCAGAGGTCCTCACCACAACCCCTAATCCGTGCCTCATAACACAGCTCAGTTCCCACCTCCCTCACTGACCCCCAGACTAAGTCAGACCCTTTGTCAGAGGCTTCTCCCCCATGGGAACTATCACAATTATAACCAAAGACTCCACTATAGAATCAGCCATTTAACATCTGCCTGTCCTCTTAAATTTTTTTACCTCTCCCCTTCCCTTCCAAATTTCCTAGCACCTAACAGTGCCTTGCATGAAACAGAGGCTCAAGATCTGTTTGTCAAATGTCTAAGTAACAAGATGTGATTACTGATTTAATAAAGGAGAGTGTGAATGGCTATGACAACTATCAATAGTCATGGACAAGGATAACTTTAAGAATACAAGTATTCTAGAAGCAATACATGAACCAAAGAGTTTTAGGGGTTCAGGACTCTTTGGGTCTTGGAGATACATGTACTCAAGCTTGGTAGAGAGATAGGAAGCAGATTACCCATCTTACCCCTTGCTGCATCAGAGGAGAGGGAACAACATAAATACTAGGGAGAATAGGGGCCCAGGTCCCCAGTGGTGACCAGCAACCCAGTGGGTGGTGGTCGACCATGGGAGAGTACCTACAATGGAGGACAAGACAAAGCAGAGGCTGGGAGGCAAACATATGTGTGTGCCCAGGACACCTGAAGGAAGGAATTTGAAGATATTTGAAAGTTAGAAATGGCTAGAGAGAGACTTATTTCTACTTCCTCCTTAGAATCAGTTTTTGTCAAAAAGGACAGAAGTTTTCATGAAGAGGACAAGGAGAAGCAAGACTACTTTGCATTTAAATTATTCATTTTCTAATGAGATTGCAGTAAGCTAGAACTTCACTTTATTAAATCTAATCAGGAAGATCCACAAAGTTTAACTAAGTCTCCATTTAGAATGCTTTTAAAGACATCTAGTTTTATTACTTGTGGGGACACAGAAGCTTCAAGATTTTCTTCTAGAAAAGGTATTTTCTTGGGTGTCCTAAACATACCCTTTATAACCATCTTTGGCTCTTCACTTACACGTTTCCTAAAATAAAAGGTTTCCAAAGAGTATTATCAACACAGTTTCCAATTTTCTAAATTACCTGATATAAAGCAAAACCTGAAAAAGCAAAATAATGCGACTGGCTGTGATTTTTACCAAATCTTTTCTGACAGTTATCATCATATTATTCCATAAAATATTTGAGATGGATTACAAGGATGATCTCCAACATGGAAGTAAGATATTATATAATAGGTTTTCCATAATCCAGAGTCACAGAGTACAATCCCCTCTTATAGTCCCACTTGGTTATACCACTGATTGCGCAGATCACTTACACGTCACCATTCCTCTTCTACGTCCAATTCTGCTTAGGAGATGGCAAAACAGTTTTCCCCTTTATCAAATTATTTTATAGTTACTTTTTCCAAAGGTCGTCAGTTCTGGTGCAGGGTTCCTACCTCATCTCCCTAAATCACTGGCACACATATGTACACTTAGCATGCATCCATGAACTGTGGAATTCCTAGTAACCACTGTAGGTTACAGATGGGATTAAACAAACCTTCATACCCACAATACTGGTTTTCTCCAGCTTAATTATAAATGATGTTTTTAGAGGATAGTCCATAAACTTCTAGGTCACCTGCTCATTAACTGTTGAAAAATATATAATGAATTATACCAGAAGCCCCATAAATTGATCACATCCTGGAATGAATGAAATTTTAACTTCTCAGAGAGAAGGCTTAAGTAACTTTAAGCTCTACAATGTCATGGCATGCCTTAGGTACATGGCAGGAATTTTTTAGTGGTGATAATAGTTACAATAAAATTATCTACATAGTCAGTAACCCCATTATATAAACCACAGCGACGCTTAGACAAATTCCAATTAAAAGAGTAGTCAGCTGGCTCTCCTCTACACATGACCTGCAATCTGTTCTTATCCACAAAACTGGAGGAGGCACCTATAGGAATCCTATTATTAATTAGGCATGTGCTTGAAGATTACAACATGGCTACCATTTAGACATGTCTGAAATGGTAATTACTCTGAACCATTAATTACAGCTTGACAAAATACATGATCCGGGACTGTGAGGGGTCTTGGAATGTTAAATGCAAACTCAATCTGTGGTTTTAATCTCTCTGTACCTCATTTCCCTCATCTGTACAGCAAGACTAGTCATAGTATCTGCTTTATATGGTGGTTGTGAAGATTAAGAGTTAAAATATGTAAGATCCTGGTGGATAGTACCGGTGGATAGTGGCCAATACATAATGTTTGCAAATATCTTAAGAGTTTCTGGGAAAATATCTAGTCTGGGAGGCTTCATATGATCCAGGTTTATAATCAGTCAATGTGGTAGTTCAGAATCTCAGGCTTCCCCAGCTCCAACCCCAACAACTTCCGTTTTCCACTTACAAATTTGCATAGAGTTTTCCTTTGATGACTATGCTATGGATTGTGTCACTAAAGTCTTAAAAGACTCCACTTTTTGGAGTCAGGGGAACACTCTGAGAATCTGATGAAACTCTACTCTCTCATGAGGAAAAAAAAAGGTACATGTAAAAGTCTGCATTTGATTTCAGGGGGTTCATCACCCACTCCCCCAGATATCATTCATGGGCCCCAGATCAAGAATCAGTGTTTGAGGGCACCTGGGTGGCTCAGTGGGTTAAAGCCGCTGCCTCCGGCTCAGGTCATGATCCCAGGGTCCTGGGATCGAGGCCCACATTGGGCTCTCTGCTCGGCAGGGAGCCTGCTTCCTCCTCTCTCTCTGCCTGCCTCTCTGTCTACTTGTAATCTCTCTCTCTCTGTGTCAAATGAATAAATAAAATCTTTAAAAAAAAAAAAAAAGAATCAGTGTTTGAAAGCATGGCTTGGAAGACAGCCCCATTCAGGATCTTGTTCTTTTAACAATGTCGAAAGGCAAGATGAGACAGAAACACATATTTGCACATTGTAAAGGAAGTATTAATTACTAATAGCCAAGTAAATTCTTTCCAATAAAGGGTTTTGGTGATGAAGAAGGAGGATGAAGAGGAGTCATCCAAAGCCAATAAAGGTAGGTAAACAAAAGGTAGACTTTTCATTTAAGTAAGCTAGGTTTGTAGCACAGCCTTGAACCTGGGAAGTGACGCATGGCTGTTATTATTAGCAACTCCACAGGCAGTTTGGGTAACTGATTGTATCTATGGCTCTCTTTAAAACCTCCAACAGGCAAAATATTATCACTGGGGCTCTTCACGCCTGTTCAGTGATTCAGACACAAAAGAAATGCTAATTATGGGAACTGAGCTGTGAATTCTGAGTGACCCTAGGGACAAAATGATTATCTGGTGGTCTTATGTTGCTGGAAATTTATTAGAGTGTTTTAAGATTACATTAACTGGTTTTCACCTTAAGTGCTCTGCCTGGAGAGGCATTAAAGGCTCCTGATAAGAAAGATTTCAAAGAGGTAATGGCATCGGGCAAAAGATCTTTTGGGTGAGTCAGGGGTACTATAAGGAGACAAGCCCAAATGAGGTGGCTGGGATCAGCCAGGGTGGTGGGATGGGCTTGCCACAACCAAAAGCTTCCCATTTGACAAGGGCTCCCTAGACCCCTTCCTGTCTCCAGTTTCCAACAGTGACTAATGCCAGACACCAAAGAGGAAGAACAATATATTTACAACAAAGCCGGAGAATGAGGCCAAGGACCTCATTTCTGCTCCATTATGGTCTCAGATTGCACCTCTGCTTCTAAAATCTTCTCAAGGCCCACAGGTGTCAGCAAGCTGTTACCCCTATTGACCTTGGCCATCCTCCTCTCCCCCACAGCCCTGGTCCCCCAAGGTCACCCCTCTTCTTGAACCATCCCGAGCTCATCCCTGGCTCAGGGATTCCTTACTTGTCCGTGCGGTCAGGAGCATTCCTTTTCTGGATCTGTACCTGGCTGACTCATTCTTATGTTCAGTTCTTAGGTTGGGTAGCAACTTTCTGTTCCCTGCCTCATCACTTTCTTCTGTGCCATCCTATTTTATTTTATTTATAGCACTTATCACTATCTGATAATAATCTATAATTCGTTTCTTTATGTTGCCTATCTTCCCCACTAGCATGTACGTTCTAGTAGAGCCCAGACCTTCTATGTCAATCTCTGCCAACCCCCCCCTCCCCGCCCCTCCACTGGCTTAGCATAGAGAAACTACTAGATACACATTTGCGAGGTCAGGAAAGTAATGCTCAGGGATAGCATTTGCTCTGTGCCAGGCACAGGGCTGTAGTTTTTACAAATACCATCTCACTGAATTCTCACACCAACCATCCAAGGTAGGTATTTCTCTATTATCCCCATGGTACAGGTTAGGTTTCAGAGAGGTCCTACTGGCGTTTCCAATGTCAAAACTTGCTTGTTACAAGCTAGCAAGTAACCAAGACCTGATCTGAACCCAGGCATGTTTGACTCCAACACTCATACTCTAAATCAGGAGTCAGCACACTTTTTCTGTAAAGGGCCAGCTAGTAAATACTTAAGCCTTTGGGGGCCACATGGTCCCTATCATAACTACGCAACTCGCAACCCCATAGCAGTATGAGAACAGACATAGACAATACATGAAAAAATGGATGTGGTTGTGTGCCAATAACACTTTAGTTGTGAAACAGGTGGTGGGCAGGATTTGGCCCAGCGCCCATAATCTGCAGATCCCTCCTTTAAATCATTATTTGATGATACGCTGTGCCAGAAGGGGGTTAAGCAAAAGAGGAGGGGAGTAAAAGACAAACATTAAAATATGTGCTCTGTGCCTGGTGAGCCCTCTTCAGATAAGAAAGACAGCCATTTTCAGATACGTTTTAACTGAGTTTAAAAAAGGTAGAGTAAGAGATAGAGTTCTGATAGGAAATAGGACTCTACTGATTCAACCTCTTGACTGAACTATGACCATCATATAAGAATACAGTACAGTTTAATTCAAATAAGTTATTCCATTTTTTACCAAGGTTCCACTCCCAGTGTAATTGTACCTGATTTTGCATCACGTGAATTATACGTGATGCCTGTGTCTGAACGAACCACATAATCTCCCATTGCAAGCAAGCCCCAAATGGTCAATATTGAAGGGCAAGTGTAGCAAGCCACTTTGTTGAAATTCTTCCTCTTTTGACAGCGAGCCTAAAACCTTCAGTCTTTCCTTCTCAAGCAAGCTTACAGGTTATTGGCAAGAGGTGAAAGATACAGTATGAATCACAGCTCTGAGCCAGGCTAGAACAATCTCTTGCAGCCTCACTGGGAAGGGGAACACAATTTGTGCTCAGTTATATGGTCATTCATAGTAGCTCTTGAGACTGAATGTCAGCATTAAAGCAAAAGATCAACCCACCAGTCCCTTGGGCCTGGGCTGGGAGGTAGGGGCTGAACTTTGAGAAGGTGGGAGTTGGAGGGACAAAGGCAGTAGTTTCTATAGTGGTTGACTATCCATAAGGACAGGCTGGTGTGGCCAGGGAGTCTTGGGGGTCTAGGCCTCCTCTCACACTCTGCTTTTCTCTCGGGCAACCCTAGGTCATCAGAAACCCATTAGACAAATATTCATTTCTCTCTTACCTGTAAAAAAAGATTCCCTCTGGAAATAGCACATGGTGCGTAAACCAAGAGGCACATTTTCCTCAATTTATATGTAATTTTCCAAACTTGGGCTTTAAATGTTTGGGCAGGTGACAAAAATTCAAACTTTAGTTGGTCTCCTGAACCTTCTCCTAAGCCCATCTGTGCACCTCCTTGTAAAATCCAGTTTAACAAGAACACTGCTAAGTCAGTTTCACCAGATCCCCGACCTTCCATATCTGATCAGGCTCCTCACCCCCGACCAGCCTGCAGGTGTTGCGTGACCACCCTGGTCTGTCTTCCGTGGAGAATCCGGTTAGGAGAATCGGTTCAGTAAGAGTCCCCCTTAACCTTGCTGTTTCCTCTTAGTATTTTCCCATCTGCAGGCAGCTCCCCTGCTCCTTGCCAGGGCTGTGTTAGGAGTTGAGCCCAGTCTGTCCTCCCCACTGCACAAACCCCATCGTGGTGGTCCCCAGGCCTCTGGAGAGTCCTGAAGAGTCTGCCTGACCTTGTTTACAGGTGTCGTCGAATATTTTGTTTCTTTAACCCAGGAAAGCAGCGCCAGCATGGGAAGGACAGTCTAGAGATGCAATATCTGCCCCGCTCTGCCATTAACCTGGACGCCCTTCCCCCTCACTTCCCCTTCTGAGTCCGTTTTCCACACAAGCAACAGAACAAGTCAGTCTCATAACTGCCTTTTCAACCACCCAAATCCCTCTTTTTGTTGTCTAATACCTGCCCTACTTATTATTGTTTATAGTTACTATTTAAGATGATATATGCGGGCGCCTGGGTGGCTCAGTGGGTTAAAGCCTCTGCTTTCGGCTCAGGTCATGATCTCGGCGTCCTGGGATCAAGGCCCGCATCGGGCTCTCTGCTCGGCAGGGAGCCTGCTTCCTCCTCTCCCTGTCTCTCTGCCTGCCTCTCTGCCTACTTGTAATCTCTCTCTCTGTGTCAAATAAATAAATAAAATCTTTAAAAAAAATATGATATATGCTATCAATAAAAGTGGATTTCTACTGAGCATTTAATATTTACTAGGATTGGACCATATGCCTTCCATGTATTCTATCCTTTCATTCTCACAACCGCTCTGTGAAGAGGGACCCTTGCGATTGCAGCGACAGCTGAGGTCCAGAGTAGTAACATAAACATCCCAAGGTGAAACAGAGAGTAAGTGACAGAGCTGGGCTTGGAGCCTGAACCATTTTTTCCAAGAACTACACTGTCTGCATGTTTCCCAGAGGCCCTGGTCAGGATCTGACTGGAAAGGAAAATACAGATACTTAGAATTCATGATAAAACCCATGGCCCAGTCAATGGCCCCAGAGAAGCAGTGCTGATAACTCATAGAGCAGGAGCTCCCTCTTCCTTGGATCCTTACTGTCACGGTGCAAAGCAAACATGAAACAATGGCCTCTGCAAATCTCTGGTGATTCTCCAGACTCTGAAGACTCTTTTTCTTCCTTAGAGAGAGGCAACTCCTTCGAAAACGGACCTGGTTAACAATCTGGTGATAGAAGAGACTGGGGTGAGGGGGCTCACCTTGAAACAAACAGTTGGAATCTTTTAAGAAGACACATCAGTATTGGCCTGACCTGGGAGAGGGAAGGGGGCATGTGGTAGGTGAAGGATACATGCCTAGAGATGGTAGAGCAGGGCTGATAAAGTTAATGTTTTGTGCAGATCTGATTCTCTTGGGGGAGGATAAGAAAGGAGAATGAGTTTAATTATTGAACATCTACTATGATCTAAGGTCTTTTACATACACTAAACGTCAGGTCCTGAAAACTGTGTGTAAGGTTGATGTTTTAGAGATGAGGCTAGTAAGAATCCAAAGAGATTCTATCTCGATGACTGTGTAGACACCATTCTACCTCTTATTCAGATTTTCATGAGGTAGATGGCACTTACTCAATGGAATATCTGTAAAAAACATTTAGGCTACAAAACCTAATGTAGTGCCTAGTATATAGTAGGTGTTCAATGAAACAGGAGGGATTAGCAACTCAGTGTGGTTTCTCAAACTGAAGGAAATATAATCTGATCCAATAGTTCTCAAGTGGGGATGATTTTGTCTCCAGAAAGATGTTTGGAAGGAAGATCTAGAGATACTTTTGGTCATCCCAAAAGAGGGGAAGAGTACTACTGGCAGCCAGTAGGTAGAAGCCAGGATGCTGCTAAGCATCCTACCATGCGCAGGACAGCCAGCCCCACAACAAAAAATTATCTGGCCCATAATGTCAAAAGTGCCAAGTTGAGAAATTCTCATCTAATCCAACACATCTTACAGATGAGGAAATCATGACCCAGAGAGAAGGATGACCTGCCCAGGACCACACAACGGATTGATGGCAAAGCCATGATAAGAAACATCCTTAAACCTTCTACATCATTCTTGCCAGACCTCAAGCTGCTGACCAACCAGAGGGCTGCATGTTACAAGAGGGAGGAGTTCAGTGGAAAAGACTGTGTCGGCCAAAGAGCCCAGGCAAACCACACACAATCAAGTGGACCGATCCTGTTGCTCCCCAGCTGGATCACACCCTGAAGAAGAAGCCAGGGCAGGTTCTAGAAAACTAGCGACCGAGGCTGGAGTGCAGAGGGCTCACTAGAGGCCTTAGCTGCCCACCAGCTTTACTCCCACTTTTTCCTCTTCTTAGGATTGCAAACCAAAACATAATTATCAAGTCAAAGAAAGAATTTTCTTTTAATAATTAAATAGACAGGTGAATAATATGAATGATTAAGTGGTCGTATTAGGTCAAGGTAGAAACTGCCAGAAACTGATTCTCTCCAAAAGAGAAGAGTCATTTGCATTATTGTCACCACCAATAATTTTGGCATCTTACATGCCAAGAGATGGCTTAGGTCCCAGGGGAGAGATGGGCAGAAGAAGAGTGTGTTCACCAATAATGTGCATAAAGCACATCCTGGATCTCAAGAAGGACTCAGTCCAAACATGAGAGTCTCCTTTTGTATTGGCCATCGAAGAGCAAAACCAACATTGCAGAGTGCTACAGGAAAACCCTCCTTACAGCTAAATCATCTAAGCCCAGCATAAATCGCTTATTTTAAATAATCTTTTTTTAAGGATTTATTTATTTAAGAGACAGAGAGAGTGCCCAAGCGGGAGGGGCAAAGGAAGAAGGAGAGAGAATCTCAAGCAGACTCCACGCTTAGCACGGAGCCCAACACGGGGCTCAGTCTCAGACCCTGAGATCATGACCTGAGCCAAAACCAAGAGTTGATGCCCAGCTGACTGTGCTGCCACCTAGGTGTCCCTTAAATAACTTTTAATATAGGAACATTCAACCATAGCCCAAGAACGTGGACTTTACCACATACATTATTGGGATTTGGTTTGCCTGATGGGCATTTTCTTCTACCCATCAAGCTTCCTGGGGACGTCCAATGCCCTGAACCATTATCTAAAATGGTGGGATAACCAGAGGCAGTATTCACTGAACTAGATGAGATCATTTGACCCCAAGATTTCCTAACCTCAGGAGATAGACGGAAAGCCCCTCAGAGGCTGCTCCAGCCCAGGGTACTGGCATCTTTTCCAGTAGTTTCTAAGCTGCAGCTCAGTGGAAGCTGGAGATCTGGGTTAACACAACCCTGAAGATCAACTTTTATCTGCAATTTCAATGAAAAATTAAACATCCTGATAACACCAAGTATGAACCGCTTTTATTTCCATTGCAACTGCTTTCTGAGACGGATAATTCCCCTTTAGATTTTCATGAGTTTGGCCCAGATATTGGATACTCAAGGCATTAAACATACAGCAGCCTGGGATGCCAAGAAAACAGGAGTGTCTATTTAAGGATTTGGCCACCGTAGCCAGCTAAGTGTCTTGGGGAAGTGAGCAGAACTTGAATACATCAGCTTGGCCAGTCAGCTACAGACTGAGAATCAGACACAAAGAAAGACACGCCAGGGGCTCCCACTTGGGTTTGGACATAGGTGTTAACCTTGGTGACAAGCAGTTTGTTTGGTAATGCTTCCCAGACGTTGAACTATCACCATGCTGTAAACAATAGATGCTATTTTTTCTGCCCAGTCATAATATTAAAATTAAATGCAACATATATTGATAATCTACAAACATCATCATCTCATAAAAGAAAGAATGTTTCAACATCCCAACAAACAGGAGGGATAGACTCTCAGAAGGAAGGGAAGTTCCTCCAAGGAAATACACACAGCTGTACTAAAGACCGGCTACTTTGTCCTTAGTTCTTAAATCTTGGTGGATTAGAAAAACATCATAGACCAGCACTGGTCTGCAACCTGGAATGTGGCTACTGTGAGTAGCCACTGGAGTTGCTAGGAGAAGAATTAGGTTTGAGACCCAGATTGAGCAGAGAAGGTATTGCAGGGCAAGGACAAGGAGGGGTGAGGGGTAGGACTGGAGGGATAGAACTTGCCCTGAGAATAAGCTGCTCTGCCCTGTGATGGCACCCTCCACATGGCAATGTTACTCTAAATTGCTTGTTTAATTACCCATCTCTTCCACTGGGCTTTGAGTTCCTTGAGAGCAGTGGTTGTGCCTCGTTGCCCTGAGTCACGGAGCTAATTAGTTGTGGGGCTGGGGTGATGGTGTAGGGAGAGCGATGGCAAAGCACCAGGAACACAGAGTGCTGCTTCATGAACTTAGACAAGGTGACCATTAGAGGGGACATTTTCTAGTGTCTAATCATGCATGCTGCTTCCGGCTGGTACAATGGATGGGCAGCCTCACCTCCATCCAACCCAACAGGCTCACCCTGGGCTTCATCCCTCAAGATAATTAAAATGAGCCCCAGGGGACTGCGATGGGGGTTAGGACTGCTACCGCCCCAGGGAGATGCCGGGGGACTGACGAGTGAAGGCTCAGCACCTCTCCCGGGGCCCTGAACTGCATGGGCCAGAGCAGGGCTGAGTATGGAGCAGCCAACCTCCCGGCTGCCTGCTGCTTGCTCCCCGTGGTTTTCCCATTGCCAAGTCGGAGAAGAGCTTTCAGTCCCAAGGCTTTCCATTTTCCCAGGCCCTTGTTCCCCACAGTCACTTTTAATTTGGAATTGACACGAAGCAAACATCATCCACACAGTTACCAAGCAGCCCCCTGGTTAAGTTCCACAGCAACCACTCCTCTCCGCAGAAAAAGTCCAGCTCCCAGGGAAATGGATGTTGCTTTCTTTTAAAACTCATTTTGGGTAGTTTTTTTGGGGGGTTTTTTTTGTGTTTTTTTTTTTGTTGTTGTTGTTGTTGTTGTTTTTTGGTTTTTTTTAGCCAACTTGATTTCTGGCAAGAAGTTGAAGCTCAATGCACACAGCCACCCTCAGCTAAACTCCCTGCCAGACCCATGGGGCAGGTTGGAGGCCAAATGCAAAGCTCATGAAGAAAGTGCATTGAGGCAAGGAGAGAATGGTGTGGGGAGAGGGCTCCTGGCCCACTGCTGCTTGAGGGCTCAGGAGTCACGGAGTATATTCATTAGCACTGACTCAGCATGGCAACTTGGAGCCCCATCATACATCTGAAACGCTGCTCATAGCTACAGAACCCAGCTTCACCATGGTAAGATCAGCAAAGCTGCAGATTCTGGGAACTGAATGGTGGGGGTGTGCTTGCCATTGCAAATATCCTGCCACTTTCCTTTTATGACCCACTGGGGAGGATTTGCCTCAGGGTACAACTTGCTACTCAAAGTCTCTTTGGAAGTGCTCTTGGTGTAATGTATTATTTATTGTACAGCATTTTTGTTCCTTTCTCAATATCCATCCAATCCTCTTTGACCCCCTACCAAAGAAAGATTTTCAAATCCTGAGTTCATGTGAAGACAGTTGTATGCTTTGAAGTATCAATCCTACAGTCTGTCTTCCAGCCATTATTGCTCCCTTAGGCATCACTGTCTAAAACACCAAAGTCCCTGGGAGGTCCCACTAAGCATTATGACCAGCAAGCAGTAGGTGGGGATTGACTAACAGACAGCTGAAGGCAAGAGCGTGGTCCCCGGTAAGGAAGAGGAGATAGAGAGTTGATGTGTCCCTGGAGGTCAAGGGGACAGGGTTCCCCATGGGGAAGGTGGGAAAAGATTGAAGACCATTTTTTCAGGAGCCTGAAACTGATCAATTTCTTCTCATCACGCTTGGCAAGCTTAGCCTCTCCATCACCTCCCAGAGTTTCTGGCTTTGTCTGGAAAAAATGCTAACCAGCTCTTCACAAGGGCTGTCACTAAATCTCTGGCCAGAGAGCTTACGAAAGACACTATGTGCAATGCAAAAGGAACATGGTGCTCCTAAGGGGAGGCTGAGTGGGTGGGGGAAGGGGCCAGCCTTGGGAGCACTCATGGGCAGCCAAGGAAGATGATGGGCCCCTCCCCAAATCCTCGACTCACAGCTCCCCTCCCAGCCTGCCTGTGCTTGCAATCTCCCCACCAGAGGCGATCTCCCCAGGTGGGTTTATCATCCAAGCTGGACATGTAGGAACCTGGAGGACAAAGACACAGAGAACCTGTTTTTTGTCCCTGGGAAGGGGCTCAGGGATTTCCATCTAGAAGGAGTGGCCCCCAGGGAACAAGGATGTTGGGCTGTAGCTGGGAAGTGGAAGGAGGTGCTAGAGAAAGGAGACAGAATCCAGGAGACAGAATCAGCCAAGTCTTCCTCCTGGCCTCCTTGAGTTTGGACTCAGACTCTGTCCATCCATTCTCCTTTAATCTGACTCTGTCTTGTTGTGGATCAGGGAATTTTAAATACTAGATAGGGGCAACTCGGCCGAGGAATCATTCAGTCCACCGCCCACACTTTAAACTCACATCCTCTGAGTCTCAAAGACTTGCCGGTGATTGGCCAGGGTCACACACACTGAGCACCTACTACGTTCTGGAGGCATGTTAGGTGCTCGTGTGGTCCATCAGAGAAGTCTTTCTTGACTAGCTCTCCACCCCCATCTAAATGAGGTCCTTTGTTCTTTTTCTCACCACAAATGCAACCTAATTATTTGTGTGATTTTTTTTTAATGCCTATTGCCCCCAAATCAACTGTAACTTCCACAAGGGAAGGGAGTTGCTTCTGCCTGATTCTCCACTGTATCCCAGTGCCTCACACATGGCAGGCACACACCCACATTTACTGAACCCAGAATCTCTATTCTCAAAGTAACCCCACGAGACGCATTATACCCATTTTCCAGATGCGGAAAACTGGAGCTTAGACATCGTAAATAACAAGTGGAAAAAGCAAAATTCAGTAGTGGATCCGAATGACCCTTACAATCCTTTACTACTCTTCTAACAAAGGTTTTCAGACTTTGCAGATTCCCCTAGGTTGGGGGCCTTGGTTGAGGCTTTTTGGCTGTAATGTTCTAGGACCAGATGACCCCAAACCAGTCCCTGGTCTCGTCAAGCCCCGTGCTTGACCGTGGTCAGGGCAGGGAAGACGATGCTGAGGACACCACAGTGAGGAGATCTCAGCACCTGGGAAGGCAGACAGTGGAACAGGAATATCTGCTTGACTGGAATTCCAGAGGCGATCCGCCACCCGACAGCAGTGAGCCCAAAGGTAAATGTTTGTGAAGGCCCCTGGTGTGTGGGAAGGGCACTGGCTTTGAGGCTAGACACACCAGAAATTGAGTCTCCACTCTCACACTTACCAGCTTGGGCAAGTTAGTTCTCCAAGCCTTTGTTCATTCCTCTAAGACACAGGATGATGTTAACTCCCTCCCTCACAAATGAGATGTGGCAGGGGAAGCCCTCAGCACCACACCTGACGGGCTCTGAGGATCCAGCCATGATGGTTTCCTGAGGGGCTCCCTTCCAGGCTGGACCAGATTCTTGATCTGGAGCCCCTCTCAGTCGTTAGGATAGAGCCCAGAAGTGGTAAAACCCGGCTACAAAGGTAGGCAAGAGGCTGATGGGGAAAGGCTGACAGAGAGGACAGAGCTTGCAACAGAGACCGGCTCTGGTCAGGGTCTGTGCCCACTTACACCATGTCCTCAAAGCCTTGCTCACAACCTGCGCCGTGGTTCCTGTGCCGTCCTCTCAGCTGAGGGAACGGGTCAGCAGAGCAGATGTGAGAGTTGCCTAGCGCTCTGCTCATTACCCTGACACCAGTCATCTGCTTTTCATGGACTCACTCGGCACCAGACTGGCACGCTGCATAGGAGTGAAAGCATGGGTTCTGAAGTCCACCATTTACTAGGTGAACTTGTTTCTTAATACAGCCCCCCATCTGTTAAATGGATTGACACTTACCTTGCAGGCGTGTTGTGAGAACTGAGTCAACAAGTGTAAAGCACTTGGAACAGCACTGGGCAGGGAGAAAGTGTTCTGTCAGCGTTACCTGCTCTTCCCAGTGAGAGCTGACTGGGTGTCAGACCCTGCTAGGCTTTGGGGGCCTGGCTGCAGGCAAGACCCCTGGCCTCACAGAGCGGCCAGTGGAGGGGAGGCAGTGGATAAGGACACAAGCAACCGTAAGACAATACAATTAGGGGTCCATTGAGGCAAAGTGCAGGGATCCTAACCTAGTACCGGAGGCAGAGGCTTTACTCAAAGACCAAACTCATATGTCGACTTGGCCAGAGCAGGGGGCAGGGGAAGGGGGAGAGCACACCAAGCAGAAAGGAGAGCACGTGATGAGGTCACCACAGGGGGTGCGAAGAACAGGTATCTGTGTGACGGGACAGGGATGGAGAATGGAGAGAGGGAGACCCACACCATGCAGACGATGGTAGAGGGAGGAGGTGTTCCTGAAGGAGCAGGAAAGAAATCAGGTCCGAAAGGTACAACCCCCTGCTCTGAGCTTGTCCTCCCTCTTGTCGTTTCCCTTAAAATTATGAGGGGGAAGCAGGATTTACTTTGCTGAGCTCCTCGGACCATTACTCCGAAGAGTCTCAGGAAATGCAGGGGGGCCTCGGCAGGGAAAATTCCAGGGGGTGGGGTGCAGAGTCCTCAGCAGGAAGAAGGGTCCTCTACCCTGTGGAGAAGCTTTGGGGGCAAAGTGATGCCAACATCCCACCGAAGCCAGCGAAGCGCAAACAACCCGGGTGTAGACAGGTCAGAATTAAGACAGCCTGGATGGAAGCATTAGGCGGTTAAAACAACTGCCATGACTAGAGAGAGGAGTCGCAGTCATCAAACATGCGGAGGGAAAAACCAGTTTTCCTACCAATGTACTCTAAAAGCTTCTTTTCTACTTAATGCCAAAATAAAATGTTTTTCTTGTTTGGCCTCCTCTCCTCTGCTCCTTGGCCAGCTCCAGCCAAAGGTCACAATGAGCGAGGACAGTTCCGTCCTCCTTCCAGGAGGTGAAACCCTTGCAGGCACCCCACGGAGCCCAGGGGGCATGGGTGGCAGGAGGAAGTTCCCGGACCTGTCCCCCGCCTGCCCAGCCCAAGCGCCGGAAAACACTGTGGAGCCGGGAGCACGGCCAGGATGAGGACAGACCGTGCACGGCACACAGAGATCTCTGCCAAGGCAGGAAAGAAATTCTCAAAAGTGCGGGGCCCGGCCCCACTCTGTTCTTCCCTGTGGTCAGCATCACGAGGACTGGCGCCACCAAGAAGACCCTCTGAAGGCCACGTCCCATCTGGAAATCAGATCGGATACGTTTCAAGCTAAAGCAACCGGATTGCTCACACAGCGTCCAACACCCTGTCGGGACTTTGGGGGTCTGAGCCAGTGGGGAGGATGATGGACACGCCACAGGAGCGGACAGACCTCAGGAAGGGCTTCGTGGGCGCAGAACACGCAGATGACAATGATACATGGCGATCGTGCTCACACCTCTCTCCAGCTGCAACTAACTCACACCTTGGCCTTGCTTTTCTGTAGAATTCCGAGATTCTGAGTCTTTTTTCTTGCACTTTCTTTTTCCACTTTCTCTGCCTCTCCTGCTTTCCACCCTGAGCCCCAGAGCTCCAACCGTACCCCCATTTCGAGTGTCATGACATCCTAGGAAACTAGGCACCCCCCCAAAAAAAGTACCCTTAATACCTGTATCCTTGACTCTGTAGTGTTTGAAGAATTATGTTCAACCAGCTGATCTGCAAAGCTGACGGAGACTTTTCAGAAGACAGCCCCTGCCCGTGTGCAGCGGGCTCTGTCTGTACCTCTGGAGGCTGAAGGACTTTGAGTGCTCAGGAGTGACCTCAGAAAAAGTCCCCAGGCTGCAGCAAACCCTCCCAACACAGTTTTGAAACACCAGAGGAGGAAGCCTCTTTAATCAAATAATAACCAGCCCGAGATAAGGCCTGAGAGGCCGAGCGTGACCAGCCAATCACCTGCTTCCTTCCGACCACAAGGGCAAACAGACCCAGGCTCTTGGAGTGAGTTTCTGGGCTCGTTATAATTTAATGATGCCCTAAGTGGTGTCTTCTTGGCTTTGCCTGGTGGGGATTTGCTGACTAGGGACTGAAGCTGGGAGCTCAGGAGCCTCACTCTCCTCGGAGAAGTCTGACCCCGGGGGCAGCAGCTGAGTATCCTGAGCAATCACGTGGGGGCTCAGCTCCCAGCCTGCGTGTTTCCATGTTGCCAAGGCCAAGGGAGTTCTCACTGCTGCTGAGAAACCAAGCCTGAGAGGGGCTGAGCAGGGCCAGGTCACGGAGGGGGCTGGGGGGGGGGGTAAGTGCATTTGGCACTCGATGAGCAGCTTATTGACTGTGTCCCTGAAGAGGTCATGGAGACCCTAGGGACTTGCTGTCACGTGTTGGAAATGCTTCCAGTGCATTTCCTTGGCGGTGACTTAGAGCTTCTCTGTAGTCTTCATTCTTCGCCACCACTTTCCCCTCTCATGCTGTCCGTACACAGAGGCATCACGAGGAGGGTGGATGTTGGCAGCTAGGCGGATCTGAGAATGGATAAGGGTCCCACAGCCTCGTAGCTCCCTGACTTTGAACCTGTCCCTCAGCCCCTTCTTGGCTGAGCAGCAGCTAAGGATTCAATGGGAGAACTCTGCTAGGTCTCTGTAAGGTTCCAGGTGCCCCAAGGAAAGTAAATAAACCCTTCTGTAAAGGAACTGCAGTGCCCCTTTGTTATGCAAATAACACAGCCTGCAGCAGAATGGATTTTAAGGCATTTCAAGGGACCTCAGAAAGAAACCCCTTCCCACTAGCAGTCATTTCCCCTTACCTCCACTCCAGCCCAGTCTATCAACCCTTCATTCAGTAGAGGTCTTGAATCTACCCTGAATCTACCCAGATCTCTGACTTTGTATCTACCTTATCAGAGACTGAGGTAATCCCTGGGGGGGGAGTGGGGGGAAGGGCTTAGGACGGAGCACTAAGATGAGTCCTCTGTCCTCATGAAACTCTTTACAGTACAGCAGGCAGGAGTTTAATATCAACCTTCAGTGCAGTCAAGCCAAAGGAAGGGACCAATCAAGGCAGCTTGTTACAGAGCCTTTGGGCCTGTCCAAAGGGGCGGGGAAAACCAGCAGTGATGAACAGGAAGCAGACTCAAGTCAGTGGGCTCCCTGCAGGGCTCCAACTAGGGGAAAAAAGAGGAAAAGCAATGTTGCATCTCCACTTTAAAAAAAAAAAAAAAAAAATATATATATA